>SMJT01000058.1:273049-424260 GCA_004349715.1 Crucihimalaya himalaica | reverse complement strand
TAAATTAAAATTTCAAAATTTTGCATTGGCATCTCAGGGTCTGGATTAGTAAGTGTGAGTTTCATCTGATTCTTCTTCTTCATCTTCATCGGGATCTTCATCTTCGTCTTCATCTTCATCGTCATCGTCATCAAGAAGCAATGCTCTCTTCATCGACCGCCTGCTACTCATCTGATATGCGAAGACGGAAACAGAATAGCTTTGAAGATATGAATAGACGTTGCGATTCCCAGATCTGCGAATCAAATAAAAGATGGGATTAGAGTTTTCCAGCGAGAGAGAGAAAGAGGAGAAAGAGGAGAAAGAGGAGAAAGAATATCGATAACTTACGGCGAAAGAGGAGAAAGAGTGTCGGCGTTTAGAGTTTCCGGCGACGTTTGGTGATTCGAAGTCGAAGAAGAAAATGGTCTCAGGAAATTTTTTAATTTTTTTACCCAGATTAACTATTGCAATTTCAGTTTTATCTTGTTTAGTAAATGTAAATTTTCCCCAAACTTTTCACGAAACATTTCAAAATTTTGGATTCATTTGAATTTCATCAGACTTCTACAAAGAAGTCTACGATAACAAAATCTTACAGACTTCACATGTGAAGTCTACCGTGAGACTTCACCCGAAACTCGAGAAGTCTGTAAGCCCTAAACTCTAAAATTCGAACGTTTAATTCACTCTTTGTTAACAAATACTGACATTTGACATCAAAATAGTATAATATGTTCAAAATCTAACAACTATACGAAGGATTGCCATTTTATATCAAAAACATATCAATCTAAGTCTAACCCTAAAGATATATGCATGGATTCTTACCCATTGGTAACTTCTAACCTATATGCCTCACATGGTTTACATCAAATGGCTTAGTTTTATTAATTTTTTTTTTAAAACCTATTCGATTTGATTTAAAATGATTTATCTTTCAAAAATTTTGATCGAAATATTTTTTTATCATTTTTTAATTAAAAATTCACATTTAATTACGGTTCAGACTTCATGGTCGAAGTCTGCGACTGCTTATGGTATTTTAGAACATAATCAACCTCACATGCTTAAAATTTATGAAAGTTTCGGAAATTTTAATTTATAAAGTTCATATTTTAGATAATCTTATTTTCTTTAGAAGAAATTGCATTGAAAATATTTTTTATTATTTTCCTAATTTAAATCTAAGGTTTAATTACGGTTCAGACTTCATGGATGTCATGAACGAAGTCTACTGTGAGACTTCGTTCAAGAAGTCTTCGAAGTCTACTGTGAGACTTCGTTCACGAAGTCTACTTCGCGCAGAGGTTAGAACGGTAATTGCAGTTTCTGTTTTTTTGTTTGCAAATAAGGGGGTTAATGTAATTTCCATACCCCAAAGGTCTAGTTTTGCATTTGTTTCAATTTGGAGTCTAGTTTTGCATTCAAACTCAATTTTGGGTCTAGTTTTAGCAATTCGCTCTAATATATATATTGAAAATTTTAAATTACATTTACACATAATTATGTTTTCTTAAATGTTTATTTTCTATACAAAAAGTAATTATTCAACTCTATATAAACTTTATTAAACAATACAAATGTTTAGAACATATTTTTTTTTGCTAAATTCTTTAAACATATGCCTAAACTACATTTTAATGTTATCAGAAACGATTCATCAAAAGATATACAATATAACCTCTATAAATTAATACTCGATAAATTAATACCTCGATAAATTAATAAAGTATCATGGTCCCAACAATATTAATTTATAGAAGTTTTATTGTACGTTGTTGGTGTATTGGAACTGAATTTTTTTGTTCACGAAAAGGGCATACGAGTTAAAATTCTTAGGAAATTCAAAATATTATATATATTTGAAAAGTTTATGCACCTCATCATTTGTAAATGAAAATGTCTATTCTTACATATATTATATTTTTCTGTAAGACAAAATTTGAGGTTTAGATTTTAATTCTTAGAATTATACAACTATTGATTTGTTTTCGTTTTTTCTTCTATTTCAGCATTAAAAGATTGATGTTCTAATAGATGAAACATTCATTGGTCGTTACTCTGAAAGAGTTATGGCACTTGGATAAGCTTAGCAAACTTTAATGTGGTTTATTACAACTCTATTCTTAATAAATTTATTTAGTTAAAAATATGGCAATTTAGTTTCAAAAATAAACTAAAAAATATTCATATAAAATTTAAATTACTATTAAAAATTTACGAAATTTTGTTAATACCCTGAAATTTCATTTTCTTCTGTTCAGATAATGTTTATTAAATCATAGATATATTGATTTCAAAAATATTTTAATTTTATTGTAAAATAAGTATAGAAGGATTAGGAAATCTAAAGAAACTGAAAATTTATATTTTTATACCAAAACCAAAATACAAAAAATATAATATTGTGATATAATGCTTTTTAAAAAATCGGTTGATGGCTTACCAAGACTTATATATGTATATAATATTGAAATATTTATGAAATAATAACTATTGTGAGGAGATAATTGTAATCACTACACGAAAACAGGGAATTTGAGTCGTTTTTTTGCGTCAAAAATATTCCGTCACTAAAAAGCGTCGGCGTAGCAACGTTTTTGCGACGAAAATTGAAATCGACGCTATTTTGCGACGTCTTAAATTTGCAACGATTTTGCGACAATTTAGCAAGAACATATGAAATCGACGCTAAATCCATGCAATTTTGCGACGATTTAGCAACGTATGTATTTGTTGCAAAATAGCAACGATTTAGCGATGGCCAAAAGTGGTTAGAAAACACGTTTTTAGGTTGTTGTACTGGTTTTTTGCGACGGAAAAAAGTGTTGCAAATTCGTCTGTAAATCGACGCTAAAACGTCACAAATTTTTAATGTTGCAAATTTGTTGCAATAGAAGGTAGTGAAATCCTTGCAAATTTGTTGCAAAATCCTTGCAAATTTCTTGCAAATTTCTATAAAATTGCATATATAAAGCCTCCTTCCTTCACTTATTTTTGATAAGAAAAAAAAAACAACAAATCACAAACAAAAAAACACATAAAACAGTCAAAAAAACTTTCATTTTGAAGGATGTCTAGTGGAGGTGATATATACAAACTCCGAAGATGGATGTATATGCATAAAGATTCTGAAGGAGTGGTGACGAACGAATTTGTGGAAGGTCTTCAAATATTCATGTATCAGGCAAGAAATATGCCGACAACCATGGAAACCGGTATGATGTATTGTCTTTGTTGGAAGTGTAAAAATAAATCATATATTAATACTTAGACAGTGGAAAAGCATGTCTATAGTAGAGGGTTTATGGTGCAGTATTTTATTTGGTTTCAACATGGAGAGGGTTATGGTCAGTGTTATAATTATGAAAGGGGTAGTAGTAGTAATTATGTAGATGTGGATGATGAACCTAATATTTTGCATGATCATGAGGATTATCATCAATACGGTAGTCAACAGAATGTGGGTGGAGATCAGAATAAGTTTCATGACATGGTTACAGATGCATTCCATGAGACAATAACATCATTAACGGAAAATAATGATTATGAGGAACCAAACATATATGCAAAACAGTTTTATGATATGTTAGACGCTGCAAATCAACCAATCTACGAAGGATGTAGAGACGGGTTATCTAAGTTATTATTGGCATCTAGGTTGATGAACATTAAAACTGATCATAACTTATCTGAGATTTGCATGGATAGCGTGGCAGAGGTCGTCAAAGAGTATTTGCCAGAAGATAATCATTCTGTAGAGTCTTACTATGAAATCCAGAAATTGGTCTACAGTCTAGGGTTACCATCGGAGATGATTGATGTTTGCATTGATAATTGTATGATTTTTTGGAAAGATGATGATAAGCTGCAAGAGTGTAGATTTTGCCAAAAGCCGAGATATAAACCACAAGGTACTAAGCGAAATAAGGTACCGTACCAAAGGATGTGGTACCTCCCAATAACAGATAGGCTGAAGCAATTATATCAATCAGAAAGAAGAGTTGCATCGATGAGATGGCATGCAGAACATTCATCCACAAATGGGGAGATAACTCATCCGTCTGATGCAAAAGCTTGGAAACACTTTCAGATGGTACACTCATCTTTTGCTAGAAATATTCGAAATGTGTATCTTGGTCTTTGCACTGATGGATTTAGTCCATTTGGTATGTTTGGAAGGCAATACTCTTTGTGGCCAGTAATTTTAACGCCTTACAACCTTCCCCCAGATATGTGCATGGAAAGAAAATTTCTATTCTTGAGTATTTTAGTACCTGGTCCTATACATCCAAAGCGGTCGCTTGATGTTTCTTGCAGCCACTAATATATGAGTTGAAGCAATTGTGGTATATACGTGTTCGTACATATGATATCTCAAGGAAAAAAAACTTTACGATGCGTGCAGTGCTTATGTGGACCATAAGTGACTTTCCAGCTTATGGAATGCTATCGGGTTGGACTACGCATGGAAGGTTGTCATGTCTGTATTGTCTTAATCGTACAGATGTGTTTCAATTGAAATATGGACGGAAAACAAGTTGGTTTGATTGTCACCGCCGGTGTCTCCCAATCAACCATTCATAACAGAAAAACAAGAAGTTGTTCAGGAAGAACAAAGTTGTACGTGCCCCACCACCACCGTATCTAAGTGGTGAAGATTTGTTTGCGCAAATTGATCATTATGGTGCCCAAAAATAGCTTATCGGGGGGGGGGGGGGTTACTGGCACATTCCAGCTAGCATGCCCGTCGGATATGGCGAGCATCATAATTGGCATAAGAAAAGCATATTCTGGGAACTTCCTTATTGGAAAGATCATCTGTTGAGACATAACCTTGATGTGATGCATATCGAGAAAAACTTTTTCGAGAACATAATGCACACATTTCTGAACTTGCAAGGAAGAACTAAAGACAACATAAAGTCTAGACATTACTTTCCTGTTATATGTTCAAGAAGTGATTTGCACCTTACAAACAATGGGAAAGCCCCTGTTCCGACATATAGGTTGTCTGCAAATGCAAAGGCAGCGTTGTTCGATTGGGCAACATCAGCCGTCAACTTTCTTGATAGGTACGGTTCAAAACTATCTAAATGCGTTGAGTAAGGTCAAAAATTTTCAGGTATGAAAAGTCATGATTTTCATGTGTTTATGCAACGACTACTACTTTTTGTATTTGCGGATCTTCTACCCAGAAATGTACATGAATCAATTGCTGGTAATTACATTTATATATATATATATATATATTTAATTTATTTAAGTTTTGATAGAAATTTTAGTTGACTAATTATTAATTTATCATGGTTACATGAATAGGAGCGTTTTTTAGAGAATTATGTACACGAACTCTTACAGAGGATGGAATTCAACATCTTGATGACAACATTGCAATATTGTTGTGCAACTTAGAGAAGATATTTTCTCCGTCCTTTTTTGATGTTATGGAACATCTCCCTATCCATCTCCCTTATGAAGCTGCACAACGAGGACCTGTTCAGTTTCGTTGGATGTATCCTTTTGAACGTTTCATGGGACATTTAAAAGGGAAGGCTAAAAAATTTGCAAGGTTGAAGGCTCAATAGTTGCTGAGAGTTTAACTGAAGAAACATCACACTTCTCTTCATACTACTTTGCACCTACGGTTCGAACACGCAAAAGAGCAACAAGACGGTACGATGACGGTGGTGTTGCATCAACTTACGCTGTTGAGGGAGTACCAGATATCTTTTCACCTATAGGTCGACTTAGTGGAAAATTGCAGAAAGTCTGGTGGACGAATGATAAAGATCATCATAGGGCACATACGTATATTCTCACAAACTGCGAATTCGTGAGACCATTTGAAAGGTAGACGTTATTGATTAGTCGAGTTTTTAAGGCTTGGCACGTCAATTACCCTCAACGTGCACAATACCGCAATCATAACGGTATGTCGTATGTAGCACTTCAAGGTATCGATCCACAGGGAGTAGAGACTACGTTTTTGAGTGTTTATTTCTACTACTTTTTTTTTTCTTTGATTCTTTTTAGTATGTTTTAGTGTGATTTATGTTTAATAAACTTTCATTTGTATTTTAGAAGTCCTAGAGAGTTTTGTGTCATTTTTGGCTTGTTGGAGCCATTTTTAGGTGTTCTTGGAGATATAGGAGTGTGGGTAGCCATCATGGAAGATCAACTCGGATGGAAGCCTTCCCTTTGGATTTAGCTTTGGAGCTCATCATTAAAGTTGTAGGAAATGGAGTAAGCTTTCGAATGGGAGTGGTTTCAACTCATTCTGGGTTGTATTGAAGGAGTTACGGCCGATTTAGTAGACACATATCAACTCTGCCGCGAAGGAGGATGCATCCGAGCACGAAAACTCTTTGTTGACGTTTCTATTGGTCACTTGACCGATAGGGAGTGACCGATAAAATGGCTTATCAGAAGACAGAAGCTACGGAAGTCTCAGGAGTGGTTTTTATCTGTCATTTGACCGATATAGCAGACCGATAGGATGGCTCGTCTGAAGACCGAAGAAACGTCAGAAGTTCGGTAATGGATGAAAGCCTTACCACCGTTGGATCAAGCTAAATTTTGGAGGCTAGATAGAGTTATTCCCGGTTTCGTGAAGTCGGTCAGCCAAAACACTATCCACCCGCCAAAACACTGTTCATTCCGCCAACCAACTTTGCAACTTGTATTTTTGTGTGTTTTCATAGATTGTGACACATGCAACTTGTTTTCTTTTGACTTAATTTCCCTTAATTTGTGTTGTGTGTTTACTCAACTCTAGTTTAACTCTTACTAGAGTTAGTTCTTTGTATTTCTATAAAATGTAACATAAGTCATTGTGAAATAACAATCTCAATTTTTGGAAACAAAAACAAACCTGAAAGGGTTTGGCTTTAGATTAGTTCGTTTCTCGCATCTTCGGTGCGTAGTCTCTACTCCCTGTGGATCGATACCTTGAAGTGCTACATACGACTTACCGTTATGATTGCGGTATTGTGCACGTTGAGGGTAATTGACGTGCCGAGCCTCAAAAACTCGACTAATCAATTTGGCGCCGTTGCCGGGGAGTAGTTCGATTGCCATCAGAGTTAGGAAATGGACTTAGACTAGAGTTTTCTTCTTTCATCTTTTTTATTTTTCTTTTGTTGTTATTCTTTTCCTTTTTTCTTGTGATCTTGCACTCTTGGGCGTCGTTACTTGGAATGAAGGAAACAATCAAGGAAAGTAAGATTTAGAAGACACAACCGTCAAGCTAGTGACGTTAAACACGCCATTGGGGACTCCCCCAATCCTATCCCTCGTCAATGCTAGAGACACAAAACAAGCAAGTCTATCCTTTAATTTCGTATTTATTATTTCAATAAATCACTCTTCTAGGCTGTCTTTTCTTGTTTGCTTGAGGACAAGCAAAAGGCAAGTCCGGGGGAATTGATAAACGCATATTTTACACGTTTTTGAGTGTTTATTTCTACTACTTTTTTGTTTTAAAAAAAAAAAGTAGTAGAAATAAACACTCAAAAACGTGTAAAATATGCGTTTATCAGTTATACAGATATATATATATATATATATATATATATATATATATTAGCTAGTGATTTATTTATTTTAAAAAAAGATTTAAATTTCATCTCAGCTTATTCAAGTGTCAAGTAGAAGAAGCATATCCTGATATAACGTTTGATCAATTTGAAAAGCTTAAAGATCGTGATTGTGCCCCATGGTTAAAGGCACAAGTACGTATATATGATTTATTTATATATATAAAAAAATTTAGACATGGAAGTATCGATGTTTGGTTGGAATATGATGATACATCATACCCAATTTGGTTTCGAGAGTTGATTCAAGGCCCGGTTGGAAAGATCACGACTGCACCTATGTATTTTACTCGAGGATATGTGTTTCATACACAAGAACACTGGAGCCATAGATCAACCGCTAATTATGGGATTTATGTGAAGGGTGACTTAGACTTTTACGAGATATTGACAGACATAATTGAAGTTGAATACCCAGGAACAATCAACTTAAAATGCACATTATGCAAATGTGATTGGTTTGATCCCATTGTTGGTGTGTGTTCGCTTAAACAAATTTGGCGTAGTCGATGTCAATGCATCACGGCGATACCGGAAGTTTGAACCTTTCATACTTGGATCACAGACAGAACAAGTCGGCTTTATTCCATATCCTCGAGTTCGAGAAACAGGGATATGATGGTTATAAGCTATAAAAGTTTATCCTAGAGGTCGTATTGTTGGTCTTAATGGTGAATCGCCAATGCAACAAGAATTTTGCAGAGACATGTCAACGCCAGATCAAACTACTGATGACATCTTACTTATCGATCCGCATAATTTTCAAGTTGAAGATTTAGTTCATGACAACATTACTGAAGACGAAGATGGCAATGAGTTTGATGAAAGTGATGAAGCTACCGATGAAGACTCCTCAAATGAAAATGTCTAATTTGTTTTTCGTCAACTCGAGATGTATTATTATTAAATATAATTTGTACTCTAAATATTTTTGTGAAAACTTAATTTATTTCTTGAAATGAAATTTTTTATCTTTATAAAGTTTTGCAGTGTATTAGCAAAATTATTCAGAATTTTTAAATAATACACTTAACTTTCATGTCTTTGTGACAAAAATTTTGCAACGAAACAGCAACGAATCAACGCTAAATCTTCGCAAATCTCGTAATAAAGTTTGCAACGATTTAGCGAGGAATCGACGCTAAATCATCGTAACTCTCGTACTGAGGTTTGCGACGATTTAGCGTCGATTCCTCGCTAAATCGTCGCAATATTGGCGCAAAAAATTGATTTTCAAAAAGTTTAAAATTAATTTGGAAAGTGGTCAAAATAAAGGCGCCAATTTTGCGACGATTTAGCGACGAATCAACGCAAAATCGTCGCAAATTTGGCGCCTTTCCACTATTGGTCAAAATTTTGGCTGCAAAATAGCAACGATTTTGCGTCGTTTTTGCGACGGACGAAAAATCTATATATACGGCACCAAACTTTTTCCCACTTCGCTCATTCCAATCCTCTCTCTCATTCACTCACTCCTCCAATTCCTCCAATTCAAAGGTATATCTTTATAACTTTAAATATTTATTAAATTATTATTTTAGGATAGAAATATATGTAGTTTAGGATTGAAATATTAGTATAGAATTGGAATACTAGTATAGGATTGGAATATTTAGAATAGGATTGGAATGTTTGTATTTGGTTTGAAATATTATTTATTGAATATTAGAATAAGATTGGAATATTTAGAGTAAGATTGAATTGTTTGAATTTTGATTTTACATAATTTTATTATATTTGACTGAAATTATAGAATATTAATTAATGTTTTAAATTTTTTTTTTTAGATGAGTAGACGACATAATCCCCCACATTATGCGGATTTTGTGGGATCACGAGCGGGCCCGTCATCATCTCCCGGTGCGTCTCGTCTAGGATCTTCTACGTCCGCTAGCGTACAGGAGCCTTCACAGATATCACCGCCACCTCCACCACCTCCGGCATCACCACCACCAGTTGTTCCAGCACCACATAACCATGACACACTTATAGCCCGGGTCAACAACCTTCTGCGACAACCGGAACATAGTGATCTTGATCGATTGGATAAAAATCGACCTCCTAACACATTTTGGTAATTTAATTATCATTTGAAACAATTTAAATAATTTTATAATATATTTTTATTAATTATTTTTTATATGCAGGTTTATCGTAGATAATCGTGTTAATAGGAGCGTGGCAGATTGCATCAAGAATTATTTTGTCGAACCGCATGCCAATTGGTCTCAGGCGCCTCGGTATATCAAAGATATTTGGTTTGAGATGTTTGCGGTAAAAGTTTTAATTTATTTTTCTCATATTTTAAATTTTAAATTTATTTAACTATGATATTCTATTTACTTTGGTAAATTTTTTTTGTAGCAAAAATGACATTGGGATGAAGGTATAACCGGAGACGTTCTCCGAGCTTTTGAGGCAAAGGCATTGAAATGCCTTGCTGGGACGGTTTCCAACTGGAAGAAGGAGTGGAAGAATAAGGGCGATGACGCAATGCCGCGGAGTATGGATCTTAATGTTTGGCGCGGTTTGGTTAAGTATTAGGAAGATCCTCATTCGCAGTCAGTAGCCGCTGGATGTTCTAAGGCACAGAACTTTGATCCTGACGGTTACGGACCACCTAAGCACACTGCAGGTCAAACGTCGTCTGCCGCAAAACGAATAACATTGGTAATATTTACTTGTCAAATTATAGTAATTATAATTGGTAAAAATTTTATTTGTTTATCTAATATTTTTTATATTTTCTAATTAGGCTAATGGAGGTCTGCTACCTCCTATTGTGCAAGTCATGGTCCACAAGAAGAAGGATAGCACATTTGTAGACCCGCGGTCCGAGAAGGTCTACAACGATGTGAATGTCAGGGTTCTTGAGCGTCAGACCCAGCTGTCCCAGACATCTCCAGGCGGTAGTTCCGTCCAATCTTATGATTTAACCGTCGACGAGATGGATACCATTTATAAAGAGTTATGTCTATTTTATTTTTTAATTATTGTTTACTTTAATATAATATTGTTAATTACAAATTTTATTTTTTTATTTCAAGTTGCTCCGAAGAAAATGAACCGGGTTTTCGGAGTTAATTCCATAGAAGATGTTTCGGCAGCATGTTCTTCATCATCTAGGACTCGTGTTTTTGATGATCCTGCTCTCTTGCGGATTCAGTTATCCATCGCAAACAACAAAATAGAAGCTATGCGACGACGACAAGAAGCGACGGAACGTGAGCTCTCAGGGTTAGATCAGCTGTTCGAGATCATCGCAGTTAACAACCCGACCTTACCAGAAGATCAGCTGTTCGAGATTTTTCTTACTCTTTATGATTTTGGTTTTGGGTTTTAGCTAAAGATTGGTTTTTTGCTATAGATATGCAACGGAACATATATGCGGCGTGGTAGTAAAAGGACGAAGACTTAGTGGGAATATATCAAGAACAGACCCATTGAAAGATAATCGTTTGCTTCTTGAGGCTAAACCTTTGGATGAATCAGAAGAAACCAATCACACTGCTAAAGTCGTCAACGAATTATCCAGGGAGATATCGTGCATTCTTGTTTCCCACCCAATTAATGCAGAGAGAGCTGCGCAAGGCAAAAATATTGCCAACCTCGTCCTTTTACGAGGCTGTGGTATTCGAATCGAGGTCTGTGTTTCACTATTTTACTGCCTCGTAGAAATGCTTCTAATGAATCTAATTGCTCCATGTAGCATCTCTGTTACGGGTTTTGTATATTTAGGTACCTCCTTTTCAAGAGACGCACGGCTTGTGGCCATGTATGGTAGCACCAACAAAGATTATAAACGGACTTGGTATGTCTCTTGGTATTGACATTCTAAAAGCTCTGGGAGCCACAGGAGATTACCGGACACTTCTGACATCAAAAGCAACTGCTATAGCCAATGCGCTCTCAGCTCTTTCGAATCCTTGCCCAAATGTCTTTGTACCAGGAGAGGATGGGCACAAACCAGGAAGGTCAGATGGTTATGATTTCGGGTTCCTTCACATAAAGGTCAAAACTTTTTTTTGTCTTTTAACACAAAACATCAAAGTTTTCATTCTAATTCTCGACCAAATTCTTGTATTCTTGCAGGCTATAGATGATGTTGGTCATGACAAGGTGACAATGTTCAAATTTTGAGGTATAGAAGTTGTGGATAAGGCAATAAGTCAGCTTGCTAAGCTTCTATGGCAAGCTGAATCTTCTGCAAATTACCAGTATTTTTTATGTGTGACTGGTGATCATTCTACTCCTATTCAGTATGGAGACCACAGCTTCGAGCCTGTCCCATTCACAATGTGCCGGATTAAGAGACTTTGTGAGCTCGGGTGGAGGAGAATCAGTCCTACTAGAGACGTCTTTATACCCTTTTCCACTTCCAGTGGTTGTGGAATCCGGTGAAGATGTCACCAGAAATGAGGAAGACAATGGGAGGAGGAAAGCTCCTCCCGCAATTGGTGGAGATTCAGTTGCAGAGTTTAGTGAGATTGCAGCTGCCAGAAGATGTCTTGGCCGTTTCCATGGCGGTGAAATGATGGGAGTCATCACCAAGTTTCTTAAGCTAGAAGTATGAAAACTTTGTAATAGAGAATTTGGATATTGGAACTTGGAAGTGTAATAAATCAAACTCTGACAATATAGGTTTAGTTATTGTCGTTTAAAGTTGAAAAAGCTTCTTTTGGTTTAGTTTGATCTTTGTTTTTCTATAAAGGATTTGAATAATAACCCTATATCGCAATGGTAAGGGGTATTCCGCATAGGTGACTTGAACCTAAGAAAGTAAAATTCCTCGTTTCAACTCTTTACTTACTCGCAATCACATTCTATCAGTTCAAAGAATCCGTGAGTGTTAAGATAGTTTCCAACGAGGTTAGGAGAGTTTGTTAATTTTCACATACATTACAAAACCCATTCAAACAAAAACGAAGGTCTCCAACTTTGGTTCGAGTCTAGATGTTAAGTCTCAAATGTTTTTAAAATTTCAGTCTCAAATGTTTTAAATTTTCACATACATTGCACTAGTTGTAAAAAAAAATATTTTTCCTTTGAATATAATTTAACATTACATTCAAAAACTAAATCTCCAAAAATTTTCGTTCTAGCCGTAACACAAACCTTAGTTTAGTAACGAATTGATGATCGAACAAGCAGATAATGAGATATTTGTGTTCACTAATTTTCTCACCTCTTCTGGAAATTTAGAGTCTTAACTGAGAAAGCATAGATTAATACAAAACACAAAGAGAAAGCAAAGAGGGCAAGTGAGACAACCCACAAGAAGTCGTATTCATAACCATAATAATTCTTCATGAACTCAACAACCTTCTCACCAGTATCGAGCCTCGTCTCTACATCTCCGTATTGAGCTATAGTCACTCCGTACAACCCCCACCACCCTGGACACACATATGTGAACCATCTCAACCATACCGGCATTCTCTGCAAAGTTAATATCCAATTATTTATGAGCATTCATAGCCATGCTGAAACTACTACTATCATTGATTAAATGTGAATATTTAAAAAAAAAATATATAGAAAGAGGTTCTATAACTAGAGTTGTTTACTTACAGGACGAGGAATGGTGAATCCTGAAAAGACGTTCCACGATGTGGATATGATACCATTGAGTATCGAAGCGATTTCTTGATTAGGACTTATGGCAATGACCATAATACCGGTGTATATAGAGTATAGGACGCTGATGAAGGTAAAGAATATATTTAAGAAAAATTTGGAAGCTGTCCATTCGTATCCTATCATCCCGTAGACGATAGCTCCATAGATGCAAGCTTGTGCCAATGTATATGGGATCTCGATTATCACCTTCAAAATGGTTTCATGTTCAAGTTTAGAAACCAAAACGTATGATAGGATTAATTGGTACATAGAAATGAAAAACCTGTGAAAATGCATAGGGTAGAGCAGAGTACATTCCAGCACCGGCTTCTCGGTAAAAAGCTGTACGTTCAGCAATTGCGACAGGACGCACTGTAGCTGCACTTTGTGAGCTTAAGAAGCCAATAACGGTTGACATCGCACCTACACTGTTGAATATATCTTGTCTTGTTCCCTTTCTATTGCCGAGTCTCCAAAAGATGATCCCATACATGATTCCAACAGCAGCCCCGAAACTGAGACGCACCGCGTTATAAGGAACATTTCTCCAATATGATTTGTGTTGCTTCCACAAGCAAGCTTGGAATTGAGAGAGATAGGATCTTGAATATTTTGTTGAGAAATGAATGTCTTGTGCATGAGGAGGAACCATGTTCAATTCCTTAATAATATCTTTGTTTCTCCTGCATCCGCACAACAAAAGTTTGTTATATTGTTCAATCTATGTTTCTATGAATGCGTGCATGCATGTAATGTAACTCAACTTACCTATAAAGGTTTGAGTTCTTGTACACTTGAGCAAATCTGACACCAAGAACATCTTCTTGTGCCCTTGTTGTCACTTCAAGGGCCCAAGTTGCTGGATTGTAACCTTCCTTTATTTTTCCTACTCCTCTTATTCCCTATAAAGTATCTTGTTCAGTTACTGTGAGGTATGAGACGGTTTTGAGTGAATAACTTCACTTATTTTCTTTTACCTCAAAATATTCAATTAGTTGAGAGGAATTGTGGCCAATTGGACCAACATAGATCTCTTCTCCTCCTCTTGCCAACAAGAAAAGCTAAAAAAAATGAAAGTTAGGTGCATAGCTAAAGGTAGAAGTAATAATAATACAAAAAAAAAAAAAAATTCTGAGTTACCTCATCAAAGGATTCAAAAATATCGATACTTGGCTGGTGAATGGTGCAAACAACAGTTCTTCCAGTGTCTACAGTATTTCTAACGGTCCTCATGACAATTGCGGCAGCTCTTGCATCCAAGCCGGATGTAGGTTCATCCATAAAAAGAATAGAAGGATTGGCTACAAGTTCTACAGCGATTGTCATTCTTTTTCTTTGTTCCGTCGAAAGCCCACTAACTCCCACATGTCCAACCAACATCTTCTTCAATGGTTTTAACTCTATCAATTCCATCACGTCTTCAATAAAGAGCTGCACATTTCTATTAGTTATATGGTTTCTTGAATCTTATAAAGGTTATTGATTATCATATATTAAGAAACACAAACCTCTCGAGTATGTGTGTCGATATCAGGGGGCAACCTCAACCATGCAGAATAAAGAAGAGACTCATAGACTGTTAAAAGAGGGGAATGGATGTCAGATTGTTCACAATAACCTGAAACACGGGCAAAGCTGTCCTGTTTTTTAGGAAATCCAGAGACATATATTTCCCCTTGAATGTATCCTGTGTTCTTACGCCCGGCTAAAACATCCATCAAAGTAGTTTTTCCTGCGCCACTCACGCCCATTAGTGCAGTAAGAACCCCCGGCCTAAAAGCACCACTTAATCCATTCAATAGTACTAGTTTATCCTCTCTCATGCCCTTTTCTTTCATCTCCTACAAAATTCTCTTTTTTAATTTCTTGACAAATACACTACTCATATTGATAATGTCATTCACATACCTTTGGAATATCAACAGAATATATGATGTTCTCAAATGTCATGTATAGAGGCTTGAAAGGTATACGCAGTTTTTTGTCGTTGCAAGTTCTCCTTATTACCACTCCTATATAATTTTAACCATTTTTTGGTATCATGAGTTGTTTAAAGGTAATGGAAAGAGAGAGATGTTCTAGGCTTTACTATCAGAGAATGGTTGTGTCGTAGCTCGTGTATAGTCTCTGCCCATTATCCTATTACTGCTATCAACTTCTTCGCATTCATCTGGTAACACTGCAGCCTTAGATACTCCATACTCTACAAGAGTAAAAGTTTTACATTTAATGGATGTAGTTAGTATGTATCTATTTATAGATGTAGAAAGAGTAAGTTTGGACGCTCACGTTTAAGAAAAGCCAGACACAAAGATGTAATAATGTTGGACAATATTGTGGATAGGATCAATGCTAAAATTCCAATCCAATACCAGTATGTTTCTACAAAAAATCCTCGTGATTTCAAAACAGCTACTCCTAGACCCTGCAAATCATACACTACATGGTAAAGTTTGGTTTCTTTAAAATGTGACATTGAAAACTTATAGAAAAGTTTCCAGGAAATTACATCTTTCCAGGAGTTGCTGCGGAATTCGTTAACCGAAATAGCCGTCTGAATATACATCAATGGTGATGTCCAATACGCCCATGTCAGCCATTTGTGCACTTGATCTGCGCGATTACACATTTTACCACTACTTAGTTTATGGATCAAACGCTGGAAAATGATTTTGGACAGTTAAAAAACTTACTTCGGGACAATACATATCCGCTGAAT
Organism: Crucihimalaya himalaica; assembly: GCA_004349715.1. Lineage (NCBI taxonomy): Eukaryota > Viridiplantae > Streptophyta > Magnoliopsida > Brassicales > Brassicaceae > Crucihimalaya > Crucihimalaya himalaica. The sequence continues at coordinate 408,342 of SMJT01000058.1, read as the reverse complement.
GTCATCAGCCACATCACAGCAAGACATCCCATTGTGTTTGAAACCACATGATTACGAGTCACTGCACCGATACACCGAAAAAGTGCATACGACATTTGTCCGCACAATGCTAGAACTAAGTACTGTTTAAGGCACCTATAGTAACAAAAGACACATACACACACATATATATACTTATTTAATAGTGAGCAAAGAAAAACTTCTAGAGTGTTAAGATTAGCTTACGATGTGATGGTTGGATCATATCCAATGGAGAAATAAGTTATTAAGACCACAATGAAGACTTCAACAAAGGATAAAGGGAAGGTGATGATTAAGGCTGGTAAGGAAAATGCCCATGAAGGGTAAAAGCTGAAACGACGTTGCTTGTAGAACACTGGAAGCTTATCAATAGTCATCGGAAGTTCGAAAAACCCAGAGAACACAATCATTTGTACTTCCAAATATATAGCTCCCATGTATATGATTCCATCCACTACCGTGCTGTGATATTCTTTCTGTTGCGAAAACACAATAGCGATTATAAACGCATTGAGAATGAGCTGAAATGACTTCAAGATGAAAGTGCGTAAATTCCTCTTCATTAGTATCTTTTCTCGTTCTAAGCATGCCTTTAGTAGCTCTAACTTGCTAGCTCCATATTTTGTTCTTGTCAGGGCTGCTCTGTGATTCTTCCATCGATCAAATGGCGTTGCAAGCTGAGACCGGATTGTGTTCCCGAAATGGTGCATTTTGAAGCCTTCCTCGAATTGTTTTGCCGATACATAACGATATGGCAACTCTGGATTAGCCCAATATTGTTCTTGATCTTTTCTCGATAAAATCTGATTGAAAAAGTGTAATCTTGATTAGTATAACATAAAGTAATGAATTTGTTTCATTAGAAACAAGAATTTTATTGGAGAACTGACTTCTTGCAAGTAATCAGCAATCCCTTTTCTTTCAGGACACTTAAACCCAATAAATTCAAAAAAATCAAGGATGTTTTCCCGAGGGCCTTGGTAAATGATACGGCCTTCTCCAAGAATGATGACATCATCGAAGAGCTCGAATGTCTCTGGAGGAGGCTGTAGAAGAGAGATAAGAGCGGTTTTATCAAAAACATGGATCATTTGCTTGATGCACTTGATAATCTGAAACGTCGTCGAGCTATCTAAACCATCTGATATGTTGTCCATGAAGAAAGCTCCAACTGGACCGACCAACATCTCACCTACACACAGAAACCCAAATCACATTAAGAACACATTTCAATACTGCCAAAATACTATTAAGAATTCCTCACTAGTACCAGTAGTTACACGTTTCTTTTGCCCACCAGAGATGCCTCTTTTCATATGATTCCCAACTATCGTATCAGCACACATCTCAAGTCCTAAGACTTTTAAAACGTAATCTGTAACCACATTCTCCTTGTGACCTTCCATAACCGATGCCTGTAAATAATATCACAACATTATAAAGATCAATTCCATTTTAACTTCTCTACCTAATGATCTATCTTGTTGGTACCTTCATTAACGCATCGAGGTAAGGATCTGGCTTGATCTTCAAGTCTTTCTCCCGTCTCAGTAACTCCGCAAGCATATCTGTCCTCAACCATTCATGTTAATTAATAGTTTGGTGAGATCATTATAGAATAAATTGGATAATGTTTTCATACCGTAGCCTGTTCCCACTCCTTGGCATTTTGCAGAAAACTTCAATGTTTCCCGAACTGTTAGGTCTGGTAAGTGAACATCGTATTGGTCGATGTAGCCGGCAGTTCTTTCAGGTACGAACTCATGTAATTCATGCCCATTGTATGTCACTTTCCCTGTAGACTAACCATTCAACAACAAAATCGCATAATTACTTCAAATAATATATTCAATATAATCAATCAAACTCTCAAAAACTGAAATGTATAGTTACTTTTAGTCCAGTTTCTGTCTTTCCAGACAATGTTTTTAGTAGTGTAGACTTTCCAGAGCCCGGTGGTCCCAAAAGTAGAGTTAGTCTGTAGTAAAAAGAAACAAAATGAGAATTTATCTATTGTTGTAAATAAGGTAGATTAATGCGGTGCAAAATACTATTAATTTCTGAGGCACATAAAGATCTTCAACGGACTAATATCAAAATATGTTGATAAAAAAATTCTTCTTCCACAGACTTTTCGCATTGCCACAATTCATGAGTCGAAACAAAAATGAAGGAACAAATAGGTAAGACAATCTTCAACCCTACTCCCTATTCACCTCCAAACAATAAGAGCCATGATTATAATTTTAAGGATGTTGAATAAGAGTGTCAAACAAATAAGGTAGTCAAATTAAGTTATCATAAGTATGTTGAATAAGAGTGTTGATTATAAGTGAGTGATTGTGAGAGAGTTGAATACAGTTGTGGTTGTAAAATAAGTTAAAATAATATCGTAAGAAATATGCTAGTTGTGGTTCTAGCTAGGCTTTTGAAGTCAAATCCCTACAACCTTACTCTATATTAAATTACAAAATAGAGATCTTCAATTTTTTCTCCATATTTGGAGATATTTTTTTAAAGTCTCGACTCCATTTTAGAGTTGAGTTGGAAAAAGAAAAAAACACAACCCATAATAGTGTTACTTCATTTTGGAATTAAAAAAAAAATAGATCGGAGATGGTCTTAAGGATAATTGATGAACCTGCCCGGTTTGATGATTCCGCTCACATTATTTAGAATGGAGATACTCTTTTTCTGAATCCGAAGAACTCCGAGTTTAGTTCCAACACACTTTTTCAAGTAAAAAGTTAGACGAATAGGTGAGATCAGAGAGAGGTAAAAAAAAAATGGCTTTGCAAATCAGTTTCTTGTCCTAATGAGGAACGAGATGTTACTTTTACAACGTTGACGAATGAGTTCATGACTGTTGGAACAGCTTTGCTTCCCGCATAGGCTTCGGCAGTCACGTTTAAATCTTCAAATCGGACTTCTATCGTTGGGAGATTCATAGAGACTCTGATTTTTTGTGACACAGTAAATAAAATGGTTTAAAATCTAAATAATTAACAATCTTTACTCATAAGAACTGTAATTTTTTACGCTCTTTTTACCTATCGAAACGTCTCTTTAATGTCCGTAGATACTCTCCATGCCAATCCTCGTCATCCATCGTCATCACTCTATCGAACAACTGTCTTCTCTCAGAAAAGCCAAGATCCTTCATATCAATCTCCTTGAAACCTCCTGTGATCCCTCTCAGCACGGCCTTCCTCGCCCGGTCGTACGTCGGAAGACGCTGCAACTTCTCCATAGCCGCTACTTTCATGGCTTCCTCTTCGTCTTCTTCTTCGTTTTTTCGACGACTACTGTCTCTGTTCATCATGTTCTCTACCTCTGAGCTCGCTCTGTAATGTGCCATCGCTTCTTTTCTCTCTCTCTAAATTTTTCTTTATTTTTGCTCTCTCATATCTTTTCTTAGATGTGATTAGAAGTCAACAGTACAATTGAATTTATAGACAGCTGATTATATTATGATGCACTGAATCATAACACGTACAATATATTTTGATACAAAATTAAACAGGTGTGGATACCGATGACAAGTGTAATCTAGGTCTATTTATGATCTTATCCATATATCATCGATTCATATATTGGACAATACCTATTAATTAAATTGTCCAAATCTTGAACAGATTGTGTACCTCACCGAAATCAAACACCTGTCTGCAGTCATACATACATGCTGCATATAGAGAAAGAAAAATAAGCATATATGCTACTGAGTAAGGTTCTTGTAATAATGAAGCTTAAATATTCATGATGACCTTCTAGAGCCTCAGAATATTTCTATAAGTTAGAGACCTATAATGGTATCTCAACAATAAATTAATAATATTTTTTTATAATTTAATTATTAAATCAAATATATATTTCTTAAACAGGTTAATCTAGTATTAAATGACAAGTGTAGAATTGGTTTATAATGAATTTTTCAAATGAAAAACGGTTTCCTACGTGAGATACTTTCAATAGAGATGTTTTTACTCACCTAAACATAAAAATAAAATCATATTCGTGAAGACCTTACATATTTTATGCAGACATTTCCTTCGTCCTCCTAGTCCTATCTTTCATGGATGATTGTGTTACATTTCACCTATATTTCGAACATTAATACATAAATCTTATGGAAACCCTAAAGAGGAATTAAGTCCTCTCTCCGCCTATAAATATATGCCTTTAGTCCATCATAAAGGCATCCCGAAAAGAATCTCAGAAAAACAACACATAGAATAGTTCATAGGAAAGGGGAGAGAAACCTAATCTCCTAAACTAAAAGATTAGGACTTCAGGAAATCATTCATCAAGAAATCTCGACTACAATGAATGGAGGTACTCCGCTAACCCTCCTTTGTAATTTTGTCATGTGATTAATCATGTTGCTTAATCGATCTTAGGGTTCATGTAAATTACACTTACATGTGGTATCAGAGCAAGGTTATAAGCATATGATTAATTCGTTAAGTATGATAGAATTAGAGATCTGCATGAATTAGGGTTTTCTGCATCTATGAATAGCAGTTAAATTTCGTTCGTGCAAAATTCGTGCTTTTCGAAAGTCCGTGCATAATCCGGGTGTGTATATATCAGATCTGTAAATTAAGTTTCTTACAGATTTGAGTTTGTGCAAAATCCGAGCGTACATAAATCAGATCTGTAAATTAAGTTTCTTACAGATTTGAGTTTGTGCAAAATCCGAGCGTACATAAATCAGATCTGTAAATTAAGTTTCTTGCAGATAAAAAGTTTGTGCAAAATTAGGGTTTCTGTGAATGAAGTTTTTCACTGATAAACTGTACGTGCAAAACCCGAGCGTCTGTGAATTAGGTTTATCATAGACATAAATCTGTGTAAAACTTGGACGTGCAATATTCGTGCGTCTGTGATCTGATTTCACATATAAGAATTTATATAGAATCGTTTTGTGCATAAATCGTGCAGGATTATTATATGAAAAAAAAAAATCATCTGTGAATAATTCGTACAGAAAGTAAGTTTCAATAAAATTGCATAATTAAGGTTTGGATATCACTACAGTGACCTTACCTTAGAATGATTGCATATAGAAACCACTATTTTGATATATCTTTGTGATAATTAGTTACCCACATGTAGACTATAAACATTAGATATGATCAATAAATCATGGAGTGTTTCCACATGTAGACTATAAACATTAGATATGATCAATAAATCATGGAGTATTTGTATTTGTGTAGATTAAGAATATCCACAGATAACTTAGTCTAAATAATTCAATACATTACTCGTTAACGTTTTGTGAATATCATGATTTCTTTTAAGATTATGGTGACTGCCCACAGGAGCACCATAAATTCTTATCATGTTTATTCAATAATTGAAAATTATGTGTTGATTATGTTTGAAGCCTAATCTAAAACTTGTTGTGTCTCTGAAAAAAAAAAAAAAAATTGCAGCAATTTCCCTTGATGGTATGTCATCCTTGGTCTCTGGTGTTCCAATCCTCAATGGAACCAACTTCTCAGAATGGAAAGAGAAAGTTGAGTTCACATTAGGAGTACTAGATTTGGATTTGGCACTTCGTGAAGAAGAGCCAAGTCCACTTACTGATGATAGTACTGAGGAAGAAAAAGTTTTCCATAAAGCTTGGGAGAAATCGAACAGATTGAGCATTAAGTTCATGAGGATGACAATTGCCAGCAACATCAAATCTGCCCTTTTACCTGCTGAAAAAGCTAAGGTTTATTTTAATGCTATAGAAGAACGGTTTAAGACTGCAGACAAATCCCTTGCTGGGAAACTTATGGCAGATCTTACAACCATAAAGCATGATGGCACAAGGTCTATGCATGAACATTGCATTGAAATGATCAACCTTGCGGCTAAGCTTAAGGGTTTAGGAATGAGTGTGGATGATTCATTTCTCGTCCAATTTATCCTAAACTCCTTACCTCCTCAGTATGGGCCATTCCAAATTCATTATAACGCCATAGCTCAAAAGTGGACGTCGAATGAATTGGCTAATAAACTGGTACAAGAGGAGTCCAGACTTAGCCGTGAAGGTATTAGAGTTGCCCATTATGCACATGGAGCTGTACCTAAAGCTGGGAAAAGGCATCAAGTGAGCCATAAAAGAGCACCACCCAGAATGAATGATTTCAATCAAGGTAATGAGAAGAAAAAGGCAAAGAAAGATGACAGATGCAACTTCTGTAAGAAGTCTGGACACTTTCAGAAAGATTGCCCTAAAAGAAAAGAATGGTTTGAAAAGAAAGGTAATCCTATGGGTTCTGTAAGCTTTTTCGAATCTAATCTTACTCATGTTTCTTCTAAAACTTGGTGGATTGATAGCGGTGCTAATGTACATGTAACGAATTCCCTGCAGGGATTCCTTATGACCCAGAGCATAAATCCAAGTGAAAACTATATATTTATGGGGAATCGAGACAAAGCGCCGGTTGAAGCTATTGGCACTTATCGTCTCATCTTGGATGGTGGATTTTGTTTGGATTTATTTCAGACTCTTTATGTTCCATCTATTTCCCGTAATTTAGTTTCATTAAGCAAACTTGATTTGGCTGGTTTTAATTCGACTCAAGGAGATGGTTGTTTCAATTTATTTCTAAACTCTAATCGAATTGGTTTTGGAAAATTAGTTGATGGTCTTTATATGCTTATCTTGGCTGATCAACCTTATGAAACACATCTCACCCTGCATGGTAATAATGGACTTAAACGTAAAACATGTGCTAAAGACTCATATTTCTTGTGGCATAAAAGGTTGGGACACATTTCCAGCGAAAGAATCAAAAGATTGGTAAAAGATGGAGTCATTCCGAATCTTGATTTTACCAACAGTAAAGAGTGTATAGATTGCATTAAGGGTAAGCAAACTAAACACACTAAGAAAGGAGCCACAAGAAGTACACAGCTTCTTGAAATCATACATACAGATATTTGTGGACCTTTTGACGTTCCTTCTTTTGGAGGTGAAAAGTATTTTATTACCTTTATCGATGATTATTCACGTTATTGTTATCTCTATCTATTGCATGAAAAGTCTCAATCTGTGGATGCTGTACAAGTGTTCATTACTGAAGTAGAGAGACAATTGGATAGAAAGGTGAAAATCATTAGGTCAGATAGAGGTGGTGAATTTTATGGCAGGTATGATGAAACAGGACAACATCCTGGACCTTTTGCCAAACTTCTCCAAAAATTAGGAATTGTTGCTCAGTACACAACGCCTGGTTCTCCATGGCAGAATGGTGTAGCTGAAAGGCGTAATCGTACTTATATGGGAATGGTTAGATCCATGATGAGTCATGCTAACTTACCTATATCCTTGTGGATGGATGCATTACGTACTGCAGTCTATATATTGAACAGGGTTCCTAGCAAGGCAGTTCCAAAGACCCCTTTTGAACTGTGGAAAGGCTGGAAACCTAGTCTGTCACATCTCCAAGTTTGGGGTTGTCCAGCTGAAGCAAGAATATATAACCCACATGAAAAGAAACTGGATTTCAGAACGATCAGTGGTCACTTTATTGGTTACCCTGAGAAATCCAAAGGATATAGATTTTACTGTCCAACCCATAGTACAAGAATAGTAGAAACCAGTAATGCTAGATTCTATGAGAATGGCGAGATTAGTGGGAGTGATAAAGTTCAAGATGTGGTCATTCAGGAAATTAGGGTGAATATTCCTTTGCCCTCAGTTCCAAATGTTACTAGGAATCCTCATATTGTTGAACCGTTAAACAATGAGGAAAATCCAGTGAATGATCATCCACTCCAAGAAGAGAACATTGCCAATAATGATAATGAAACACAAGAGGAACCAGCATTAAGAAGGTCTACTCGTCAGAGGAGATCTGCTATTTCCAATGACTATGTGCTTTATCAAGTAGAATCTGGAGAATTGAATATTAAAGATCCGGTTTCTTATTCACAAGCCATTAAAGATGTTAATTCTGATAAATGGATTGATGCCAGTAAAGATGAAATAGACTCAATGGTTAATAATGAAGTTTGGGACATTGTTCCGTTGCCTGAAGGACACAAAGCAGTCGGGTGTAAGTGGATCTTTAAGACCAAACTCGATTGTAATGGCAATGTGGAACGATATAAAGCCAGACTTGTAGCCAAAGGTTATAATCAGAAAGAAGGCATTGATTATAATGAGACTTTTTCCCCTGTGTCAAGGAAAGACTCTCTTAGAATTATCATGGCATTAGTAGCTGAGTATGATCTCGAGCTGCATCAAATGGATGTGAAAACTGCCTTTCTTAATGGAGACTTGCAAGAAGAAGTCTACATGCGTCAACCTGAAGGCTTCATAATTGAAGGACAGGAAGACATGGTCTGCAAATTAAAGAAATCGATATATGGACTGAAACAAGCTTCGAGGCAATGGTATCTAAAGTTTCATGAAACCATTACAGAATTCGGTTTCAAAGAAAACATTGTTGATCCATGTATTTACCTCAGGATCAGTGGGAGTAAGTTCATATTTTTGGTTCTGTATGTTGATGATATCTTATTGGCCAGCAGTGATCTTGGTCTATTACATTAGACTAAGAGTTATCTTTCAAAGAACTTCGAAATGAAAGATATGGGTGAGGCTTCCTATGTGATATGAATTGAAATATTCCGTGATAGATCACTTGGAATTTTAGGGTTGTCCCAGAAAGCATATATTCATAAAGTTCTTGAGAGATTTGGCATGATGACGTGTTCTTCTAGCATCGTTCCTATGCAGAAAGGGGACAAGCTTGATCTTTCGCAATGTCTGCAGAATGTAATGGAACGTCAAGAAATGCAAAATTATCCTTATGCATCTCTGGTGGGAAGTTTGATGTATGCACAGGTTTGCACCAGACCTGATATTAGTCATGCAGTTGGCATGCTGGGTAGATTTCAGTGTAACCCAGGACTCGCTCATTGGCAAGTTGCAAAGAAAGTTTTGAGATACTTAAAGGGAACAAGAAATTACATGCTCACATACAAAAAATCAACACATCCACAGATGGTTGCATTTTCGGATTCAGATTTTGGTGGATGTCATGATTCAATACACTGCATTCTAGGCTATGTGTATCTCCTTTCTGGGGGTGCAATCTCATGGAAAAGCTAAAAGTCGCAGTTAATTTACACATCCACCATGGAGGCTGAGTATGTGGCATGTTATGAGGCTTCTATTCAAGGAGCATGGTTGCGGAACTTCGTCTCTGAGTTTGGGGCATTGAGTTTTGTTGACAAGCCTCTAACTCTTTACTGTGACAATCAAGATGCAATCTTCTTCTCTAAGTATGATAGGATATCTAAGGAAGCCAAGCATATTGATGTGCTCAAAACTAATACCCTAAAAGTATCTAAGCAGTCGCTATAGTATTTTAGGGGTCGAACCACAAAGACTCAAGATGACACTCAATAGATTCAGAAATNTTATGATGACCAAATGAAAGAAATCAAGTTATAACATATTATGCCGGCCTTATGATTCCTAAAAAGAAAACATTAATGGGTTTTACTAACGACCAAGTGGGAGATTGTAAGGAATAATTCCTTTTCCTATTATGTGGTCTTATAGTTACTCGTTTTCTATTGGAATAATGTTATTCTTTAATATATTTGGTAACCAAATAAATTGGTAATAAAGGAGTTTTTCCTAATCAATCTCTACTTTGATGGACAGTTGAGATTAAATCTTATGGAAACCCTAAAGAGGAATTATGTCCTCTCTCCGCCTATAAATATATGCCTTTAGTCCATCATAAAGGCATCCCGAAAAGAATCTCAGAAAGACAACACATAGAGAATAGTTCATAGGCAAGGGGAGAGAAACCTAATCTCCTAAACTAAAAGATCAGGACTTGAGGAAACCGCTCATCAAGAAATCTCAACTACAATGAATGGAGGTACTCCGCTAACCCTCCTTTGTAATTCTGTCATGTGATTAATCAGGTTGCTTAATCGATCTTAGGGTTCATGTAAATTACACTTACACCAAAACAGTGATTAATTATGTTTTCTCAAAAACGCAAAGAAACAATTTCATACTATGTGGGAGTAGTTCTACATTACTAATTGCAAAGACAGATTCATTCTCTCTTCTTTTTGCTACAACCAATGAGTTAGAGAAAGGTATTTGAAGGCTCTAAAGAAAGAAAGACATATATACCTTGACCAGTTTCGATCTCATCTGCTACCAATCCCCCACCCATTTGAAAATTTGATAAGTAAATTAAGAGATCTTTAGATTCTCTCTTTTCTTAAATTATCAGAACCTTAAACATAAAAGATGGAAATAGAGAAACAGAATTTATAAATTAAAAGCGTATAAAAAGGAAGGAGTATCAACAGTCCCTACTAACAAATGCTGTTAAAACTTAAAAGTGTTTTAGTCCCAATGAGACTTTTCTTGTCTCGAGAATGCAAAGAGGACATAATGGAGACATGATTCTTCTAATAAACCTTTTAACATTTTCCATTTTTTTTTTTTGGGAATGAATGTAAAATTATATACAACTAAAAAAAAATGTTTTTACATTATTTTGCATCTTTTAATTGAAGGTTTTTTTAAAAAAAAGAAGTATTAATTCCTTATCCCGAGCCAAATTTGTAGACCGTCCTTAAGTTTATGCGTTCCGGAGGCTTGTAAAGCAAGGAGTTGATTTCGAATTGAGCGATCTGTAGTCTTCACGAGGAGGTCGAGTGTGTTAAATTTAGAGAACAATTCTGGAAACTGACTTGATTCAACAAAAGAGAAACAATGACTTATAAAGCCTTACATGAAACAACTGCAGAACGTGAAATAACAACTACTCCTAGAAGTGACAAACGTGGTCTAACATAGTGACCGTATTTGATTGAAACAAATAATTGAACTTAACTTCCTAAATAATAGGACAATAACAAGATTAATCTTATCATTCCCTCCCCTAAACTAGACAGTGTACTAGTTTAGTTTTGGTTCGTCACAAACTCCTAGCTTCCTTCTGAATTCTTGAAACTTCTCCAGCTTGAGTGGCTTTGTGAATATGTCTGTGATTTGGTCTTGAGTGCTGCAGAACTTCAGCTCCATAGCTCCTTCGTTCACCAAGTTTCTTATGAAGTGAAAGCGGATATCAATATGTTTGCTCTTACCGTGCATTACAGGATTCTTTGATAGTTTAATGGCTGAGCTATTGTCACAGAAGATGGTTGGACTTGTGCTCCCTTCATAACCAATTCTTTTCAGTATTCTCTTCATCCACACCAACTGACACGCGCTAGCTGCCGCTGCTACGAATTCTGCTTCTGTCGTGCTCAACGTGACAATAGGTTGCTTCCGAGACGACCAAGCTACTGCAGCGTCACTCAGAATAAAAGCATAACCAGATGTGCTTTTTTTATCCTCCACACAACCTGCATAATCACTGTCAGTGAACCCAACAAGCTCATTGTTTCCTGCTTTCTGATAGAGAATCCCATAACTGATGGTTCCTTGTAGGTACCTCAAAATTCTCTTGGCTGCCATGAGATGAAGCTCAGTTGGTTTGGACATATATCTGCTTACAAGGCTGACTGTATACATCACATCTGGTCGTGTGGCTGTCAGATATATCATACTTCCAACCAGCTGCTTAAAGACTGAGCCATCGACCTTAACGCCATCATCGTCGCGATGAATTTTGAATCCAGGGACAATCAGATTCAAAACTGAATTACTATCTTTCATTCCAAACCTCTTTAGTACTTCCTTCACATACTTCTTCTGACTAACAAATATTCCTCCATCAAACTGTATCACTTCTATACCGAGAAAATATTTCATCTTTCCCATGTCAGACATTTCAAATTCCTTCATAATAGACTCCTTAAACTCTATCATCATTTCCAGTATAAATCAGATCATCAACGTACAGACTAATGATGAGAAAGTTACCTTGTTTGTTGACTTTAGTGAAAAAAGTCTGCTCACTTGCATCTTTCTCAAAACCCATCTCCTGAAAGTATGCATCTATTCTACTAAACCAGGCTCGTGGCGCCTGCTTAAGTCCATACAAGGCTTTGCTAAGCTTGTACACTTTGTTTTCTGCATTCTTCACTTCATAACCCTTTGGTTGCTCAACATAAACCTCTTCTGTTAGCTCACCTTGCAGAATAGCCGATTTCACATCAAGCTGATAGATATTCCAACCTTTCTGAGCTGCTAGAGCTAAAATCATTCTTATTGTATCCATTCGGGCTACCGGAGCTTATACTTCTTCGTAGTCAATCCCATTTTCCTGTGCATAACCTTTTGCAACCAGACGAGCTTTGTATTTGTCAACTTCTCCATGTTGATTCAACTTCGTTTTGTAGACCCATTTGACTCCTATGCTCTTAGCACCTTTAGGCAAATCAGTTAGTAGCCATGTACCATTCTTCTCAATCGAACTTATTTCAGAATCCATGGCTTGCTTCCAGTTCTCATTCTGAACAGCCTCCTCAAAGTACACAGGATCCGACGAATCAGCAAAGAAAGCACATTGTACCAACCCATCAACAAACAAAGCAAACTGAGCTAGACCATCTTCGTTTTCATCCTCTGATCCTGTGACCTAGTCACTCATCCAAACTGGTTGTCCTTTCTTCCGAGTCTCTGGAATATCGATATTTCTGGTGGCTACCGGAGAGACGATAGGACTCACGTCTGTTCCAGTTTCTTCTCCAAGAGTGGTCTCTTCTACAGCAATGACTTCCTCATGATTTTGTTCATTTGCGTCGAATTCACTATGTTCTTGATCGATTCCCCATTCCAAATCAAGCTTGATTAGTTCTTCATAGCTTATATCCCAGTCCCATTTCTTATCTCCTTCAAAGATGACATCTCTGCTCATAGTTATTTTTTTGCTTATAGGATCAAAAAGTTTATAACCTTTGGATTTTGTACTCATCCCAAAGAGTACACACCCGTGGCTCTTGTCTTCAAGTTTTGTTCTGTGCGCATCAGGGATGTGGGCATGAGCTATGCATCCAAATACTCTTAGATGTTCCACTGACGGTTTGATTCCACTCCATGCTTCCTCTGGTGTTACATCTTTTACTGAGCTTGTTGGACACCTGTTCATAATGTAAAACGCCCAATTAACAGCTTATGGCCAAAAGATTTTGGGAACATTTTTCTCCACAGCATGCTTCTCACCATATTCATCACTGTTCTGTTTTTCCTCTCTGCAACGCCGTTTTGCTGTGGTGTATAAGCTGTAGTTAATTGCCGCTTGATTCCGTTATTTTTGCAAAAATCATTGAACTCAGCTGAAATAAACTCTCCACCACGATCTGTCCTTAAGCACTTAACATACAAACCAGTTTCTTTTTCGACGCCACTTTTGAATTGCTTGAAAGAGGCAAATGCATCTGCTTTATAAGCCAAGAAGTGCACCCATGCTTTTCTACTGAAGTCATCAATAAAGCAGATTAAATACCAATTTCCACTGTTGGATGTTGGAGAAATCGGGCCACAAATGTCAGCATGTATTAGCTCTAATTTTTCAGAAGCTCTCCAAGTCACCTTTTTTGGAATGATCTCTCGGTGCTGCTTTCCCTTCAAGCAATTTGTGCAGACAACTTCTGTTTCGTCAAAGTTAGGTAATCCCTTCACCATTTCTTTGTTCTTCAGCGTTTTCAATCCTGTGTAACTGAGATGACCGTATCTTCGATGCCAAAGCATTGAATCGTCTTGAGTGTTTGTTTGAAGACACATTACTGCCAGATTGCTTGAATGGTTCGACTGTTTGTTTATGAGAAGTACAAACATTCTGTTGGCCGTCATATTACTTCGAATGATGAGACCTTTTGACGGATGGTAGATTCTACATTGATTTGATTTCATCAGTATTTCTAACCTTTTTTCTTGAATTTTTCCAATGCTAAGGAGATTATTCTTCAGATCTTGGTACATAAAAAACATCTTGGACAAAGTGACTAACTCCTTCAATCGACAGTCGTACGTTCCCTTTGCCAACTACCTTTATCTGCGTATGATTATCCAACCTAACATTTCTTTGAAGTCCTTCTTCTAATTCACTAAACAGAGATGAATCACCACACATATGATTACTGCAGCGAGAGTCGAGAAACCATACCACATTCTGATTTTGCTCTTGCGATTCCTCAATGTGCGCCATAAGAGACATATCTTCTATTTCGTCCTCTTCCTCTGATAACTCCTCAATATAGGCCATGAGTAACATCTCTTCTACTTCTTCTAGTTCTGCATAGTTTAATTGTTTTCCCTGACTTGGGCACTCATATTGATAGTGACCAAGTTTATGACAATTGTAGCATTCAACCGTTGCTTTGTTGTAAGCGTGACGACCTCTTGCTCTGCCTCTTCCTCCTTGAAAGGCTCCAGATCTTCCTCTTCCTCTTCCTCCACGATATTCTTCTGTCAATACTGTAAGTGCTTGCTCCTCACCCTCATCCTTCTTGAATTTTTGCTCATGTACAAGAAGAGAACTGTGCAGAGCATCGACATAAAGTTTATCAATATCCTTTAACTCTTCAGTGGAACAGACTATGTAATTCCATTTATCAGTGAGAGTTCTCAAGATCTTCTCAACAATCTTGATTCTGGCATATCCTCTCCTAAATTTCTCATGTCGTTTGCGATCACCATTACTTGACTAAAGTAACTATCAATGGATTCACCTTGTTTCATTGCTAGAACTTCGAAATCTCTGCGAAGCCGATTGAGTTAAGCCCTCTGTACTCGAACGTTCCCTTGACACTTCATCTTCATCGAGTCCCAGAGTTGCTTAGATGTCTCCTTTTGTGTTATCGTCTTCAAAATCAATCTGTCCAGAGATTGAAACAGGTAATTTTTCGCCTTCAAGTCCCTGAGTTTCATTTCTTCCAATGTCTTTTGTTGTGCTGTTATCATCTCTTCTTCAGCACATGGTTGTGTGTACCCAGATTCCACAACGATCCAATACTCCTAAGATCGAAGGAGATTCTCCATGATCATGCTCCAATGATCATAATCGCCATCGAATTTAGGAATAACAGGTTGAGAGAAACCACCATTTCCCTCGGATCCCATTCTTTCTCACTTTTCTTCTCTCAGATTTCTTTTTGAAGTTAGCTCTGATACCAGATTGTTAAATTTAGAGAACAATTCTGGAAACTGACTTGATTCAATAAAAGAGAAACAATGGCTTATAAAGCCTTACAAGAAACAACTGCAGAACGTGAAATAACAACTACTCCTAGAAGTGACAAACGTGGTCTAACATAGTGACCGCATTTGACTGAAATAAATAACTAAACTTAACTTCCTAAATAATAGGACAATAACAAGACTAATCTTATCAGAGTGGTGAGGGAATTTCTCCATTGTTTCACGGTTGCGTTCTCTCCAAATGGTGTGCACTATGATTTGAAAAACATATCGCAGCAAATACCGAACTCTCCTTAAAGCAAGAGCCCGATATGATCTGCAGTATACCTTCAAAATCTGTCGTGTACCTCTGTTCAAGTAATCTCTTTGTCAAATTCACCCACAGCTTCACAGAAAACTGGCAGCTAAAGAAGAGATGATTTCGGCTTTCCCATGGGTCTTGACACAAAACACACTTGGTGTTCACTCCCGTGTTCCACGCATACATTTTCCAAATTTTTACCTCCCCTTATCTTCAATTCCAAACCAGAAAACTTTATAACTTTAGAGTTAAACCAATTCATCGAGGGATGAATGCACTCGCTTAGGTTATGATGTAGTATTCTCGTCCACCACAAAGAGATATACTTATTTAAGGTCAATTTGTTTTCTATAAAATAACTAGGAGACACCATAAGGAGGAAATTGATCTTAAATATATACTATGTATAATTTAATATATATATATATATATATATATATATGTGTGTGTATTGATTGTAACACATTTTTAATAACGTTGTAGAAATCTGATGGGAGACTCTTTTGAGTTCCTTAAGTGTCAAGGAACTAAAACAGGTTGAGAATCCGCCTTGAGAAAACCATCTCCAGTATAAGGTATAGCTACACTATTATTAGTAGGCCTGGGCTTTCGGATTTGGATTTGGGTTCGGGTCGAGTTAATCGGGTTTCGGGTTGATCGGGTTTGGGTATTTAGTATCTGAAGTGTACCCGACTGTGTTTCGGATCGGGTTCGGATCAGATTTATTCTAATTCGGGTCGGTTAAGTAAAATTATTTGTAACCCGAGAACAACCCGAAATTGATATAAATCGGGTCCGATTCGGATTAATAACCCGAATTAACCGAAAAATCCAAAAAAACCCGACAAATCAATAAAAACCCGAATTTGCTAATTAAAAGTTGTGCAAAGTACCAAAACATAAATCATGATCAAAGTCAAAGAGAAGGAAAATCCAAAAAAAAAGCAGAACCCTTGACATGTTACAAACCACCAAGTCTTTAATCCAAAACACCAAACAACAATGTCTTCTGAGTTCTGAGCATTTAACAATGTTGTTCACCTTCCTACATAAAGAGTCACAAAACACATTCAAGAACATGATTTTTAGCAAAAGATCTCATCAGAAATGAATGGATTCAGTAGCGAAAGTACCTTTCTCATGGTATAGCCGATTAGTAACCAAGATTCACTAGTCTCCCAAGTTGAATCCAGAGCTAAACTCTAAAGAAAATTACAAAACAAAATGTTAAGACATTGAAAATAAGAAAAAAACAATAACCAAACTGATAAAGAAATACCTTTTTGAAGTTCATCTTGCAACTTAATATCTTCAAGCATTTGTTGATTGGTAACCATTTCTTTTTCGTTAATGCGAATCTCACACTTGAGCCACTGTTCTGTGCACATTAATACTTCAATCATGTAGTGGGTTAGACAACTCCTGAAAAGATCAAGGATATGGTTGCTAGCAGAGAATGCAGACTCAGATGCAACAGAGGACACTTGCATTGCAAATACATCCTTGGCTATTGCGGCTAAAACAGGAAACCTTGATGTGTTGCTCCTCCACCATCCCAAAACATCAAATGGTATTCCAAGAGGATTAGGCTTTTGCATTTCAATTTTCTCTTTCAAATACAGCTCCAACTTAGTACTTGCATCTTCAAATCTTGTCTCCTTTACCAGCTCTTTGTATGCCATATCCATTCTTTCATATCCATCACACTCTAAATCCATATTATCCACTTCCTGTGAGTTATGACAACTATGACTCTGAGACTGAGATGACTTTGATGATGACACATCCTTAGCCCTTGTTAAAACTGTCTTATACTCCTCAAATAGCTGCTCCAGAACTTTATTCACTGAACCATGAAGCTCTTTGGATTCTTCACTATATTTCCCATACAACACATCAAAACAATACCCAACAAATTTCATTTTTTTTCTTGGATCAAATACACTAGCTATAATCAGCAAACTATTCATATTCTTCAAGCCTCCCTAGTATTTATCAAACTTGTTTCTCATAGCAGTGGCCTTTAACCTCAATGTTGCATCACAATAGTTGCACAATGAAATGAGATTCTTCTGGATAGTCACAATCTCATTATAGCACTTGTAAGAGTTCACATGAGAAGACATTGAAACTACTAAAGTCGAGTTATAGAAGATAACCAGAAACTTGACTAACCTCTCTACCTCATCCCAGTCATAGACAGAGGAGGCCCAATTCTAGCTTTTCCTTCAACATTGTCCATAAAGTAATCATTTTAGAGCTTATCCTCCATCTCCATTCTGTTAAAAGCCCCTCTGAACTTGACAGCTCTTGTCAGCATTAGGTAAGTCGAGTTCCATCTGGTTTTGCAGTCCAAAGATAAGCTTCCCCTTGTCATCTTCCCTGAGTCCAATTTTTGTTCAAATTCCTCCACTCTTTTACCTAAACCTCTCACATACTGAAAAACATTCCGAATTGCAGAGACACTACTATCCATTTCTTGCTGCCCATCTCTAACAACTAAGTTAATGATATGAGCACAACAACGCATATGCAGAAACTGACCTCCTAGAACTAATGCATCATCCCCTTGTAAGGAAAAAGCTTATGTATATGTCTTCAATGCATTAGTGTTGGAAGTTGCATAATCAACTGTGATTGTGAATATTTTTTTGATTCCCCATTCAGCCCAACATTCAAGAAGGGCAGAGCAGATTGTTGGACCTGTGTGATCTGGGACGTGCTTGAAACCAATGATCAACTTCCTTAGCCGCCAACTTGCACCTATGAAGTGTGCTGTGATAACCATGTAGCTAGCTCCTGTTGTGGGAGCGACCTATAGATCAGTTTTAAGCGAAACCCTCTGCTTGTTACATCTAAGAAGCTTCATCATAGCTTCTTTCTTTTTACAGTACATTTACACTATGTCTCTAGTGGATGTTCTCCGAGAATGGGGCTTGTATAGCTTCACAGTGCTGCAAAAATGCTTCCACGCCAAACTCTCTATGAATGAAAGAGGCAATTCACCTAGGACTATCATCTCATTTGTAGCTTCCCTGAAAACAGCTTCATAACACTTTGACAACTTCAAATTCCCAATAATACCATCAGTTTGTCCTTCCTGACGAATAACATGCTGCTGACCCTGATTGCTCTCAAGCCAAACTTGATACTCTTTGCAGATTTCTAGATGATTCTTTAAAAAGGTTGTGCCATTTGATGTAGCACATGCCATAGGTCTAGCACAATAATGGCATCTACATGTGTTCCTATCTTTTGCATCTCTTGTAAAATTTTCCCATATCCAAGACCTTGTACTTGGATTTTTCTTATTTGGCTTAGTAGACCGAACAGAACTATCTGCACTTTTGGGAACTTCTTTCCTCTTGCTTGAATGTTCAGAATCAGGAGTTACAAAGTCATCTTCAGCTTCTACTCCCACACTATAGCCATTCTCATTATCAAGATCATCATCTACGAACGGGTTTGAAGAATCCATCTGTAAATCATACCTTACACAAAGACATACACACAAATGAGACCCTGCAAAGTTATCAAATAAAAAAAGTAGAAAAAACAAAGTAGCATAAGATAATAAGCATTAAGCATCCACTATGTCAAAAATCATAAAACAAAAAGATGATAATAAAACAATTTTATAAAGATGATGATGATGATTGATGATGTCCAGTCGACCAACAAAAGAAAAATCCAATTTATAATAGAAATGTTATATGCAAATAAATAAATAAAACAACACGTCTACTCTACACTCATTGACTTGTGAATATAATCAGTTTCTACTAGTTGAACACAAAAATCATAAAATATTTGATATGAGACAATACTAAAAAGTTAAAGATAGAATATTAGTGACACAAAATATTTCTTCTCTCGCTATCTATCAATAATTGAGCACATGCTTATGAGCACATCACATATCTTAACACAATAATCAAATCTAATCAATAAACACACTAACACAGAGTTAAAAACAGCATTATCAACAAACCCAAATAAAAAATTCACAACCTTAACTCATAATCATATATAAAACCCAATCAAAACCCATAAACTATCTCAATTATAAACCTTAATCGAGACCAAAATCATACCAAATGACAAATATTTGAAACTGGAATCAAACAAAATCGAAGAGAAAAAAACATACTAAAAAGGACAAACCCTAAAAATGACCTCGGATTGATTTCTTGGAGAAGTTGCGGGAGGAGACGGTGTTGTAAGAGCCGATGAAGTATCCAACGGAGCTACGGAGTCTAGTTTGATCGGAATCCACCGGAGGCGATAAAGAATCGATGGAGGAACAATGGAGAGAAAGTAGAGAAAAGTTGTGCGGCTGTTTTGTGTGATTGTGTTAGACTGTTAGGGTTAGTTGGTAAAAAACATTATATACTTCGATTTAATTCGGTTATCCAAATTAATTTTGGATCGGGTTAAAACCGAACCAAATCCAAAAATTAAATCAAATGCTAACCGATCAGGTTTTAGGGCATAACTGAATTCGATTATAATCGGGGTTTTCAGATCAATTTCGGATTGGGTTTCGGGTTTCGGATTTAATGCCCAGGCCTAATTATTAGACTCTTAAAGCTTTGTTTTTGTTACATTTAGGAGTGAGAGAGTGATTCAAAGAGTTAAACAAACAAAAAACAAACCTAAATGATAGTTGAGAAATCATCTGTTAATAGTACAGTTCTACAGATCAAGTTAATCTTAAAAGAAAGTTAATATAATAAACCCTTGATGTGTATGAATGAGAAGCATGATGTTTATGATTCACATTCATATCATACACATCATGCTTCTCATTAGCCTCCCATATTCTCGGTGCATCACACTTTGCATGTCCAAGCTTCATCTCTGCCAAGATTCCCTTCTCAGTCGTGTTGTCAGTACTTCTATCCACAAAGTCGATTGTCTCATCCTCTGGTTCTGTTAGTTCCCCATCCTTGAGTTGGGAGCCATAACCAGATTGGCACTCCATCTCATATCCAGCAACTGCTTGAGAATTTCATTGGCCCGACCAGTAAACGGTTTTCTTGCAACCGAGTCAACAAATGCGAGTAACTTTTGGACTTGCTGGTGTTTCTTGTGATTATCACGGGTTTTATTGTCAAACAGAACTTGTCTATTGCCACATTGCTCGAGAAGTACTTTCAAAAATCTCGAACAGGACTCGGATATAAACTCCTCGAGTGTCCCTTTGCTTTTTTTAAGCTCATCTCCCTCGGTGAAAGCAATAATCAAGTAGTCAGTGATATTGCTGCCAAAGAGCTTTTTCAGTTGACGAACCACATACTGCTCTTCCTTAGAAAGTCTCGTCAAAAAGACCAGCAACATTGCATTTATCCCGTTTTTAGATATGCTTGTACTCTTCTTGGTCTCTTAAACGAGTTAATGTGGTTGATTGATACATCACAAAGACGTGAAATTAACCAAATAGACATTAAAAGATCAGAATCTGAAATAGAGTGTATTTTAAATGGCGTGAGGCGAGGTAAGGCGACATGGTACTGGTTTTGAGCTCCGAGCCTAGGCGCACTTAGGCCCGAGCCTTTGATATCCAAGGCGCTACATAACAAAAGATAGGCTTGTTATATTCATTGATCCTTAAACCATGTTAGTACCATGTGTGAGTCTAAAACCATGTTAGAAGAACCAATAAAAAAGAAAAAGTCAATCCAATAGAAATTAAAAACATGAGACATGAGTCCAAAAAAAAAAAAAGAAATGAAAACAAAGAAAAGTCAATCGTGTCAAATTTTAGAAATTTAAATCAAAGCCTAATTTTCTGAAACTCTAAAAGTCCATCTCATCATCACCATACTCAACATCTCCCACAAACACTTCATTACCCTCAAAATCTTCTTCAATTTCATTCTCTTTAATTATCCTCATCAATCAAAGTTAGAGCTGGAGATGGCCTTTGAGATGCTCTTCGACTTGGAGTAGAGCTCGTGGTTGTATTCTTCCCTTTCACTGTTATACTTGAAGACTGTGTTGATTCTCTGTCGGCTCAAGTAAGATAGCTTGGCTCATTAGCTCTAGATGCTCTGCTTACCATATTCCATGTTAAATCACTATCATCAAACACCATGTCATTCAACCGTTCTTGAGCCAATCGATTCCTTTTCTTGGTTTGGAGATGTTGAAACACACTTCAATTTCTCTCACAACTAGTCGCACTACATGTGATACTAAGAATCTTTATGGCAAAATCTCTAAGTGTTGGTGTAGATCTTCCAAAAGAAGACCAGCACTCTGCTGGAGATTTTGTTTTCCTAGTTGGTATTGCCAATTTAATCTCAAAGAGATTTGAAGCACTTATAAACTGCTCCAACTCGTCGAATATCTTAACTTGAGTTGCAATTTCAAGAACCAACCTTTCAATGGTGTTGTATAAACCTTTCAAAACATCTTCATAGTTCACCTCATACCCTTCTTTATACTAAAATTCTGAATTCAAAAAATAGCCAACAACATGCAAGAATGATGGAGTTGACAATCCCATCGCTTATCAATGATTTCAAATGCACGTTTGTAATATTCTTTATCACTGAAGGTCTCAACAATGGACTCTTTAGCCCTATCCATTCTTCATAGATGTACCCCATAGCTGGTATTTTCTCTCTGTCAACCATCCTAAGCACCTTAACTAGAGGCCCCGTCAACTTTAATGCATATAACACGTGTTTCCAGAAGTTTTCTTGCATACTGATCTGTTTCACTTTCCTTGCTCCTGCTTCCTTTGGCCTGTTGGAATCGTTCCAATCTTGGAAAGTTACAAAATTCCTCAAGTGTGTTATTCTTCTGGTGATATTGCGCAAGTGTGATGAATGATGTAGCAAACCGAGTAATTGCCGGTCTATGTAGATTTTCCTGGTTTGTGAATCTCCTCATCATATTCACAAGAAAAGTATGACTATAGATGTAACCATTCATGTAGATTCAGTTCCTTATTGCAGCCTTCGCCGAAGGAATTTGTCCTATATCCTCCAGCATGAGATTTATGCAGTGCGCTGCACCAGGAAGCCAAAATAGATATGGTTGTTTGGCCATTAGAAGTTTCCCTGCAATAGAAACATAACACAAATCATAATTAGATTCATTCTGGCACAATCTGGAAAAACAGAACCTCATAAAGCTTAAAGATTAAAAAATTCACCAACTTTCACATAGTTTGAACCATTGTCGGTTACCATTTGGACAACATTAGATTCCCCAAATTTTTTCCACCATACGATCAAGCTCATCAAACAGCATATTAATGTCTTTCACAACTGTTGAAAGACTTGATGAGAACTGATCCCTTTTGCGAGTTAACAAGAAAGTTAATAATATCCTTTTATACAACTGAATCACACCATCCATCGCACATGATTGAACAACCTTTAGTTGCCCATTCTATATTGTGCTCCACTAACTGTTTTTCTATTTTGTTTACTTCTTTCTGTAGTAGAGGAACTTGTCGTTCATACATAGTTGGTGACTTAAAGTCGGAACCATATTGACCAACAAGCTCAAGTGCCTCCTTAAAACTGTCATAATTAACTGCATTAAACGAAAGCCTTGTATCACAAAACCACCTTACAATAGAACTACATGCTCTGTCCCTAAGTTTCTTGTCACATACTCCTAAGTATACTACCTTTCATGTCTTTTCTTTCTTTCAAGATCTGAGGAGGAGTTTGAGTGACAAACATGTCCATTGTACCTTTGAGTTTCTTCAAATGCGGCTGACCAACTTGGCCTTGACGTCCCTAACCTCTTTGACAGCTGAAATTCAACTACTTCCTCAATCTCATCATCATAATCATCATATTGAGTGGCTGGTGGCATCATTTGAGTAGTGGTTTAACTTTAGCCTTTTTAAGCATGAAACTTTTGACTTCTTCCTTCACATGATCGGGAACTCTTGGACATATAGTAACATTCCTAAAACTTCCAACTATATGCTGTTTTGCATGTTGAACTCCACCATTAGTGATTTTATCACAAAAATTACACTGTCAGCAACCACTTCTAAGGGGAACAAAAATTGCATATTTCCTTGTTGGATCAAGTCCCTTAGTAGGAACTAGATCAAACATGATGAGTTGATGATGAAGAAAGAGCAAGGAGAATAAAGAGTAGAGATTATAGAGACTAGAGTTAAATCATATAATAGAAGGAACTATCTTCAGAAGATTAAAAGAGTTTGAGATGAGAAGACAAAGAGGCTGGAGTTAAAGGCAAATAGATTTTAGGTTTTCAAGAAATAGTCGTAGCAACAATAAATATTCACGTGCAATAAATTTTATAAACATAAAAGGTAAGTAAATATTAAAGTTTAAGCATAATTACCTTTCAATTTCACAGGCGCAGTGCAACGTGAAGCGAGCTTCAAGCCAAGACATTCCGTAGCGAGAGCTTTTGTAAAGGAGTGAGAGCTTTTGTAATAGAGCCTAGCCTCACCTATGCTAGGCGATGAACCCTGAGCCTTACTTTGCCCTGAGCCTAAGCGTCGCCTAGGCGCGGTTTTTATATCATAAACATAGACTCCACCTACATTAACTTTATAATAACATGGTACCACTCACTAGGAGTGTCAATCACTTCGATGGTGCTTCCGTCATCGTTCACAGTTGTATCTGCCTCACATGAGATGGTTACTCCTAGCAAAGTCAATCTAGACTTAAATAAGTTTCTACCGGGTATGCTGTCTGCAGTAGCACTCTTGCCGTTACCAATTCTTCCGACCAAAACGAGTGTTTTTGACATCCGGGAATGACTCTTCATTATAACCATCTTCATAAGAAATAGTAAAACAAGAGAATTAGCCAACTGTGTTTGAATCATTAATCAAAAACGTACATTGGGATTCCATATTGAACTTTATTCATGCTTTCGAGTTACCACTCGTCTTCCTTCATTTTATTCGAGATGTGCAGTATATCCCCCTCTTATGCAATCTCATTCCATGAGAGCTAACAAGTTATTACCAGGCAAAATGGGATTACGCCAGGGAGAACCCATGTCCCCGTATCTCTTCGTATGAAGTACGTACAAACCATGAATATTCTCTTAAAAATTAAACACTCGACAATGTTGTACTTTCTACCTACTAACCATGGAAATTTAGTTCTTTCAAAGAGACTTGACAAGGCTCTTGGCAATGGTAGTTTCATACCTCACCAGTTATGCATTGAGTCCTTGATTATTCATTTAAAGTTCTCATATAATATGCTGATGGTTTGGAACTATCACGTCAAGGAATATTGATTGGAGTAACTTGGATCTTCCTTTGCAATTAGCAAAACAATTTTAATTTCTTAAGAACAATTTACGGGTGCATTACCTTGGAGTCCATCTCCTCTCTCATTAGATTAGGGAGCAATACTTTCAACCACAAACTATAAAGCACCTCTTCGTTTGGCTTTGTTAAGGGGAGACTCCACCTGAATGTGGTGAAGATTGTGTAATTGCCTTTGATCGTAGTATGAAGTCTATAAATAAGAGTAGTATGTGTCATTTGGTTGAGTATTGATGAATCTAGTGATGTCCTAGATTGGTTCTTAAAGTGTAAATAGAGTATCTAGGATTTGATAATAAAGATTACTACTTTGATTCTTAACAGGCTTCAACTACTATCTTCCGTTATTTTTACTCGATCACCAACTATTGGGCTTTGATGGTCATCTCCATCTCCAATGCATCATCTCATAATGGTCATGTGCGTAGCAACGTCACTCAATTCATGTTATAAAATCATGATCTTTGAGAGCATCCACAATGGTGAACCCCTTAGGGGTTCTTAATTTGGGGTTCTTATGATTGTAAGTATATAAAATAATAATTAAATATTAAAAAGTTTGTAAAAAAAAAAGAGGAAAGAGATTGTTAAGATTGTATGTATATAAGATAATAATTAAATATTAGAGGGGTTTTTAAAAGAAGAGAGAGAGGTTCTTAAATTTGTTATTTAAGAAACTTTCGTGGTGGAGTTTTCAATGAAGAGAGAGGAATTGAGTTGTTAAGAATGTATGTATATAAAATAATAATTAAATATTAGAAAGATTTAAAAAAAAAAAAAAAAAGAAATTGATAAAATTGTATGTATATAAAATAATAATTAAATAATGTTAAGAACCCCAAATTAAGAACCCCTAAGGGGTTCACAAAGCCCTGATGATTCAAATACACCACACAACATAAGTTTTCCTAACTAGTTCATGAAATAATGAAAAGAAATATTAGTTTCTTTTTATTATTATTATTTTTTTTTAAAAAAAAAGTAATGAAAAGAAATATTACTACGTAATATGTTAGAGAGTCAGACAGATACATGTCCCAATTTTTGTGAAGGAACAGAGTAATAATGAGAACAAAAAAAACTCAAACACACAAAGAAATAAAAAATCCCAGAAATATCCACACAAAAGACGAAACAATTTAACAGACTTTGGCTGCTTTGTCTTAAATCTGAATCGTCCTTATTCGTCCTTATTCGTCCTAATTAATGACACCGTTTTGCTTCTTCTTCTTCTTCTTCTTCTCTCTCTATATCCCCAAGTCAAGACTCAAGATCTTTTCAATTGATGGACAAACTCGGGCCATAAAATCTTCTTCTCTGGGTTCAATTGAGGGATTTTTTGAAGATGGGTAACAGAGTAATCTGCATGAAGAAGAAAGATGTAGTTATAAGAAATGGAGGAGATGGATCCAGAAGCAAGAGAGTGAATCGTTCACAAAGGAAATTGCTTGCTGATGAAGAGACATTGCATCGACGAGCTTTGTCTATGGCTATTCATCAAGCTCAGGTTTCTCAGAGATTTGATGGATCCATGTCTAGACGAGTCGGGTCTACTAGCTCCAGAAGACTAACACTCTCTGACCCATTCTCTAATAACAAGAAGGTCCAAGCTTTTTTTTAAATAATTATGATAAAGTTTGGATTTTTAGACTTAGGTCTCTGTTTATTTGAAGATTTCTTGATTGGAAGTGAGTGTTGCTTTTTGAGAAATGAGGTGAAAAATCTGTAATTTCGAGGAGAGAGATCAAAAGTGTTGAAAGGTTAAAACTTTGATATTGACATTAGGTTGGGACCAAAAGAAGTATAATTGAGTAGAACAAGTGTTCTCAAAAGTTCTTGTAGTGGTTTTGCTTTTTAAAAGTTTATATAATTGAGTAGAACAAGTGTTCAGTTTTAGTTATGCTCGTTATATTGTTATCTCTTCAGGTACCTGAGTTTTTGGAGAGCTTGAAGGTTAAGAAATTCATTTTGGTTCATGGTGAAGGGTTTGGGGCATGGTGTTGGTACAAAACTATTGCTTCACTGGAAGAGTCTGGACTATTTCCTGTCACAGTTGACCTCACTGGATCTGGATTCAATATGACAGACGCAAATAGTGTTTCCACCTTAGAAGAATATTCAAAGCCGTTGATCGAGCTCATTCAAAATCTTCCTGACGAAGAAAAGGTTAGAAATTGCTCACGTGTAGATAGTTAGGTACTTAGGTTTATGTATGAACTTGGAAACAAAGTGTTAATGTTACTACATTGGCCTCAGTTGTTTTGGTTTCTTAACAATTTCCGTCAATTTTTAAAGCATTTCGAAGAAAATTTTGGTCCTTCTGTTGGTTGGAATATGGACTAGGCAGCATTTATCATGAGGCTGTCTGGCTGTAACTCAAGAAGAATTGTAACAGCTATGAAATCAAGTTATGCTATCTTTTGTGTGTGTAAAAGTTCTAGTTATTGTAAGATCAAATACTCGGTTTCTTGGAAAGCTTTTTCCATTTGAGTTTCCTCTGCATTCTTCTGACAATATTCTAAGGAAGGTTTACAATTTCCGTATGAGTTCTTTTGTCATCTTCATTTTTCATTGTAAATATAGTTGTATGAAGCAATGAGTGTTGATTGTTTCAGGTCATTCTGGTGGGTCACAGTACTGGAGGTGCATGTGTTTCATATGCGTTAGAATGGTTTCCAGAGAAAATCTCAAAAGCTATATTCATATGTGCCACTATGGTTGCTGATGGACAAAGACCCTTCGATGTCTTTTCGGATGAGGTAACACTAGCATATTTCATTCACACATGTTGCTGGAATGTTCTTTGATTTAGCTCGTATAAAGATATTTACATTTCTCAATTTGAAAAAAGCTAAAAATATTTTTAAAATCAAATAAATTGTAGACTAAAACATGGCTTGCGGAGTCATTTGATTCCATTACAAACAATTCTTATGTAACTAGCATTTCCGCAATGCTGTGGTTTTATAATTCGATGAATGTACTTTGTTTCTGTGTTTGCGCTCACAATGTGAGAAACTATCTTCATTGCAGCTTGGTTCTGCAGAACGGTTCATGAAAGAGGCGCAGTTCTTGATCTATGGAAACGGCAAGGACAACCCCGCAACAGGGTTCATGTTTGAGAAACAACACATGAAAGGCTTGTACTTCAATCAGTCACCCAATAAGGTAAACTCTTACGATAATAAATCTAAGTGATCAGCAACAGCCCCAATCTAGAGTGGTTCAAGTTCTGTTTTTATGGATATTTTTTAAAACATTTTTCAGGACATTGCATTGTCGATGATCTCCATGCGGCCTGTACCATTAGGTCCAATGATGGAGAAGCTGTCACTTACTGCAGAAAGATATGGGAAAGGTCGAAGATTCTATGTTCAGACGCTCGATGATTTAGCTCTTTCACCGGACGTTCAAGAGAAACTGGTTAGAGAAAATAGTCCCGAAGCAGTTTTTAAGATCAAAGGAAGTGATCATTGCCCTTTCTTCTCTAAACCTCAGTCTCTTCACAAGATCCTTCTTGAGATCGCTCAGATTCCTTGAACAGAGACAAATCTTGAATTCACAATGTATAATACTTTCATTTTTTTTCTAAACGTTTGTATATTCTTATTTACGTTTATACGAACAAGATTCTTGTTAGAGATTACTTTAAACATCTTTGTTATAGAGTTTAAAGATCTATTAGATGTTTTATGCTTTTATTTAATTAATTTTTATACTTTATTATTTGTCTATTGTTATAGAGTTTAAAGATAGACTAACAAGCGAATTGAGAACATAGACAACATCTGTATTTTCATTTGAGTAACGTACAAATCTCTAGACACACTCACACATACATAATCTCACACACTTAATATACATGTTAAGTTTCACTATGATCTTAGTTTAATTAAAAATAAAGAAGATGATGAAAATCAAAGTATCAAAGTGGACTAATCTAGACGTTGTACCGGATACTATTATCATCGCCTGAGAATTTGTTCTTGATCCATTTGAAACTGTTCTTGAGAGTACTCTTGAGCTTTTCCTCCGTGGCAAAGAGATTGTAAGAAGCGACTCTCTTCTTTCTCTTCATCTCTGGATCCGTGTTGATGCAAGGACCATTGAAGTTATAGGAGTTTGAGCGGTTCTGATCATAACCAAATTCATCCGTTGAGAAAGATGATGAATACTCCGTGTAAGACTTGCTTCCCTTCATCATCTTTAGGCTCTTTGGTTGATCTTTGCTTTTGCAACTTCTAAGAGATAATTGTTGCTCTCTCTCTCAATCTCTCTCTGTCTCTCTCTTGTTATAGCTATGTGACTGAAGAAGCTAACTACTCTTCTTAAATGGGGTTGGTTTATAAAGAAGTAGGGGGGTAGCATGGTTTTGGTTTAAAACGAAAGTGAGAAACAAACCAGATCCTTTGGTAATGGTATCAAACTAATTAGACCGTGGATTGTTATATTAACCTAAAAGACGGTGGATTATTATATTGATGACTTGTTATATAAATATATCAAATTAGATAAATGTTTCTCAATTATAAATAGTTTTTTAATATTATTGATCACACAAAGTAATCTCAACCATTTTTGTTTTATTTTCCCTCGAACTGATTGGTTTGGTTAAACCAAAACTGGGTTTGAAAAAAGTAGAGTAAGGGTGGGGTTGAGGTGGCAAAGCATGTGTGATGTTATAGTTGGTTACATGATGGTATAGCAAGAAGGTATTATCTTTACTTCCTTCAACTTTAAGTGTGGACCCAATTTTTAAGTCTATTTTTGCATGCCACCATCAATTGCTATGATTAAACCAAATGCAGATATTCAAATAATAATTAAGTTTTAATATATCATATAAATTGAAAAAGAATGGTAGATTTTTTTTCTAATACATCAAATTTCTTATCATCTAAGAGTATAGATAAAACAATTTTATTTTAATGCAAACATGTATTTAATTTAATGTTTTGATAAGCATATAATAATATGAAATAAGATGGAAATAAAATTTCAATTTACAATCATACACATAGATTAGATCAATCGAATTAAAAAGAAGAAGACAAAGTGGAGACAAGACTATATAGAGAAAGGACCCAACATGTCTAAAGCTGAATTGTCAAATTAAATTCCATAAGACAAATAATATAAATTTGGTATTTATTAAGGGTTAGATTTGAAAGCAATGAGTCGGAATTCCACATAATGGTTGCGTCTACATGTAAACTGTGCCCAAGTGGTTCTATGTGGGGACTCTTTTAATAAAGTTATTTTCTAATTAATTTGTTAGAAAACAAAATTTTCTTCATAAGTTTTTGATGTTAAAGTATATTTATATGAGAAATACCGTCCGATACTACAAAAAATATATTTTTTTCAAAAATACCACACAAAGACAATTCTACCCTTATACTTATTAACATATTACTCTAATACTATAAACACTATATTCTCATTTTATTATGACTAATGAATCATTTGGAAATAAAATAAAACAATTATCAGAAAAATAGAAAAATTATCGGAAAAAATAGAAGTAGTAAAATGTACAACTATAAATAACTATTGTAATAAAAAATCTTTAAAAAATGATTTAGATAATGTTAAGAAAAAAATATTAGAACTAATAAATAATTATCAACATGAAATCAAAGAAAAAGAAAAACTTATATTAGTTTTATCATCTATTATAGAGACACTTCAACGACTAGAACTAAAACCAAATGTTATTTGTTTAACAAATGATGAATTACAAATATTATTAGATAATAAACAAAAAACTTTAATAATACCCGAAACAAAGATATATTTATAACAAAACCAGTTTATGGATGACTGTAAAGACACACTAGCGCTACAGCTAGAACATCTTGACAAACTTATGTCATCTCTTGATATAAAGGGTGAAGACGATAGAAAAAAAATAATAACGTAAATTAAAACTATTTTTCAATTAAAGAACAAAATGATGATATAAATGAAATAGTTTATGAATATGAATCTGAGGATGAAAATCCATATAATATAGACAATGATAATCCATATGACTATCAAAATCCTAACTATGTCAAAACCGAAGAAGGTCAAACTAGTGGTGGCAAAAGAACTAGGGAAGAATAATCCTTATTCACAAGAATATTTTTCAACAAAATTTAAGAAAATACCAAATCAATACATACCTAAGATAAACCCAGACACACAAAAAGACACATTAGATATAGATTGTGTAGAAGAACATGAAAAAGTTATTACTGCATGGTATAATACACAAAAATTATTAATTGCATTAAACGAAGAATTAAAATTACTAAGAAAACAAGATATATTTAATTATACAATACATAAATCAATAGGAATTGCAAGACAGTATTTGGCATCATTACCTATAGAAATAGAAACCATATTAATAAACAATTCGACCTCTAATATAAATTTAATAGATAACATATACAAATTACTGTTAGTAGAATTTGTAGAAAAAACACAGAAAATAAATCAGAATCAGAGGTTGTAATTCAAAAGGCTTACTGGAAATTAATGAATTTAAAAATATGTAACATGTGCTATGTAGACAATTATATATGTGAATATAAGAAATATTATTACAAGCTAGATAAATATAAGAAGAAAACAAGTAGAACCCTTGTTTTTTTGAAAATTACCTAGTACAATAGAAGAAAAATTACTAGACACACATCAGCAAAGAATAAGTAAATGATTAATTGAAGATACTCTAGGAGAAATGATTTCCATCTTAAAAACTTGGTTATTAGATCAGTGTACTAGTTATAAAATAAAAAAAGGAAGCACAAATTAAATTATGTTGTGAAAAACAACAAGATCAAATTGGAGAATATGGTTGTAAAAAACCAAAAATATATAAAATATATAAAAATTAAAACATTGAAAAAAGTTAATAAACAAAAATACTATAAAAAACCATACAAAAAATATTTTTAAAAAAGAAACCATCATTATAAAAGAACTAAACAACAAGATTGTCCATCGGGAAAGAAAACATGTATATGTTGGCTTTGCCAAGAAATAGGTCATTATGCAAACGAATGTCCTAAGCGGAAAAAGACACAAATGGACACATTAAAAGTTATATACAAACAAAGCTATAAACCCTTAGAATCTGATGTAGAATCAGACGACTCTTTATACGAATTTGATTATTCATCTTCTGATGAAGGAGAAAATTCTAGTGAAGAATAACCCTAATGCAACATTTATAAGAGTTAGACTTAATTCCAGAAAACTATTAGCTTATATTGATACTGGAGCAACACTTTGTTTTGGACGAAAAAATATAAGTAAAAATTGGGAAAAATTAGACAGACCAATAAGGATTATTGTAGCAGATAAGTCTGTACATGAAATCTAGTTTGGATTAAAATTTCAAATTCTAGAGATAGAACAGATGAAATTCCCAATAAGAACAATATATTTACATGATTCAGGATTAGATCTAATAATAGGAAATAATTTTCTAAAATTATACTAACCATTTATACAAACATTAAATACTATAAAACTCACATGTCCAGAAATAAAAAACGAAAAAACTAAACAAATAGAACAAATTTTAAAAGAAATAGAAGCAAAAATTATAACAAGAAATGAAATAATAAAATTACATATAGAAAATATAACTGAAACCTTAAGAGCAATAATGTTCTATAAAACTATAGAAGAAACATTAGATGAAGTTTGTAGTAAAGATCCTTTGGATAATGATAAAAATAAAAACACTGAATTAGTTGAAATAAAATTAAAAGATCCCAACACAGAAATAAATGTCCCAAACAGAATTCCTTATTCTGTTAGAGATTCACAGAAAATTTGAAAAAGAATGTATAAAATTATTAGAAAAATGTATTATAAGAGAAAGTTGTAGTCCACATTCGGCGCCAGCATTTTATTTAGAAAATCATAATGAAATTAAAAGAGGAAAAAGAAGAATGGTAATTAACTATAAGAAAATGAATGATGCAACCATAGGAAATTCATATAATTACCTAGAAAATATTACATCCTAGAAAAAATCAAAAGATCAAATTGGTTTTCATCACTTGATGCAAAATCAAGGGTATTGGCAACTTTGGTTATCCGAAGAAACCAAGAAACTAACAACGTTTAGTTGCTCTCCACAAAAACATTATGAATGGAATGTTTTACCATTTGACTTAAAACAAGGACCCTCTATTTATCAGACTTTTATGGATAAATCATTAGCAGGATTAGAATCATTCTGCATAGTATATATAGATGATATATTATTTTTCACGCAAGGAACTAAAGAAAAACATATAGAACATTTAACTAAGGTTTTACAAAGGATAAAAGAAAAAGGAATAATAATATCAAAAGAGAAAAGTAAATTAATACAAAAAGAAATAGAATATTTAGGTTTACAAATAGGAGAACAAGAAACCTTAAAATTACCATCTCATATAAATGAAAAAATAAATAAATTTCTAAATGAACTAATAGATAGAAAACAAATACAAAGGTTCTTAGGAGCTTTAAATTACATAGCCGAACAAGGTTTTCTTAAACAACTAGCAAAGGAACGAAGGAATCTACGGAAAAAAATATCCGAGAAAGTACCATGGAAATGGACTAACGAAGATACATAAATGGTAAAAAGAATAAAAGAACAAATTCAGATAATTCTTGAATTATATAATCCTATGATATATCATGGGTTTTACCCGTTTTTAACCATGATATAGGTCTTGTTTTCAGAGTTCTTTTAGAGTTTTTGTAGTCTTTTTGAGTCTTTTCAGGTTTTGGCACGTTTGGAGCATAATTGGAGATATTAGAGCATTCTGAAGCTTTTTGTCGCCCATTAAATAATTTCCTACCGTTGGATTGAGCTCAAATTTGGATACAAGATAGATCAATGGATTAGCTTTCATTTGGAAGTGGTTTGAGGCCATTCTAATGGCGCGATCAAACGTTATGCCAATTTTCGTGAAGACAGTCCAGTCTGGCGAGCACAGAGTCCTGGTGTCGACCGACACCAACCCAGTATCGATCGACACTGACTGCAGGAAACAAAAACACGTGATTTTACAAGTTTGATGATTCCGCAACTTGGCCCAGAAGATTCTATTATTTACAATTAAGCCCAGAACGTGTTTTAGCATTATATTTTGGGTTTTTAGGCACTTTTAGGAGGAGACTGGATTTTATTCATTATTCTTAATACTTTGAGAGAGATTGATTCCGCGGTTTTTTGTGGGAGACAATTCTGAACCCTTGTTTACTCTTGATTTATTTTATACAATTCTATTCAATTATGATTTCTGTTTCATTGATCATGTCTAAGTAGATCTCTCTTAGGTTTAGGGTTTTCTCATAAAGGATTTTATGGCTTGTTAGATAAGTTGATCTATTAGGATTCATAATCTAAATTAGTTCTTCACCATAGGTTGTTCTCAAAGCTAGTTCTAGGTTGACGAATCTGGAATTTAGATCTTAGGTTGATCAATTAGACACGAGAGTGTGATTGGAAACCCGACAACCCTAGGGTGAGCAAAATAACTATCCGCAAAGAGATTTGGTTTAGTTGTTTTGTGAACATATCAAACCTGAACTTTAAAGCTGGTTTAGATCTTTAGAATTTGCAAAGAGATTTGGGATTCTAGGATTTAGATTTAGATAACTCTCGCAACGACAGTTGGTTAATTATAGCTTAGTGTTTTGAGTTCAAGAACCGTGCTAAATCTGAATCCTGATTGATTGATTTGCATGCATTCCTTGATTTCCTGAGAAATACCCTGAGCCTATTTTCCTCCCATTGAATTTCACAACTTTTATTTTCTGCTGCTTATTTCCTTCATTACTTTGTTCGCTTAGCTTAATTCGAGTCTTATTATCTATTGAGTGAATTCTTGAGTCTTTGTGGTTCGACCCCTAACATACTACAATTATTGCTTTAGTATTTTTAGGGTATTATATTTGAGCATATCATCCTACAATTAAGGACTTTCTTATTGTAGAAACAGATGCTTCAAACGAAGTTTGGGCAGGATGTCTTTTAGCTATTCCAAATGGAAAAGAGCTATTAGGCTTAGATAGTATTCCATAAGAGATAAAAACATATTACTTTCGCAGAAAGATCGTTTGTCTGTCGGTACCTATGACAGTATCTCTAAAATCAATAAGTTATACACTATTGACAGACAGAGTATTGAAGAGGATACTAGTAGTCACTGATTAGCTAACATTAATCGTTTACCAAAACGGTTATGTCGGCACATTTCAGGAACTTTCAGTTCTTCAGAATTAAACTATCTAATCCACGAGAAAGAAACTCTAGCTTGCTTACGAGTCCTTTCAAAATGGAAGATAGATCTAATGGGAACTCGATTCGAACTATGAATTGATAGTACCTATGTATCAGGTTTTTAGAAGTACAAACTTCACGAAGATCATGGAAAAGGAAGACTTATCTGATGGCAACTAAAGCTAAACCAGTTTCAGCCATACATCAAGATAGTAAAATCATCAGAAAACAGTCTAGCAGATACATTAACAAGAGAATGGAGGCCTTAAAGAAACAAATAGCCAACCAACTTAGACAAAAACAAGAAAAAGAACAGTTCATTCTTCATGAACTCGCAGTTATCCGGGGGAAGAGTGAAGAACTAAAACAAATTCTAGAAAAACTTGGAGGAAACTTCCGAGAAGATGTCATTCAACAACAAACAACATCAATCATTCCAACATCAAATGTTTCAGAACAACAAGACGACCTTGCATCCGTTAGAATCTCACTAAACGGACAAAAATGGGCAGAAGAAGAAGAGGAACCAAAATCCCAGATCAAGAAGAAGAAGGTTTACGTCATCTTCGACGGACCTTTCAGAGGTATATACAACGACTGGCACATCGTCAGTAGCCACGTCAATGGAAAAAACGTGACCCACAAGTCATACACAACAATGAAGGAAGCCAAGAAAACTTTTGAAGAATCAAGTACATTCAAAGAAAAGCTTCTCAGGAAGAGTGAAGACAAGAAGTCAATGTATACTATGGAGATAAAAAGACCAAAACCAATTACTATTGCAGCAATCCCAACTGTAGAACAAAAGGCAGAAATGAAGAAGCTGACACCAGATCTATATCAAAAACTAAAAGATATGATCACAGGAAACTCAGAGGTCCACACAGCAATGAGGTTTTATCCAGTTGGAACCAGAGGAGGTTCACGAGTTGTCCTCCTTCCAGAAGCAAGTGCACTATTAATCCCGAATTTCTATGTATGTGGTTTAATAGACACCCTATATATCAACAAGATGGAGCAAATTTCAAAACTTCCCATCGATCTACAACAAGCAATCAAAACCTACTTTACAAGGTTTGCCAAAGAACGAGAAATCTTTATTAGATTTGCAGCAACACTCCCATACAAATTTAATGGAGAAATCAAGATTAGTCTGGTCCAAGTTCTACAGATCGGTATATCAAACAACAATTACCCTGCAAGAATGGAAAAAGGAGTTTTTTCTGAAGATGACTGGTATAATTCGATAAGAGCAGTTGTAATGCACAGTCATAAAATCCTTAGAGATTACAAAAAGAAAATCAATTATAGGGTCAACTACTCAAGCCCAGCGGTAGTCATGTACTCTCTAGCGCGAACACCATCAGTAGAAGATGGCATGAAAGCCCTAAGAAGGATAAGTTTGTTAATGACTAAGATCAACGGTCCATTCAAAGAACTTTTAGAAGAAGATAAATACATCACATGCGAAATGTTAAAAGACCTCCGAGAACATCATTGCGATAAGTGCGAAGAGACAAAAATCATCAAAGAAGGGTTTACAGAGGGATCCACACCAAAAGAAGATTAAGACTTTGTCGGCAATCATGTAAGGCATCAGCAAAAACCATGTGACAAAAGTCACTAGAGTCCAGAATGGTACCTAACTCTACCATGCATCAATAAAAGTAGTGGTCCCAAAGAGTCATAATGTAAAGAGTGGTCGAGGATAAGATCATGCGTCAGAAAGGAATGGCAGTTATGTAGCCATGCGTCAAAGTCTTATGGAGCAACTTCACCCCTAAAAAAATGTATCTGCCTATATAAGGCACCATCCTCTCATTTGAAAGGATATCGAGTTTTATGAAATAAAATTTCTCTAAAACTAAAAACAGTTTTTAGCTTTAAGTAAGGATAGTATCCCAGAATAGTGATACATCTAGCTGAGAGGTAAAGCTCCGACGGTTAGAAGGCGAGAGGTAAAGCTCAGGACACCCTACATCCTGAACCTATCCAAAAATCAAACAATAAACAGCAAGCAACAACGTCGATAACAAAGAAGCATAAAAGGCAAATGATCAACATCAACGAATTGAGACCATGTATTATTAAATAGATTAAAACGGTTAAAATTGATAAACAAAGAGATCAAAAATTTAATTATAAAATAGATTTGACTAACGATATTGATGTAAAATTATCAAGTATAACACAAATTATGAATTTATCAGAATTTGTAAAATCAGAAATATCCTCTATAAAAGAACATAGATTAAGAGAATTAATACAACGATATGGAAAAAAAAACTAATAAAATGAGTGAATTAACATACTCGGATGATTCAGTAAGAATAATTTCTAGCACAGATAATAAACAAAAATTCTTTGAAGATATATGTATAGATCTAGATCAAAAATTAATAGATAAAGAAGATTTCGATATAGAAAAAACTATAAAATACAAGTTAAAACAATAGTATAAAAAAATCAGAAGAAAAAACATTGTAAAATATGGTGTAATGTCTGAAGAAAAATCTATAGCTATAGAAGATGCATCAGGGCTAATAATGTTGTCCTTAATTAATTTAGATCAAATGAAAAGAAGAATATCAACAATTAAAAGTTTATCCTAAAGATCATTTATAAAATATATTCATCTAAATACAGTTCAATTAATAATAAAAGGAACATTTATAGAAAACATAAACACACCAATAACACTAAGATTAATTGATAATAGAATAACAGATAAAAATGATATAATAATCACAGTAGGAACCGACAATTTAAAATATGGAAAAATTAAATTTGATTTAACCCTACAAATAGGATTACCTTTACGAGATAAACATATTAATCAATCAATAATTTTAAATATAAATTTGAAAGAAAATATTTATTCAAAGAAAGAAGTCATCTCTTTACAAAGAAGAAAAGATTACATTAAGTAATTCACATCATAGTATAAATTATGAAAAAAACAGAATGAATTAAAGTAAACGAAGTATTTCAACCTATTTTAAAATTCGAAGTAAATCATTGTCCATCTAGAAAAAGCATAAAACTATTAAAAAATGAAGAAGAACCAAAAGAAACTATATCTAAACCTATATATTCAAAAACCTCTCAAAAATTAGCTATTAAAAGTATACAACGAAGTATTTTAAATATAGAAATATCATTATCATAAATTCATATAATTTCTAAAATTATTCATCTTTCAGAAAATTCTTGAGAAAATGTTTAATTGTATATTTGTAAGAAATATTTAGTATGAGAGGTAGCAACTTTCCTAAGAAATATATCCAAAAATGATCAACCGTTTACAATATTAAAATAAAAAAAACAACCCAAAAGAGGGTCAAACATGTCTTTTAAACAAATTAAACAAAGAAGTGTGGTATATTTGTCCTAACCCACAAAAACTATGGTATTAATGACAATTTCCCAAGAAAAAATATATTTATATTCGCACTCACTTCTTTTGTTCTAAGGATCATTATGTATATTGATTTGGTTGGTAACCATTCAGTGACCAGCACGTCATTTGCCTATCTGTAATAATCAAATCATGATGGAAAAATTTCTAGAAAACAATGATCTTTTATTCTTGGAAGGTAGCATTTGAAAAGAAATTCTGTATTTCTGGGAACAAAAGAGAATAGACCATATGTTTTGGTTGCATATATTAGAACCGCTTCAAGATCCAAACCATACTAGAGAAACTCCAATATTTAGGTGGAAACTAACATTCTGATTAGGTAATATCCCATCTCTTCCAAAATATAAGATGTTTTAGGAGTTTTTTTATTCTATTTTTTATTAAATTTTTTATACAGATTTTAAATGCTGGTTGATACTTTGATTTTTTTTTTAATTTTGTAGTCTTTTCTACGATTGATTGAATTGTGTTTTAACTAATTATTAAATAATGTTTAGTATTTTTTAAAAATTTCTTACGATTTTATCTAAAACATCTTATATTTTGGAAAAAAGGGAGTAAAGTATTACCTAATTAACCCAAATCAATTTTGGTTACTTGACCGCTGAAAAAGAACATATAAGTTTCGATTGTGTATCTGAACCATTTTTAATAATTTAAATATGTTAAACGATAAAATATTTAGTCTATTTTAAGTCATCAAAACCATGAGAAATGTAAAAAATACAAAAGAAATAACAAAAGACATTGAACATATAGGCCGGTATATATCAGATTACTTGAATTTCTTATTAATATTAAATCTATATAACAACAGTAATTAGTCACGTTTATTGTCCTGTATATTATTTGTAACTTTTTATTAGTATTTATTTTGAGTTCACTTCTTTTTAGCTGAACTCTATTGATCAACTTTCAACCTCATTCACATCTCTTTTGTACGTTTGCATATACTTTTACCACTTACCATATAGTCAGTCGCCTTTCCATAACATTCAAATTACAAAGTGCATGTAACTCATGTCATTTTGCATTAGAAAATACAAACTATTTTACTTTTCGATCTCTCGACTTTAATAGATTTTGAATTTTCTATATTTTCTCCATCGTGATACACGAGAGCACGATATAACCTATTACCTATGGTGGAAGACAACAGTAAAAGTTCTAAAAACATATTCAATTATTCATATTGCATAAGCAAATTCAATTAAAAAATTGCA
Organism: Crucihimalaya himalaica; assembly: GCA_004349715.1. Lineage (NCBI taxonomy): Eukaryota > Viridiplantae > Streptophyta > Magnoliopsida > Brassicales > Brassicaceae > Crucihimalaya > Crucihimalaya himalaica. The sequence continues at coordinate 368,666 of SMJT01000058.1, read as the reverse complement.
TAAAATATAATGTGTTAACTTGGTAAATTAAAAAAAATGGAAACTATTTTCAAAAAGAAATATGAAAATTTAAATAATTCAATTTCATCTTTTATTTAACTATTACAATTTTTTCCGGTAATATGTTATTTTTGTATGTGAATGCTTTTAGTTTATCAAATGGACGTTCAAGCAAAACTTAATTTCTAAACTCGAAATCATAAACCATATATTCATTTGTTAAGAAAACATCATATATAAAAATTTTGTGATACGGAAAACAAAATCATCTATATTGTAATAGTATAATGAATGGTAAAATTTAGTTATTTTGACATGAGAAGTATTGTTGATGAGCTTTCTCGATAAGGATCGTCTCCGGATGTGAGTTGCTGGTATAGTGCGATGAGAGTCAGGATGTATGTGAGTGGATTGAGGTCTAGAAGGAACAAATTATGGAATATCGTTTCTCATTTATACATAACATGTTCTCCAAAGAAGATCGTCTTCTCTTTGAAGTTACAAAAACAGCTCAGATCAAGAATTTAAATTGCTCTTTTTCAGGATTTTCAAAATTGATTAGCTTGTGAGTCATAATGTAGTTGTCAAAATCATTTTATTGGTCGTAACTCCATCGTGACAGTTATTGGTTATTTTAGTTGTCAAAGTTATTACTTAGTTTTGCCTCCCATTTGCTTTTATTAACAGGGGAAAATCTGGGCTACGCCCGGGTAAACATTTGATAGTTTATAAAATTTAGTTTAAAATTTTATTTTAGTTCTTTGGTATAAATAGGAAAAATTCAGATGATATTCTTTTTTTTTTTTAACGCAGAAAAACTTTTATTAATGATAACTGTGATCAGATCGAATAGCATCTGAGATACAATGGGGAACAATATGATGATAAATAAGAGACATTGGAAAAACGTTGTTCCTTGGCCAGAATATCTGCGGGTAGATTTGATGATCTTGGGGTCCAAGTAAAGTCAATATCTTCAAATTTCCGAGCCCAAAATTGGATTTCAGCAATCCAGTTAATAAGAGCAAATCGATGACTTCGACCCGTTAACACATTGACCAAGATTTTACAATCTCCTTCAAAAATCACCTTTTTATAACCTTTCATCCAGGAATGTTGCATAGCCATTAGGAGGCTTTGACATTCAGCATACAGGGCCGATATAACCCTCTCACCTGTGATTTGGCTAGCCCCCTTAAATGCACCTTGGTCATCGCGGATAATATAAGCCGCCGTTGCATACAAGGTCTGTGAATAAAAACTCCCATCATAGTTACACTTCATCCAGTTATCTCGAGGTTTTATCCAAATCGGTTTTCTTCGTCGAATACCCCTTGAGACTAATCCATTAACAAAAGGTATTGGATTGTTACTTAACTCAACAGCCACCCATTCTTCGGTATCTTGAACTGCCTCCCGTAATATCTTTCTCCAAGTATGTTGAATGTCTTGAAAAACCAATTTATTCCGATGTATCCAGATTCACCATAGTATCCAGAGAGGTAACTGTGATCTGACAGTAAGATCACCTTGTTGATTATAATGAGCAAAGATGGCTTGAACTTTCGACTCAAGAGAAATGTTAGGGCACGTAAGCCCCTGGATTGGATGTCAGTGACTGCCACAGATGAGCAACTTGAGGGCATTGGAAAAATAAATGATCTGTAGTCTCACTCTCATAGTTGCAGCGTTTACAGATAACATTTGATCGAATACCACGTCGGGCCAATTCAGCACCCGTAGCTAAAGCTTTCGATAATAGTCTCCATAAGAAATGTTTCAGCTTGGTTGGGATCTGAAGCTTCCAAATTTTTGACGTCACACCAGCATTTCCTGGGGGTGGTCAAAGATTATTAACGGTCTCGGGGACATGATTAGCTAACCAATTCCCAGACTTCACCGAGTATATACCATTCTCCGAATAGTGCCACCCTAGGAAATCTTTTGTTTGGTGAAGAGATACCTTAATGGGAAGTATATGTTGAACATCTTCTAGATGAATACAAGCATGAAGCAGATCTGTATTCCAGCCTGATCTATCCGGGAGGAGCAAATCACTAACCAACATATCTTCATTCTAAATGTTTGAAGCTTTACGAGGAGGTCGAGGAGGATACAACGGAAGCCAAGGGTCCAGCCAAGTATGTATCAATGTACCATCTCCAATGTTAAACCGCAAACCTTGACGTAATAGATCTCGACCGATAAGTATCGATTGCCAAGCAAAAGAAGGATTCGTTCCACGGCCTGCATTCAAAATGTTTGATCGAGAAAAATACCTTCCCCAAAGAACTCGAGCCATGAGGCAGTTTGGATTATGCAAAATACGCCAAGCTTGTTTAGCAAGGAGAGCATCATTAAAGTGACCAATGTCTCTAAAACCCAGACCTCCATCTTTTTTCTGAATTTTCAAACGGTCCCAAGCAACCCAATGCATTGATTTCCTGTTAGATTGATTGTTCCACCAAAAGTTTGCTAGTATACGCTCAATGTCATGGCAAATGCGAGATGGGAGCTTGAAACAATTCATGGTATAGACTGGCATGGCAAGAGCTATAGCCTTTAGAAGAACCTCTTTGCCGCCTGGAGACAAGAACCTATTGGACCATCCCTCTGTTCTCTCACGCATCTTTTCCACAATAAATTGAAATAGTTCCACTTTCTTGCGGCCAAATTGTTCAGGCAATCCCAAATACTTACTACAACCTCTATCATTATAAATCTGAAGAATTCTTCTTATAAATGTCTTCATATGATCCGGAACTCTTGTCCCAAAACTCAAAGCAGATTTCCTTGTGTTTACTTTCTGACCCAAAGCTTTTTCATATTGAAAGAGGATGTTTTGAATAACCCTAGTAGAGCTCACATTTGCTTGGCAGAAAAAAAGGGAGTCATCTGCAAAAAGTAAATGACTAACTGCAGGACTGCAATTGCTAATCTTTATTCCTTTGATAATTCCTTGCTTTTGAGCTGTATTCATCATATGGTTAAGAACCTCCGCACATAAGATAAATAAATATGGGGAGAGGGGGTCACCTTGCCGGATACCTCGTTCTGGTTTAATGTGACCATGGGGATAGCCATTAATGTTCACAGAGAAGGTTGTAGTTCTTACGCAAGTCATAATCCATTCAATCCAGCGAGTATCAAAACCAAATTGAAGCATTGTTTCTTGAAGAAAATCCCATTCCAACCGGTCGTAAGCTTTCGTAATATCCGTCTTGATAGCCATAAAAGAGTTTGAGCATCTTTTCTTAACTTTCAAAGCATGGATTGTTTCATGAGCTATAATGACATTGTCGTGAATTATCCTTCCTGGGATGAAAGCTGCTTGCTCCTCTGAAATAATACTTGATAGGTGCTTCTTTAATCTGGCGACCAGAATCTTCGATATTATTTTATAGCTTACATTACAAAGAGCTATGGGTCTGAAATCACTCATACATCTCGCATTTTCGATCTTCGGGATCAGACAAAGGTTGGTGTGGTTAATCCTCTTATCAAGGATCCCATTATCGAAGAAATTTTTAATTTCTGCTATAATGGTGCTCTTGATTTCTTCCCAGTAGGTCTGGTAAAAGCTTCCAGTGAAACCATCAGGGCCTGGAGCTTTTGTAGCTCCAATAGAGAAAACAGTTGTTTTGATTTCCCCCTCTAAAACCGGTTTTGTTAAGTCGTCATTCATCTCCGTTGATACCCGTTTCTGAAAATTCTGGAAAACATGAAAATGATTGTTTTGAGGTGTCAGCTCGCTGCGAAACAAGGTGGAGAAGAAGCTTTCAGCAACAACTCTAATACGTGCGTCACCCCTTTGTTCAGATCCGTCTTCATCCAGAATCGAATAAAGACGATTGCGAGCAGATCTGGTTTTAGCATATGCAAAGAAGAATTTAGTATTTCGATCCCCGTTTAGTAGCCAATCTTTCCGACTCTTTTGACGCCAAAATTCTTCTTCATTCTCATATGCTCTCCTAAGCAAACTTCGAAGATTATTTATGTGATCTGTAGAAGAGCCTGAAGTATGAGCCTTATCTATTCTTTGCTTAAGAATAGAGATTTCTTCCCGAGCATTTGGTTTAAACTCTTTCTTCCATCTTGAGATTTCTTGTCGACAACAGTGGAGACGAGAGCGTAAACTACTATCAAGACCATTCTGTCTCTTATTCCATCCCCGTATTACAGCTTCCTTAAAACCCTCACGAGATACCAATCTTGTGTCAAAAATAAACCGACCGGCCCGATGCGGTGGTTCACTAGATATGGTGGTGATAACCGGACGATGGTCAGATTCAACCAGCTCAAGGAATTCCATAGTAGAGGCTGGATATTGAGCTAACCAATCGCTATTAGCCATAGAGCGGTCTAAGCAACACATAACATCATAATTTCCTCTTTTGCCATACCAAGAGAAAGGATCACCCTCACTTTTCAGGTCATGAAAATCACAAGATTGGATCATCCGACGGAAATTGGCAAAGGAGCTTTGTGGCCTAGGGGGACCTCCACGTTTCTCATTGTTATTTTTAATTTCATTAAAATCCCCTATTGCTAACCAAGGTTCAGAACGAGTAGATGCAACTTGTTCTAAATGATCCCAGATCATGTTACGTTGAGACGGTATCGGGTGGCCATAAACACACGAAAAATAGAAACCAAATCCATTGATATGTACATAGGTATCTACAAGATTTGGAGAAAGGGAAATAACAAAAACAGAGATGCTACTTTTCCACATTACTACTACACCCCCACTTAAACCTACAGGAGGAACAATGACCAACTGATCATACCCAAGATTCTGACAAACTTCCTGAACATACAAGTCTTGTTGTTTTGTTTCCAATAGGCAAATGATGTCTGGAGAGTATTTTCTTTTAATCTCCTTTAGACGTCGAACTGCAAGGTCATTACCTAATCCTGTACAGTTCCAAGCAGCTGTCCTCATGGCGCACGAGGTGGTTCTGGGCCCACCGCGCTCTTGCAAGTCTCGTGAAAACAGAGGTTGAGCCACTGCCTTCACCACGTTCGTATGTTGTCTGACCCTCATCCAAGGCTATGGCTTTACGCTTTCTGTTCATCTGCAACTCATCCTCGGAGCAATGAACCCGGTCACGATGGAGTGGAAAAACATCAGAATCATTACTCCTGGACCTGGCAAAGAAAGGAATTGGGAGCCTAGTATTGAAGTTGTCAGATTCCTCTGAAGCCATCGGGCAAACTGGGTGCTGTTCTTCACGGTTGACCAAGGCATTATGATCAGGATCAATATCTGGGAAGACCATAGCATTGTCAGTAACTCCAGCCCCATCTTCACCTTCATGAATTTCCTCAATGTGAACTCCATCCCTCCCTGCATTATTAAATGCACCTGGGCTTGGGTTATCATCAAAGTCTTCATCTTCATCAGGATGCCCTTCTTCACCACCGTTTTGAAGCACACAAGCCCCAGTATTATGAGTTAGGAATCCGCAAACCTCACAGAAACCTCTAAGTCGTTCATAATTGAAACTCAGAAGAGTATTAACCCCGACATCAAATTGAACATTACGTTGGAAACGCAAAGGCTTCAGGAGATCCCAATTCAACCGGACTCGAACAAACTCAACTCTAGCCGCCAACTCTGGATTGTAATCAATTTCCATCAATATTCCCATAGCCCGAGCCACATGTGCAATTACCTCTTCATTCAGATACTGGTATGGAATCCCACGAATCTGGACCCAAAAAGGAATGAAGTTGAAACTCTCTTCATTCATGAAAGGAGACCAACGCTGAAGAACCAGCATTCGGTCGTTGAAAGCCCAGGGACCCCGCTGAAGCACAATATCCATCGCTTCTTCTGACGGAAATATGAATTGGAAACGCTGGCCCACCACTATCCGGCCATGAATTTGACCGGCAAAACCCCAAGAACGCGGCATGGCAGCAATTATAGCCCGAAGATTTTGATGTCGCGGTTGAACGGGGCGACCGATCAGGATGAATCTATTGTCATGAAGCGCTTGCGCCACCACCGCCGGAGGGAGAGTAAACGGCTCATCTTTGATACCCAGAGTAATATCTTGAACCCGACGTCTGAGATTGTCCCCCATGATAATCAGAATCAAATAGAATCGAAGAGGAAAGAGGAGATTCTGATCTATTGCAAAGTTGGGGAGAAACAGAGGTGAAGGAGGGTTAACTTCCTTAAATATTTGAATCGGAGTAGAATAAGGAAGGGCATCACGATCTCTGGAAAGAGGAATCGTGGAGATAACCGTCGGCAATGTGGGAACATGGCCGGAAAATAGAGAAACCGTCACCAAAATGGAGGAAAGACACCACTTTTGTAACTGTTGGAAAATCGCTTTTTTTTTCGCCAGAGACATTCTTTTATTTTATACATGTCTTCCAGATGATATTCTATTGGTATTTAATACTTCTAAACATTATTCTGAATTAGATGAAAAAATAAAAAATATTTTTTAATCCCAATTTTGACAAAAAGAGTTACTTTTTAATATTTATAATCTCAGTTTTTTTTCTAATATCATATTATCGTATTAACTAAAAAAATATTAATCTAATATTTTATACTAACTTTAACTAATATCAATTAGATAATACTAATATAATTTAAAAATATGCATAATTGAGGTTGATATATTGATTATTTATTTTATATATCGTTAAAAGTAATAACTTATAAACTCTTTAATTAATATTTTAAATCATGGAGTATTTTATTTATAAATAAATTGTTGCACAAATATTATAGTGACAAATATGAGAGAGAGTCTCTCATAGATATCGTTGTATAATTTTGAGACTCGTTGAAGTGGCAACTTGAGAGAAAATGTAAAGAATCTGATGTATACACATCATTATTTAATAATATTTTAATTTTGGAATGCATGTCAAATTAAAAAGAAGAAAAAAGAAATTTGAAGTAAAATAGTTACCTAACAATAGTTTGTAAATATCATTCTTGAAAAATTTAAGAAAATTATACCGTATGTTTAGTGTATGTGAAGAATGAATATATGCTTAGAAAATATTAAATACCAATATTTATCAGTAAACTCTTACAACTTACAATTTTACAAAGATGTCTAAACAAAGTTAAAAAGTACGAAAACCTTAAAACCCCTAGAATAAATTTAATTAGAATACGAAATACATTACGTTATAAAAATATAAATATAATTTCAAAAATTGAATAATCTACCGTGCATAAAAATATCTTATACAATTCCGAGTACTTCCATTCAAGGGCGGATCCAGCCGGAAATTTTAGTGGGTGCAAACCAATTTTTTTGGTTTTAATGGGTTCAAAACAATTAAAATTATTAAAAGTCTAAAAAATGTATACTAAAATTTTTTTAAAACAATTAATGTGGGGTCACTGACCCCTAACCTTCTACCTAGGTCGGCCCTTGCTTCCATTGACACCATTTCTCGCTATCGCACCATGATACATGTAGTTAAAGATTACCAGTAACCTGGAAATACTTTTTGAAGAAGATAATGACACATGAAGTAGTCAAATAGTCTATCTCTTATCCAAAATCATTATAGAAAACAAAATTGTATCTTGAACATATATAATTGTATGCAAAGAGATAATAAAGTCTTAAATAGAAAAAAAACGTTTTAAAAAGAACAAAATACGCAAGTATTAGTAAAGGAGCCACTTCGAGATAGAGATTCCTTATTCGGAATAGGAAGCTTAGCATCATCAGAAAACAAAAACGAATAGTCTTTTGTATTCTTAAGAGTCTCAACTTTCCTTCTCACCTCATTCACAACTTTATGCCTCTTCTCTTGTGATACATTCCTAGTGCATGAACCACTCGTTGAGACATGTCTTTTCTTCTTCACCCCACAAATAATTCCATCAATAAAAACATCTTGAATGATAAACAAAAAGAGGAACAAAGATCAAATTAACATACAGTTTGACTTAAATTAGGAAGTTGAACATTTGATTGTTTATAGAATTTTGTTTAAAATTATATTTTTACTTCTTTGGTATAAATAGAAAAAATTCAGATGATATATTATCTCACATTTTTACCAGAAAAATCTAAAAGGTAGTACTACTTGAATATAACACCCATCCTTGAATTTTAAACTTTGATTTCAATTTTTGTAACAAAATCATGACCTTGTCATGTGCTGAGTATGTTTTGATTTATACATTTATTCACAATGAAGAATGAGAAACATATTACACTTTCTCATCCGGAATGTCTCATTTAATGGACTCAGTCAAGAATTAGTTTTCTACTACTAAGCTAAGGCGGCATACTACTAAAATTTTGTAATTTATACATGTATGATACTATTAATAGCTTTTATATATCTATTATTGATTATAAATTATATTTCATCTCGTAATTTATTATCAAGTTTTTACTCGTTCTTTTTTTTAACTTTCGTAGTCCTCTCATTTTCATTTATCATAGTCAATTATGAATTTAATATGAAGTAGAAAAATATATTTGAATTAGTTCTATATATTTTAGATCATAATTCATATATAGTTTATGATGTCTACTAAATAATCACTTCATATACCATATAAGAATTAGTTCTATTTTTTTTAGTAGACATCACAATATCAAAAATATATTCAACAATATATGAATTATGATGATATTATGGTTTTTGTGTTTTGCTGTTTAGTAGATTTTATTAAACTGAAATTAAGTTTATTTAACAAGATTGTGATTGTAGTCCTACCTATATTCCATATGCACATATCTAAAATCAATTGTCTTATGATAGGACTACAATCACAATCTTGTTAAATAAACTTAATTCTTGTTTCTTCTTGAGCGATTGCATATGTGATTATATCAAAGTCTATGAACCATCCAGAGTTAATGTACTAATTCTCTCCGTGTTAGGCGAACATTGAAAATACCAATCCAAAAGTGATATGAAATGCAATTAAGATATTTGAGTCAACTATATATATAACTCAACCATATATTATATTCTTATTGGTATCCACGACTCTAGCCGAAACAAACTGTTCTTTAGGTCTTTCGTATACAAAAATCATTGCAGACCAATTCACAGCCAAAATAGAACACCAGTATTAATTATTTACAATATTAAGATTAATAAATTATTTTTGATATACATTTTTAAGAGTAAAAGTAGTGGGTTTTCACGTGGTGTATTAAAATACAGAGGTGTTGCAAAGTAAACATATATAAGAGAATTAACAGTCTCAATATTCTAATTCCAAATGTTGATTAGTTATAATGGACTTGCAGGCATCACCATAATGGCAGATGGGAAGCTCCAATTGGAAGAGTGTTTGGCAATAAGTATTTATACCTTGGAACCTACGATATTCTGTTTTTCTAAACTCAAAACATAGCTAAATTATAGAAATTCAAGACAAATATTTTTTTTAAAAAATTGTTGCTATATTCTACAAATGCTATGTTGGATTCTGTCTTCGTATTAACCAAACCTTTTCACTTGAAATATTCAATAGGGGTTTTGATATGCACGTAATAAGATCTTGTGTTAGTTGAGAAATAGATCACCAAACCCAAGTACTTAGTCAATCCTTCTATTTACTATATAGTTTATTTTTTCTTATGTCAAGCCTTCTTATGTTTTACATTTACAAACCAAAATCATGAGCCGGAGTTATCATAGAGAATCTTCGTCATATGACATCGATGAGCGGAAGACAAAGCTCTTATAGTCGTCACCTTTGAAGGTAGAAGAGGTAGTCAGACCATCAACGCCTCTGGAGATTGTTCTGCCTCGCCTGAGCTTTCCAGAAGATATGCAGACGTATTTTGGGTGTCAAAACTCCAGCAAGTTAATGACGGAGGAAGATGACGTAATCTTCGGTGATTTAGATTCGTTCCTTACGCCTGATTTCTATAGTGAGTTAAATGATTGCTAAAGTTTTCTTCTAATATAAAAGGGACAATTGGAAATAAAGGAGTTCTAAAAAAAAATGTTTGTCCATATACACCTTAATTTCTAAATTGTCACTTTGGACAAATTTACTCCTATATTAAAATTTTAATAATTTTAAGAGGAAAAAACCAAAAAAAACATGTTGATAGACATGTTTAAAGCAGATTTAGTGAATACATTTTTTTGATTTGGTCGCATATAAATAGGTTTTTAGATCTTCCGAAAAGTGTAGAATTCGTTTTCTTAATTTTTTGTCTGTTCTAAAACTTTTATAATTCGTATTCTACGCATTGTACATGTTTTTAAAATTTTAGAACAGATATTTGTTCTAAAATTTTAGAATACATGTTCTACAAAATTTAGAACTCGTATTCTGCAAATTCTCTTTGTTCTACGAAATTTAGAATACGTATTCTAAAGTTTAGAATACGTATTCTACGATTTACTCAATATTCTACAAAATTAGATTTCCTTAAAACTAGTAACCAAATCTACAAATAAGGAAAGTAAATATATTTTATGTAAATTGAATATATTCTTTAACATTTTTGAATCTACTACACCCTTTTTAAATAAATACATTATATATTACAAAAACATATATATATATATATATATAAACAAAATATTTTGTATATGAAATATTCTTCAAAATATATATTATGTATGTAAAAAATAAAAATAAAGCAAATATATGTAGGTCATATTTTCAAATCAATGTAAAAAAGTGGTTTTAAATGTATCCAGCATTACAATATTAATAAATCGGCTTTTAAACACTATTTTAACCATTATTAGTTATAACTTCATTTTGTAACATATAAAACATAAATTTAAAGATATATTTTTATGTAATATATATTGTATTCATTTTAAAATAGGTGTAGTAGGTTTTATATAAATGTTTTGTCCAAAATTGTACTCTAGATAAAAAAAATTTTAGATTTTGTTCATTAATATTTAAAAAGGTATCGGCAAGGAAGAAGAGAAAATAGGTTTTAAGATTTTTTATTTTTATTTTGATAGATTGTATAATATATTTTTATTTTTATTTGTTTTAATGAAAAATTCTATATGAATAAGAGGTTTAGAATATGAAATATGATTAAAATTTATAATTTTGTTATTTTATTTTTATTTATAATTAAAGGTATAATGAGTGTTTGATTATTATAAAACCTATTCTACCAATCCTAACTAGATAATTTATAGATGGACAATTAGAAAAATAACAATCCTTTTTTCTAATTTTCTCAATATAAAATAAGAAAGAAGGATTTGATAAGTTTTGCTTTTAGTTTTTTTTTTGTTTTTTGTTTTTTGTTTATTGTGGAATCTTGGTTGTGAAAATCAACATTGACACATCGATTATTCTTTCTTGTGACAAACTTATATAATAAAGTTCGAATCTTTTTAACAGTTCCTTGTGGGGCTGATTTGAGAGGCACTGAGGTAGTTTGTGGAACTCAGATTGAAATATTGACTATGTAGAAAAGAAAGGAACACATATGATGGTCACTGGAGGGATGTTCAGAGGTTGAACTCGTCTAGTTTATAATGTCAAACAGTACAACAAAGCTTGGAATCAATGGAAGCCATGCAAATGCAGAAGGCTTGTTAGCCAGAAAATGGATACCTGCAAATAGATATCTAAAGCCTTAATCCAAAGCTTAAAAGTATGTTTTATGTTTTATCTCATTCAGGTTCGTCCAAGTACCTGAAGTCGATATTACATATTTTGACTTGTCACCTCTCCCCATTTGAAGAATCGTTTGCCTTGGATTTTCCTGTTTAACCCAAATTAAACAATGTTTAGGATTCTTGAGAGATTGGTGTTAGATAATAGCTAAAGAAAGTTGTGGAATTGCATCGTGAGTGTGAGCTGAAAGTTCTTCACCGAGCTTTGTATTCTCAGTCCTGTTCTACTTCTGTCTCTTAAATCTAACTCATGCTGCTTGGAGATCTAAACAAATGGGGAAGACTAATGAATTCTCCATGAAATGAAAAATGATAACAATGAAGCCTGGTGAAACTTTCTTTATTGTAATTTGGTATCCTTGTGCATAGCTTCTGAACTTTTTCCTTATTCTCAAGCCAATTATAAGGTAGTTTACTAACTTGATAGACCTATAAAGAGATTCAAACGTACGTATATTAAAGGTTTTGTGTTTTGAGAATGTAAGAATAATGGAAAGAAGTTTCAAGATTAGGCATTTACCTGCTTATTGATGCTCTTTTGCATTGACTGCTGCTCTGGTATGATAGCTCTCATTCTTCTGTAGCGCCCTGTCCAAGTTGCAATGGTGGGTGTAAATCTGGAGAAACTCGAACCAACTCGAACTCCCTGCAATGGAATTAAAGGACCAGAAGCATTCAGCTTGAATTCCAAACCCTTTGAGTAGAACCAACAGAGAATATATCAGATTTGAGTGATTTTAAGATGAGCAAGAACCTTCCCATATGTAGTACTTGGAACCCATGAGGTTAGTCGTCATAGAACTGAGATAACTTTCATCCGAACTGCACAATAGCCCCTTAACATTCTGTGACATCTAAGTACAGACTTCCCATTACGCCCAATTTAAGATATTCCAATTCTTCCTTTGGAGGTTGCCTTTCTTCTTCTAACTCCTTCATCCTCATAAAGGTCCTGCAACACAACATAGAACTTTAGATCATGTGGTTCAGGAAGAGCAACCTGCTCCAAAATTTGTTGCAATTCAAGACGATATTGAGCGTTTCTGAACATATAACTAGTCATCAATATGCTCATCATCAGTTGTGCAAGGTTTTCAGCAACCTAAACCCATAATGCCCAAATTCAACACACAAAACCCAAGTAACAAACACAGGACACAACTTATGGAAATGTATCACTTTGAATTCCATTACATTAAAGCAACACTCACAGAGGTGACAGTATCCGCAAAAAACTGCGAAGGCATCGTTCCAATCATATTTGTCACAGTTTGTCTCATTGCATCAATCAACTAATTAATATTTCCAATTACCAAAGAGAAAACATAGAAACAATCAGAAGCTCTAACCTTTTTTTTAAAAGATGAAGCAGAGAAACTTACATGTTTAAGGGCACGTTTAACGATCATCTTCATGAAATCGGGCTTCAAATTCTGAACATACTCCAGAAATATATCCCTCCTGCTTTTGGGCTGAAATGATCAAGATTAGGGTTAGTAACATTCGACTAATGCAATCTCATGTTCATATCAATCGAGAAAATGCAATTGCGATTTACCCGAGTGCCATTGGACTCTGCAGACGAACCAGGAGAAGAACCATAAGCTATAACTACTGTTAACACCATGAGATTATTTTAACTTGTTGAGTTGGTCCTTTTTTGTGGAGAAGAAGCAGGTTCATTTTTTAACTTATTTTAACATGATTATCACGAAACTTCCGATTTTTCAGATTGAAAACAGAGAATAGCTATTAAAACGAACAGTTTTTGGAATATCAAAATTAAACTTTTGACCAAATCACAGAATATCCACAAAATTGATATCGTTTCTTGAAATCAAGATCGAACATCAGACAAATACAAATATACAGATATTAAGATCGAACGTTTGACCAAAACACAGATAACGCCAAAGCTTCTCAATCCAAACCTAAAAACATAAAATTGAGGTCAAACAACACACAAACAAACACATAAACGATATCGTTTCCAGAAAATCATCTCAATTAAATCCAGAAATATAGATATCAAGATCTTTTGATAAATACGCAGAAAACTCACAAAATCGATTCCGTTTCCAGAAAATCTTATTAATACAACCAAAAAAATATAGAAAACAATCACCTGAAAAGGGTCCGAAGATTAAACAGTCTTTGAACTCCGACGGTGTCATCGGCATCGGAATTGCGACTTCGTTGTCTTCTGGTAATGGAAACAGAAGTTGTGGTGGTTTTTTCAATCTAGGGCTAATTATGTATTGAAGTAATGAGTCAGTTCCCTCGTTGGCCATCTCGCCGGGAAACAAAAAAAAAACAGTNGGAGCTTTCCAGAAGATATGCAGACGTATTTTGGGTGTCAAAACTCCAGCAAGTTAATGACGGAGGAAGATGACGTAATCTTCGGTGATTTAGGGGGTTTATTGGTTCAAGAATTTTAATGGATTTGGAAATCCAAGTGAAATCATGTGTTATTCAATCATTGATTTTAAAAAATATTTCTAAATCATGTGTTATTGGTTCTATCATTTGAAAATACTAACTAAAATCATGTGTTATTCGTTTAATGATTTATTGTTGGATTTCAAAATCCACATTATATTTTTAATGGATTTGAATGGATTTGAAAGTTAAAAATATAAAGATTCAAATCCGTACGTAAAACATGTTATTTCAAAATCCATATGTATTGACTTCAAATTCTATAAAGATTTTCAAATCCTATATGGATTTACAAATCAATGAACCAATAAAGCCCCTTCCTTACGCTTGATTTCTATAGTGAGTTAAATGATTGCTAAAGTTTTCTTCTGATATAAGATAAGAAAGAAGGATTTGATAAGTTTTGCTTTTAGTTTTTTTTTTTGTTTTTGTTTATTGTGGAATCTCGGTTGTGAAAATCAACATTGACACATCGATTATTCTTTCTTGTGACAAACTTATATAATAAAGTTCGAATCTTTTTAACAGTTTCTAGTATCAGTTTCCTTGTGGGGCTGATTTGAGAGGCACTGAGGTAGTTTGTGGAACTCAGATTGAAATATTGACTATGTAGAAAAGAAAGGAACACAGATGATGGTCACTGGAGGCACTGGAGGGATGTTCAGAGGTTGAACTCGTCTAATTTATAATGTCAAACAGTACAACAAAGCTTGGAATCAATGGAAGCCATGCAAATGCAGAAGGCTTGTTAGCCAGAAAATGGATACCTGCAAACAGATATCTAAAGCCTTAATCCAAAGCTTAAAAGTATGTTTTATGTTTTATCTCATTCAGGTTCGACCAAGTACCTGAAGTCGATATTACATATTTTGACTTGTCACCTCTTCCCATTGAAGAATCGTTTGCCTTGGATTTTCCTGTTTAACCCAAATTACACAATGTTTAGGATTCTTGAGAGATTGGTGTTTGATAATAGCTAAAGAAAGTTGTGGAATTGCATCGTGAGTGTGAGCTGAAAGTTCTTCACCGAGCTTTGTATTCTCAGTCCTGTTCTACTTCTGTCTCTTAAATCTAACTCATGCTGCTTGGAGATCTAAACAAATGGGGAAGACTAATGAATTCTCCATGAAATGAAAAATGATAACAATGAAGCCTGGTGAAACTTTCTTTATTGTAATTTGGTATCCTTGTGCATAGCTTCTGAACTTTTTCCTTATTCTCAAGCCAATTATAAGGTAGTTTACTAACTTGATAGACCTATAAAGAGATTCAAACGTACGTATATTAAAGGTTTTGTGTTTTGAGAATGTAAGAATAATGGAAAGAAGTTTCAAGATTAGGCATTTACCTGCTTATTGATGCTCTTTTGCATTGACTGCTGCTCTGGTATGATAGCTCTCATTCTTCTGTAGCGCCCTGTCCAAGTTGCAATGGTGGGTGTAAATCTGGAGAAACTCGAACCAACTCGAACTCCCTGCAATGGAATTAAAGGACCAGAAGCATTCAGCTTGAATTCCAAACCCTTTGAGTAGAACCAACAGAGAATATATCAGATTTGAGTGATTTTAAGATGAGCAAGAACCTTCCCATATGTAGTACTTGGAACCCATGAGGTTAGTCGTCATAGAACTGAGATAACTTTCATCCGAACTGCACAATAGCCCCTTAACATTCTGTGACATCTAAGTACAGACTTCCCATTACGCCCAATTTAAGATATTCCAATTCTTCCTTTGGAGGTTGCCTTTCTTCTTCTAACTCCTTCATCCTCATAAAGGTCCTGCAACACAACATAGAACTTTAGATCATGTGGTTCAGGAAGAGCAACCTGCTCCAAAATTTGTTGCAATTCAAGACGATATTGAGCGTTTCTGAACATATAACCAGTCATCAATATGCTCATCATCAGTTGTGCAAGGTTTTCAGCAACCTAAACCCATAATGCCCAAATTCAACACACAAAACCCAAGTAACAAACACAGGACACAACTTATGGAAATGTATCACTTTGAATTCCATTACATTAAAGCAACACTCACAGAGGTGACGGTATCCGCAAAAAACTGCGAAGGCAGCGTTCCAATCATATTTGTCACAGTTTGTCTCATTGCATCAATCACCTAATTAATATTTCCAATTAGCAAAGAAAAAACATAGAAACAATCAGAAGCTCTAACCTTTTTTTAAAAGATGAAGCAGAGAAACTTACATGTTTAAGGGCACGTTTAACGATCATCTTCTGAACTCGGGCTTCACATTCTGAACATACTCCAGTAATATATCCCTCTTGCTTTTGGGCTGAAATGATCAAGATTAGGGTTAGTAACATTCGACTAATGCAATCTCATCATATCAATCGAGAAAATGCAATTGCGATTTACCCGAGTGCCATTGGACTCTACAGACGAACCAGGAGAAGAACCGTAAGCTATAACTACTCTTAACACCATGAGATTACTTTAACTTGTTGAGTTGGTCCTTTTTTGTGGAGAAGAAGCAGGTTCATTTTTTAACTTATTTTAACATGATTATCACGAAACTTCCGGTTTTTCAGATTGAAAACAGAGAATAGCTATTAAAAACGAACAGTTTTTGGAATATCGAAATTGAACTTTTGACCAAATCACAGAATATCCTCAAAATTGATATCGTTTCTTGAAATCAAGATCGAACATCAGACAAATACAAATATACAGAAATTAAGATCGAACGTTTGACCAAAACACAGATAACGCCAAAGCTTCTCAATCCAAACCTAAAAACATAGAAATTGAGGTCAAACAACACACAAACAAACACATAAACGATATCGTTTCCAGAAAATCTTCTCAATTAAATCCAGAAATATAGATATCAAGATCTTACTTTTGATAAATACGCAGAAAACTCACAAAATCGATTTCGTTTCTAGAAAATCTTATTAATACAACCGAAAAAAATATAGAAAACAATCACCTGAAAAGGATCCGAAGGTTAAACGGTCTTTGAACTCCGACGGTGTCATCGGCATCGGAATTGCGACTTCGTTGTCTTCTGGTAATGGAAACGGAAGCTGTGGTGGTTTTTTCAATCTAGGGCTAATTATGTATTGAAGTAATGAGTCAGTTCCCTCGTTGGCCATCTCGCCGGGAAACAAAAAAAAAACAGTAACCCAAGAGTGGTTTTCCGATTGAAGCTACTAAAATTATCGGAAAAATCGGGTTTTTTTTTTGGGTTTGATCCAAACTCTAAACTTGTAGAACTTGAAGCGAAGAGAAAGAGGTAAGAGGTGGGACGTGAATCTTGGGAAAGTAAGAAGCATAAGGATTATAATATAGGGCAATTGAATAGGGCAATTGAATCGATTAAGATATAACTATAGAGGTGGAAGGGTTGAATCGATTGAGATATAACTGTAGAACTGGAAGGGTTAGATAGTGGATCGCGTTGATTGGTGTAATTAAAGTTAAATAAATTTAGCTTTTGTGAGATACAATCATATTTTTTTATTTTATGGGAGAGTGCTGACATGACAACTTGAGAGGAACTCTTAAAAAGCTAAGGTGGATCGATTCAACCCTTCTTTTGTTTGTGAAATACATGTGCATATCATCAATTTGACGTAGGGACATTAAAATGTACGGCTAGTACCTATTTAGATCCACTCCACTTATAATCAAACTCATTTATATTCAAAACTCTTTTAGACCCATTTAATTTTGGAATCTATTAGAAACGTCTATTTAGACCCGTTAAAATTAATTTAACTAATTTATACTCGTTTATACCCATTTAACGTTATATTTAACAATTTATTTTTAGTAATATATATATTCCTAATTATTATGATTCAATATCAAAAAAGTTTGATTTTGCTAACATGTAACTTTTAATTGCTACAAATTTATTTAACTTACGTAATTTATGCATATCATATAATATATATTATATGACTAATTAAACATAAAAACAATAAAGAACAAAAAACATAACTAATACTTTTAAACTAAAATTTTGAAAGCATGATAAAACTATGTTTTTTGCGGAAAGAAAAGTATTTCAACAAACCCAGTTTCATAAAATAAAAACATTCAAAACAAAAAAAACTTATATTTTAGTGTGTATAAAAAATACAAAAAAATATATAAACGGATCTAAGAGGGCACTCTGTTAAATATTGTTAAAATCCATTTAATAAATGAGTTTAAAAGGGTAAACCAATATAACTCATATTGATAAATGAGATTAAATGAGTTTTTATTTTAACAAATGACCTATTTAGACCAGTAAATTTAATACCCAAATTAACATATCTGATTCATAGAAATACATATTGTATATGCACAAGAACTCAATATCACTCAGAATTCTCATTGTAAGCTAGCAGTTGTTTTGCTCCAACATTTAATATTTGTTCTGAATCTGACGGCATGTTTTAGTTTTCTTGCAGCTCACTTGATTGCCCCCTAATGTGATAGGAACCACATATGGTGAGCGTCTCGATAGAGTTGATCTGTTGATGGATCTCAGTGTTCTGATATCCTTAGTGCGCTTCAATATTTTTGGTTCTGTTTCAGCTCACTTGTGGAACCAAATGTAGTGAGCACCTCGAGAGTTGATGGAGCCCATTACTCTGATATCCTCTGTGTGTCCTTCAAAACAGAGAAGGGCATCGTACGCAAATGGATCTCAAGGTTTGAAATCTGGCCATACCTAGATGACTTAAACCGAAGTGAAGTACAATCATCCTCTCTTGTTCGCCATTTCATCTAGATGACTTATACCGAAGTGAACCTCGTTGCTATTTTCAGGATGTTGTGGTTGAGCTTCGGAAAAAGTTGACGGGGAAGCCTCATTGGGAACTACAATGATGAACACCTCATTGCCTCTTCATTGGCACACGAATTTTGTGTCACTTAGGAATGGCTTCTTGAATTTTAACGTTCTGAATCCATCCAAACGAGATATGTCAAGCGTCAAGCTAATGCTTTGTCAATTATCTCTTATAGTGTAGGCCACACGTGATATTATGTGCTATGAAATTTCATCTTAACGAGGAAACAATGCCCATGAGGGATAGTGTTTGCTAAAAGAAAGCTAAGCAAGGGACTTCGTTGTAACAGATCACTAACAACAGTACTTTTTAGACTTGCTTGAATTTATAAACTGGTTTTTGTTTTTGGTTATAAATAGATAATTAAGAAACAAGGAGAGGTACCAAAAATAAATAAATGTAAGGATTAGTTAAACAAACGACATCGACTAAGCAAAAACTAATGTAAGAAAAAGAGAAATGCAAGAAACTACGCTTCAATCGATATGTTTCGTTCTTTTCTTTTGCCTGATCTAGGCATTAGTGTACTTTCTTGAATTTGAACCAAACTTGGAACATAATTGAAAAAACGTGCATGCCCTGAATTGTGTATAGATTCTCCAAATTGGATTTCTCTGTATACACCGTACTCTCCAATAACCTGCACCATGTTTTTGATGTTTGAGGTGATTCCATCTCTGCATCTGCTATCACAACAACACACAACCAGTTTCTTCTCCTCGTCGATGAAGAAACTTTCGAGAGACGAAAATTGAAGATAGCCAGACAATTTGCAAGTATCTATTGCCAAAAATCTTGTCCACGACAAGAATACGGTCTCATCAATCTTATCAGTGGTCGCCACCCATATCTCAATTTCTAAAGTATCAGATCTCTGATACAACACTCAGAGTTTCTCTTCTCTAACAACTGATAGAACTGCAATATCACAACAATGATCTTTAAAGGGGATACATAAATCTATAAGTCTCTCTGTCGAAAAATCAAAACATAGTAGATAGTTTCCGAAAGCAAGCCAATACGTATTTCCCTTCAAAGACACACCACGAGATTCTATCAAGAAGTTGGCAGTAAGTTCAAGAACTCTCCATGTACCAGAGCTAAACTCATAGATTTCAAACTCAACAACTGGGTCTTTTGGGTCGTGATTACTGCGATACCTCAGTAGTTTGTAGTTACGGAAAGATTTGTTGTCTTCGTATCCCATAGCAAACATAGAATATTTGTAGTAACGATTACAAGGTATAATGAACATGGTTTCACCGGTACAAGGATTCCAAACCACAAATCTATCGTTTTTAGTGGTGCATAAGAACAAACCATCGCAATGAAACACGACTTGTTTTATATTCTGAGTAAGGCTAAGTTCACCTTTAAACTCTATAATTGGAGCAGCAATGTTGTCGTCAATTTCATGTTGATTGAAGCTCACTGAAATGAACTTTTTCTCGTGCAACATTAAAACCAAAAACTGCTTTGCTGCTCTATCATGGTGCTTCTTAATTGGTGAATCTTTGGTCTTTGAATAAAGCATTCCAACGATTGCAAGTAGATCGAAATCGTTTCAGAGATGTGGCCGGAACCCTAGAGAGAATTTCCTCTATCACTTCCGGCGGCAGATCGGACATTATCGTTTTATCTCTTGTGATCTTTAATTTGGAAGAACTTAGGGTTTTGACTTTCACGTTTGCCTCATGAGTCTTATATAGTTAATATATATACGAGTACTACCTTTTCATTTATATTAGACAAAATATATATTTTTATAGTTTTAAAAGTTAGTAACTCACAAGATTATGACACGTGTCATATTTATCGATTCTATATTTTGACACTTGTCAAAAACTTCGACCTATTAGATTTAGATATTATGCTAATATAAATTTAGAAAATTTTAAATCTAAAAAATGAAAAAATCCCGAAAATGTAAAGCGATTATTAAAAGTAAATTATACAAAAAAAACTAATTCTATATGACAAAATGAAAATTTTAAAAGAAGAAATACTACTACTATAGTTAAAGAAATTATACAATTCGATTATAGAATATTAATTAAGGAATTTCTACATGAAATTCTTTTAAAAAATATGATATTTTAGAAAATAAATAATACTACTATAGTTAAGGAAATTATCCAATACATTAATTTTATGCACAAGATAAATGTTATACTTTAAATTTTTATTTAAATCATAACTATAAAATATTTTGAGAAACTATGAATACATAAATATATAAGTATGATCATGTATATTCCAAAACAAAATTAGTAATTTAAACTATAAAGTTCCTAAAATATTGGTAAAGATATGTTGTAGATTGTGATTGTGTTTATAATTCTATTTTCAAAAATGCTCTAAAATATAAGTAAATGTGAGTATTTGCAAAAGTTTATAATGATCTATCATGTAATTAGGTACATAACAGCGGTTTTATTTAAAAATTCTTTTTTTTATCTATTATAGATATATTTTATTGGTGATTTTATTTTATTTTCTAAAATTTAAATTTTTAGTTTTCTTTCACGAGTTTCAAAATATTACATTTTAACCCGCGTATACGCGGGACCTAATCTAGTATATATATACAATATTTCTTTTTTCCGATGTAACTAATATTCTATAAACTAATTCTACTTATTATTTTTTTCTTTCAAATTTACAACTTTTATTTATCAATCTTTCAAATTTACAATTTTTATATATCAATCTTTCAAATTTACTAGAAAAAAATAATTTAATCTTAAGGAATGACCAATCAGACCAGCACATTCAAATATACTAATACACACATATAACTTTGTTTCTTTATTCTTAACTTGTGCAAGGATATAGCGAAAGCTCGTTCTCGAAACTTCAACCAATGGATGATGACACTATTGATGCAAAGTTGAAAAAAATTAGAGAAAAATACTGAAAGTCATGAATTAGCCGGTATTTTCCCCCACAACTTAGCACCTATTAAAAGATGATGGATTTAAATTTCAGATGAGACTTTATTGAATGGGCTGAGAATATAACCCAAAAGCCCATCTAAACCTACTAAAATACCTTTAAAATGGACATGTGTCAACTCGTAGGCGCTTGAAATCTTTCTTAAAATTTACAACATATTTTATGTTTCTATTTAGTAAATAATGATAGTCAGATTATTATTCATTTATTTAACAATAATACACTACAATACGAAAATTTTGGTAGAAAATATTTCTTACCAAAAACCTACGATATTTTGACAAAAATGTGAATTCCTATGAAATTGGTGGGAAATTGCCTACGGAAAAAAAATCGTGAGAAAGTTGTAGAAAATTTCTTACCAATTTCTTACAACAAATATGTTCGTAGGTAGGGGTGTCATAATGGGTCAAAGTTAACGGATCGATCCAACCCAATCCGACCCATTAATCCTAATGGATTGAAAATAATGGGTCAAATGGGTTAATGAGCCAAATGGATTAATGGGTTAAATGGGTTGGGTTGAAATGAGTTGGGTTAAACTGGGTTAATGGGTCAAACTGGTTTATCCATTATCCAATAATTTTTCTATAAACATTTTACCACAACATTCAAATATATAAAGCATGAATTCACATTTTTGGCGGAAAATAATAGAATTTAGTTTTTAACGAAAAAAATGTGGAATTGAGTTTTTGGCGAATTGTGAAACCATAATTTTGGAGAGAAAATTTTGAAACCCGTATTATTTTTGCGGGAAATTTACAGAATCACGTTTTGGCGGGAAAATTGTGAATCCGCATTTTTGGCGGGAAAATTACGGAATCTCGTTTTGGCGAGAAAATTACAGAACCTCATTTTGGTGGGCAAATTGTGAATCCGCATTTTTGGCGGGAAAATTACGGAATTTTATTTTTGGCGGGAAAAATGTGGAATCACGTTTTTACGAGAAAATTATGGAATCTTGGTTTTGGCGAGACAATTGCGGATCCGTATTTTTAGCGAAAAATTTATGGAGTCATATTTTTGACGGAAAAGTTACGGAATCACGTTTTGGCGGGAAAATTGCGAATTTATGTTTTTTGGGAGAAATTTGTGAAACAATATTTTTTGGCGGGAAAGTTACGGACTCATGTTTTTGGCGGGAAACTTATGAAACCGTGTTATTTTAGAGATAATTGTGCAATCTCATTTTTGGCGGAAAAATTTTGGTATGATGATTATAAAGATGGTATGGTGATGATGATAGTTTGAAATTTAATACATTAAATTTAATGGATTATTGGGTCATCCATTTGACTAATTAACCCATTAAATTTAATGGGTAATGGTTTGAGCCAACCCATTTGCTTAATAGGTTGGGTTGACCCATTACCTATTTAACAAACAATCTATTGGGTAATAGGTTGGATTGAGTTGGATTATCCATTTTGACACCCCTATTCGTAGGAAACATGGTAAAAAATTGGAAGGAATTGGTAAGAAATAACTTAACGTGAATGTGGTAGGAATTTCGTAGGAAATAATACTACTATTTTTCTATGTAAAAAGTTCATAGGAAAAATTTCTACCATTTTTCTACAAAATAAAATCCGAATGCTTGCCGTAGGTATTTTGTAGGAAATATCCTTTTATTTTCTTACGAAAAGTAATCTAACCGTGAGTGTGATAGGAAGTTGTAGGAAAAAATCATATTTTTCCTACGTAAAAAGTTTGGTTGGAAAAATTCATCGTTTATTTAAATTCGGTAAATTAAACCGATTTTAATTAAACCGGTTACATAACAAAACTAAGCCCAAAACACGACAAATCCCTAATTCTACAATTTCTCAACTTTCTCTCGATTAGGTCTATCCTCGTCAACCCTAAAATCTCAATTTCTTCGATATTGAAGCATCGAATGAAGCTTGAGATGAGGTAAGAGACTTCTTCAATTTTAGTTCCGCACCTTGTTCGTTTCTTGCTTTGGATTTTTATCTCTTTCAGTTTCGATTTGAGATTTGAAACTCAAATCGAAGTCTGTTTCAGGGTTACGGTTCAATTCGTATCTTTGGTTTCGATTTTTTTTGGGGTTTCTTGTTGTTTTTGTGTGATTTGTGATTTGTGAATTGAGTTACATTTGCGCTTAATTTGGGAAAATGCTAAGAGATGATTTATATTTTGCAGTTTCTGGGTTTAAGTGGGATTCTACGAATGTTTCTAGTTAGGGTTTGATATTTGGGTTTTGGATGTAAATCTGTCTTCACGCCTTGATGTGTTCGTTTCTTTGAAGTTTTCAAATATATGAAATTTACATGATCCTCTGGTTTTAGTTATAATTAGCGTTCATTGCTTAGTCTTAATCAACACAAGTGGTTAATTATGCTTTGTTGTTTTGTTGTTTTACTTTGTTGGTTTCACATGATTTTGAGGAAATTTGTGGGTTTCATATGTTTAATTGTTCTCATATTTGATGAAGTCTTTAGTTCTTGAGCTAAGAGGTTCCATTTGGTGAATTGTTATTTTATATTTTACAGATGGGGTCCGCAGCTTGAACAAGCAACTTGCAAGAATCGCCAGCGTCTGTATCTCTCATAGCAAGTATGTTTTTCGCTTTCTCTTGTATCTTGCTAGTAATATCATTTCAGAAAGTTGTCACATGTTCTCTGATATTCGTATACTTCTCATCATATTATTTGTATTTTTCTTGTTTGTGTCACCAGACTGATGGAACTGTACCCAATACTTTGGTCATAGCTAATTGTGAAGTTGTTACGCCAAGGGTAGCTACAGCAGAACACATATCTCAGGTAATTAGTGGGTTTTGCTATTAATCTTGTGCCTTTTTCCTTACCATACTCCCCCACTACAATGGATTTCCTGTCATGAAACTTATTTACTATCTTCTACAAATGTGTTTTCAGTTCAATGAAGAAGCACGTTCTCCATTTGTGAAGAAGTACAAGACCATCATTCACCCTGGATAGGTGTGAATTTTGTCCACTCTAGAGATATTCTTGTATCAACATTGTTGCTTCCTATATGGTGTTGATTGTATTTGCATTTCTGTTTAAATTGGTGCATGAATTTACTCGTTTGGCACTTTGATAACCCTGTTCTGATTTGTACTCATCACTAATTTGCAATTTCAGGTTAACGTAATCAGGGAACTACCACAAAACAGTAAGAATGTTGGTACACACACCGACAGTCCTGATATAAGCACTGCTTCTATTTTTGTTAGGGTCGTAGCAACTTGGAAATATGTCGGTTTCATATCTCTTTATTTGTTATAACCATCCAATGAATGTGCTGTACAAACTTATGATTTTGTGAGTTATAGTATTGCCATATTTTCATTTAATCCTTGTATAATAACCAATGGTTATTTGTAAATGTAAACATTTAGTTTATTTGTTTTATAAAATAATTATACAATATTATTATATTTGGATTAGTAGTAAAGATTATTGTATAATTTTTAATTGAATTTTTGAAATTAATATAATTATTAAAATAAGATTTATTTATTTATTTTTTATTAAGTTTGTAGGAAAATAGTAGGAAAAAACTTTCTACCAAAATAATGGTAAGAAAATGGTGAGATTTTTTTGGTAAGAAAATGGTAGAAAATATTTTCTTACGAATATTTTGATAGGAAATTGATCAAAATTTCCTTCTATTTTATTACCAACACTACCTACGAAATTTCCTACAAAATTATTTTCGTAAGAAATTTTCTACGAAATTTCTACGATTTTTATTTTATTTTTTATGGAACATTTCATACGAACAAATATCGTAGGAAAATGGTAGAAAAACAGATATTTTCTACAATTTTTCTACGATATTGGACGTAGGAAATCAGATGTTTTCTTGTAGTGATATAGTTATATTGTTTTTTTATCTTGTGTTTGTCTCCTAATAATTATATTCTATCAATATTTCACAAAGTTATTAAAACCTATTATATATTTCAAAACTAATTAACAATTTTATAAAAATGTATTTGATGAAATTGTGATGATGAAAATAAACATTAACAAATAAATATTATTTTATTCTAAATTTGGGTTGAGTCTTATAAGAAAAAGTGAAGAGACTCATATGGATTGTCCAATAAATAAGTCCTACCTTGCTTTTCATAGTACATTGAAAGCATAAGACGGAAAATAGAAATTTTACAATGTAAGAAAGAAAAAAAATAACATATCCAATGAAGAATCATGATAGTTTAATTTTGTATATAATTGTGTAACACGAATGTTATATACATAGAGCGATTTATAGTACCTATGTGGTGAAAGGTCGATAAGTAATCCAAATGTTGCATATCGTTTATAATATTTTGAAGTTGACAAATCCAAGGAATAAATGACAGTAAATGGCATTAAAGGGTTTTTTAAAATCGAAACTGGTGAGAAAAAGGGAAAAGAAATCGGAGAAGTTCTACGTACCACTACAAGAAAAAGTGTGGTTTACATAATTTATTTTGAATATTTGTATCAGTTATAAGTGATACAAATGAGTTTTACATCATTTATATAAGTGATTATGGACGTGGTGATGCAAAGTATTTGTATCGTTTGACATAAAGTATTTGCATCGTTTGACATAAATATTTGCATCAGTTGTTGTAATCGATGTTATTATGCATCGGTTGTTACAAATGATGTTAATCATATATCACTTAATTTAAATGATGATAATATTAGTATCAATTGTAATAAATGATGTTAAATATTTATGTTAATTTAAATAAGTGATATGAAAATTAATATCGTTTTATTTAAATGATACTAAATATTGTGTCATTTATAAAAACCGATGTTAAATATTTATATAGTTATGCTTAATCGGTGCTAATATTTGTATCAGTTGACCAAGTAGTTGACAATTGACCAAAATATGTCGATGTGCTTGCTGTCTCTCTACATGATTAAGAGTATAAATCTCACCCGCTCCAACAAATCTTCCAAGGTTTGAAAAAATAAGTGGAAGTTCTGAATTTGGTTTGGTGGTTGACTACGCTATGGGTATGTCATCACCGCGACCATACCGAGTAAATCGGGTCTCTATATTATTGAGATACATCGAGCAAAATGTGACACATTCATCAGCTAAGTACTGCTCATAAATAGAACCTTCAGGCTTAGCGCGAATTCAAACATATGATTTGAAGTGTCCTAGAGTCATGTAGATAAGTGAATTAAGTCAACAGTTGTGTATACATATACAAACATAAAATGGGAAAAAGAAGAAAAAACACCTCTCAATCGGATACATCCAACGAAATGGAACTGATCCACCAAATTTTGCCTCTTCGGTGAGATGTACTATTAAATGTACCATCATTGTGAAAAACGATGGAGGGAAAAACATTTCCAGACGACATAAAGTGACAACAATACGGTCTTGTAATTTATCAAGCTCATCGATATGAAGAACTTTTGCAGATACATCTCTAGAAAAATGACAAAGCTCGAAAATGGTTGATGTCAAATCTGGTGGCAGCAGATTCCGAATTGCGACTGAAAATAAGTCTCTCATTATCACGTGACAGTCGTGGCTTTTTAAGCCTGATAACTTTCGAATAGTAAAATCAACACAACTTGATAAGTTATAAGCACATCCATCAGAGAGTTTTAAATTCTTCAAGACCCGTAAAAATGTCTTTCCCGTCATTATTCAGAGTAAAACATGATGCTTGATACTTCTCATTATCATCAGGCCACAAGTCAGAACGTATACCTAGCTCACGAAGATCTTTTCTAGCGCTCAGATTATCTTTTGATTTTTTTTTGTCATCCAACAATGTGTAGACTAGATTGTCAAACACATTCTTCTCTATGTGCATGACATCCAAATTATGTCGCAACATAGTAAATTCCCAATAAGGCAACTTAAAAAATATACTTTTTTTTCTTCCACTGTTGGGTACTAGATGTATCTACATCACTTCGATCTCTCTTTCTCCTAGCTCCGACTAAACCATGCTTCTTACCAAGAGTAACATTAACTTGTTCTAGTTGATGAATAATTGCAGAACCTAAAAATGTGACTGGTGGAGATCTAGTTTCTATATTTCCATCAAAATTAGTTCTTTTTTGCCGAAAGCCATGATCCTGAGGAAGAAAACCATAAAAAAAAATTTCTTCCCATGGCGTAAACGTTGTCCGCTGCCATCATAATTGCAGCTTGAACAAGCTGCTGTTGTATACGTATTCCAACCCGACAGATTTCCAAGACCAAGAAAATCACTAACTGTCCACATGATGGCTGCCATCATGTCAAATGTTTGTTTTGTGGAAGCATCCTACATTTTAACTCCATCAAACCATAGTTCCTTCAACTCTTTGATATAGTGGCTGCAAGTATACATCGATATCATTACCAGGCATGTGCATTCCAGGGATAACCATAGAGAGGATCATTGATGTCTGCTTCATTGACATCCATGGTGGAAAATTATAAGGAAATAATATCACTGGCCATATGTTGTAGCTACTACTCATTGTACCAAATGGGTTAAAACCATCAATCGCCAAGCCCAGTCTGACATTTCTTGAATCAGATGCAAATTCAGGATATTTTAAATCAAATGCTTTCCAAGCCCCTCCGTCTCTTGGATGTCGAGGTTTACCATCATTGTTACTAGAAGTTGCATGCCATCTCATGTGGGTAGCAATTTTTGATGACATGAATAAACGTTGCAGTCATGGCTTTAGAGGAAAATAACGCAAAACCTTTGCAGGAGCTTTCTTTTTTCTATTCTCTGATCCAGATAATGTACTATTTGTAGAAATATTTTCTTTCCAACGAGAGGCTTCACAAACTTTACAGATTTCCCTTTCTGCATCTGCCTCCCAATATAACATGCAATCATTTGGACATGCATGAATCGACTCATAAGTCAATCCTAATTTGCGAATGACTTTCTTCATATCACTAAATGAATTTGGCAACTTGGCATGTGTAAATGCTTCTTTCAGCAAATCAAGCACCATGGATATCTCCTTGTCGTTAATCCCACACATACATTTGATATGGTATAACTTCAATATAAAAGACAACTTCGTGAACTTAGTGTAGCCTGTATATAACTCTTGATTAAAGTCCGCAAGCAACTCATCAAAACCTTCTCCTTTTCCACAATTTTCACTTGAAGTTGATGGTCTATCAGTGTCTACAGGTTCTTCAGACGATCCAGATCCATGTCCACCATACATATTTGTACTAGTATCAGGAAAAAAGATCATCCAATATCAGAAGGTACTCTTGCATTCCTTGTGACACATATATCCTCTTTGTGTAGTACCCAACTTGTGTAAGAACTTAAAAAGCCAAAGCATATCACATCACCTTTGATGTCTTCTCTTGACTTAGTTTTGGCTAGAGAACAACATGTGCATGGACATTTCATCATGTGTGCATCAGATTTTCCAAACGCAAACTCCAAGAAATTTTTCACCCCTAATATGTAATCTTGTGATAAACGTGGTTTGTTTATCCATGACTTATCCATCATAATCTGGAAAATTGCAGGCTGGGAAGAACAAAGAGATGACCAATCAAATTATATAAGAGGATCTGACCAATCAAATTATATAAGAGGATCTTAGATCGATAGAAGAACTTTAAGAAAAAAAAAATCACACAAAATTAGAAAATAAGATATTAGAGGTACATATAAAAACAAAGTTAATCATGCGTTAAATCAATGAAAACAACTTCCAAGGTAGCAATAAGCGCATTCCAAGCATACCTTAACTTTACTTTGTGTTGTTGATGTTACTATATAAATACCCACGCTAAGCTGCGAGAATTTGTTTAAATAATTTATTTTATATTTAATATATATATTTTTTTTAAGACACAAAAATATTAAAAAACAAATACATGCACAAATTATTATTCGTATAATCAAAACATCTTAAAAATTGATCTATTCCTGTGACTTTTTGTCGTGTCTTAATTTTCTGGGAACAATATCACTAAATTTATTTTAACTCTCTCATCAACTCTACCAACATAAAAATTTTAATTTTTTTTAACAATAACTTTTACTGTCAAATTCTTAAATCTTTTGTGAAAAAAATTTCTAACAAAATTTGGATTTTTCACATAATCGGCTCACATATTGGATCCAACTCGAGCTTGAAAACTTTTGCCGGTCATTAAAAAATCTTTAAATTTATTACAACAATCTAACTGGTATGAATTCTGAGTCGTTGTCTCTTCTTTATCTTTCCTAAAAAAATTTGGTATTCCAAACAACATCTTTGGTCCGTTCCCAAAGAGTATCCTCTTGAGTTTGGGATCTTTTCAAATCTTGATTCTCACCAACAATCTCACATCCGTAGAGTTTCCAACTTTAATATTTACTTGTAAGAGTTTGATATGCTAATTCCAGCTCGAACTAATACTTTCGCGTGATTTCAACAAATTTATGTTTTAGAACAGAATCTCTAGAAGAGATAAAAATCCGCTCTATGCTGCATATATTTAAAAATAATATTTTTATAATAATTATTTTTACATATTTGTTTTTATTCAATGTTTAATTTGTATATATGATATACATTTTTTAAATTTATATGTGACTTAGTTTGAATTTAGATACACTCAGTTAAAAAAATCGGTTAATTTAATCCAATACACTCTATTACTATTTTTAATATATCAAATAAATCTCAAATCTAGATAAATAATATTAATAAGCTATATTGTATGAGTTTATGTATAACTTAATTTAAATTATACACTTTTTTTAATTTATATATTAGTTTGAATTTTAGATACACTCTATTAAAAATGGGCGAATTGCTAAAAATAGACTCAAAATTGAGTTTGAATGCAAAACTAGACCCCAAATTGAAACAAATGCAAAACTAGACCTTTAAGGTATGGAAATTACATTAACCCCCTTATTTGCAAACAAAAAAACAGAAACCGCAATTACAGTTCTAACCTCCGTGCGAAGTAGACTTCTTGAACGAAGTCTCACAGTAGACTTCGTAGACTTCTTGAACGAAGTCTCATAGTAGACTTCTTGAACGAAGTCTCACAGTAGACTTCGTTCATGACATTCATGAAGTCTGAACCGTAATTAAACCTTAGATTTAAATTAGGAAAATAATAAAAAATATTTTCAATGAAATTTCTTNGTTTTGGAATTGACTTCAAATAAGGGTCTAATTTAGCAAGAAGCCCTTAAATATTAAAAATGAAATGAATAAAATACATCAAAAAATATGAAAAATGTGAATAGAGATTGGATAAATATAGAATGAGATAATTTTATATTAACATATAATATGTAAAATTTTTAGGAAAATAAATATATAATATATTTAATGTTACAATAATCGTTTTTAAGAATACAGAAATTATAGATTTTTAAAAAGAAATTATAAGGACGAAATCTTAAAGATTTTACTCGAAATAAAAACTAATTCAGTTCTTAAGAAAAAATACACAATTAAATTTTAAAAATATATTTTTTAATGTTAAAGTATCAAGAGTTCAATATATATTATTATTTGTAGCTATAATAAAACACAAATAATTTAACTAAGAAAAATGTTTATATTATTTAAAAAAAAATTTAAAATTGAAAATGGTGATTCTTTGAAAACAAATGAATGCTTAAAAAAGACGAACTAAATATTAATTAGTGTTTAAGAACTTAACAAAGATTGAAAAATGAAGCTGATATGAAATAAAACAAAAAAAAGTATCTTAAACGTTACAAATAAAAATAAAATAATCTAATCGAATAATGAAAACTATATAATAATAATATTTGAGGATAAAAACTATATAATAATAATATTTGAGGATGTTATTTGGAAAGCAATAAAAATCAGGGCAGGTTGTGGAGCAGATGACTCAAGATACTAAAGTAGAAACAAATGTAGATGAAACATAGCAGTAGTCAGGTTTCGACGTCTAAAGTAAGAAAAATCCAACAGAGAAATCTGTTATACAAAATAGCACAAAAATTGGCTCTAAATCAAAATTTGCAGTCTTAAGTCTCTGAGGAAGGAGAAATCATTGAGGACAACAGAGAGGGAAAGGTGCTCAAAAGCACTGTTACGGTGGTTGATTCCGAAATGTAACAGAGTAAGAAAGGAGATATGAAAGTAAAAGATGTGAAAAGCGATAAAGGGGTAGGAGAGAAAGGTCGACATCCATTGTCACATGATGCAAGAAAAAAGAATGCAGGCACTTCGGGAATTTTAATTCTAGTAATTCATAATCCAACCCAAATATAGATGTAATGAAAATTGTTTGAAATATTTCACTAAACTTTAGAAAGATAATGCATGTGAATAAAATAAAATATTTTAAATTCACATTTACATTCAAAAAAAAATATTAATAAAAGTTTTAAATTAAAATCCCGCGCATGCACGAAATCCATAATCTAATATATATTACAAATTACAAGGTATTTAACTATTTATCTATGCAAACACAATAAATTCATAATGTACATATATAATTTTGAGAAATACCCTAGATTAGCACTCTAATTAGTTTGTTTTCCTAAGCTACCACACCCTTCTTACTTTTCCATTATTAACATTCATTAAACAATTCAATTACTATCCTACCCTTGTGTTATAAACAATCAAAAATCTCTTAGCTCCTAATTGGCCAATTCTTTTAGCTTGCGACATTCCTCTTCTCCGACGTTCTTCTCCGACTCCGACGATGTCTCCATCTTTGTTTTCTTCTGTCATCGACATTGATCCGGCGATGTCTTAGGCTAGGTTTGGTGAGGTATCCATCTTCTGCACTCTGTAGTTGAAAAGAGATTCAAACGAGTTCTTCGTCGAGATTCCAATCCTTTTTCTCCGTCGAGTTCTTCATCTCTTGCTTCTTGCTTCTTGTTTTGATCGGTTAGTCTCCTTTCATCTTTCTCTCTGTCATTCTCAGTTTCTATATGCTTTGATTAGTTTCGATTTTGACATTGGGGAGCGAAGTATCTAACTAAGTAGATATATGCTTTGATTAGTTTCGGTTTTGACATTGGGGAGCGAAGTATCGAACTAAGTATATATCATCTGTTAGCGAATGTTTAATCAATGTTAGCTAACGTTTAATCAATGTTAGCTAACGTTTAATCATTGTTAGTCTTCTCTTAATCAGTGTTTTCTACTCCTTCGATATGTGAATTTGATTAGAGGAATCGTGTGTTGTTATTTCTTGAGCATTTGGTTCCTATGCTATGAAACAATTTTGATTTCTGTTTTCTATTTTGCCTTTGACTCATATTGAATATGGTAGAGTTATACTCAGTTTGTGGGAAGTGGACACAAGCTGATAAAGGATATTGGTTTTTTGAAATTGATTCAAATAGAGGTGGATCGCTTTGCGACGTACATGATGATATCACATTGAATTGTTTAGCTGAGATGTTAGTTGAGGATTTTGGACTTGCTTTTTTAGCGAAAGATATAACACTTAGTTATGAACTTTCTCAACGAATGAAGAGTTTGGTAGAAACTTCTCCACCGATCTATATACGGAATGATCGTCAATTGAATATGTTTATGAAGAAGATTCAAGAGGATTCAGACCTGATTCGATTGTTTGTAACGGTTAGTGATTATGTTTTCTTTACCGCTTTAGTAATTTCTTTGATTGACTCACACTTTGCCCTTTATTTTAGGTTCCCAATAACCAGATTGTTTTTGAGAAAACAGAGAGCAACCTTCAATCCAATACAATAGAGAACACTCGATTTTTTGCAGGAATTGAGTGGCGATTCATCCTTTGTTGCATCCGTTCATAAAGTGATTGAGGTAAAATATTTTGTTTTATACAAATTAAGATTTATGAGTTTTTTTTAAGGGTGAGTGTGATAGATATAGATACTGCGACTATCGGTGATAGATATAGATATGGTGAGTATTGTGAATGAGATGATAGATAATGTGATAGGTATAGATATTGTGAGTCAAGAAGGCATTCCTAACATATGTTTTCACATTTGTATGTCTGTTTTAGGAGTATAATCGACCAAGTGGAAGTGGCATGTCAGTTTCCGCACAACATAATGATACATCCTCAACTGCTGATAAAGGGATTCTTTCATCTCATCCAGATCCAGTATCTATAGGCTGTTCACAACACACTCAAGGATGTGATGATATACATGAGGGCAGATATTTCATGAACAAAGAAGAGTTGATGATGACTATGAGAAAATGGGCACTTAAGTGGAAGTTTGAGTTCAGGTCATTGTGGTCAGACACAACAAGATTGATATTGGGTTGTCTCGATGCTAAATGCAGCTGGAAGATGCGTGCAACAAAGCTCAAGTCATCTAATTTTTTTGTGGTGAGGAAGTGTATGCATGAACACAATTGTGATACAACACATAGGAATGCAAATCATAGGCAAGCAACTGCAAAACTGTTAGGTACTTATATTTGCAGCCACTATGGAGAAAAAAAGGCTGGTCTCAAGCCTAAACAGATTGTTGAGAAGGTTCGATTAGATCATGGTGTCCATATAAATTACAAAAAAGCTTGGAGAGCAAAAGAGGAAGCTCATATTTTGGTTAGAGGCACTCCTGAGGACAGTTACAGCAACCTAGCAAAGTGGTTGTACATGGCTAATGGAAAAAATCCAGGTTCAGTGTTTAATCTTGAGTTGATCCTCATACTAGATTCAATTACGTTTTTATGGCATTTGGCCCGTCAATCAGAGGTTTTGCTTTGATGAGGAGAGTGATTGCTGTTGATGGTACCTTCCTAAAGGGAAAACTCAAGGGAACGTTGTTAGTAGCTACAGCACAGGATGGAGATTATCACTTATATCCGATAGCTTTTGCTATTGTTGATTCTAAAAATGACAAGTCATGGAATTGGTTTTTTAGGTGCCTGCGTTGTATCATACCTGATGCACAAGATTTGGTGTTTGTTTCTGACCGTGCTCCATCCATTGCGAAAGCACTTTTAGACTTGTATCCAGCTTCACACCACGAAATCTGCAGATTTCATCTCGGAAACAACATTAAAGTCAAGTTTAAAGGTGATTCGTGTTTGCCACTTTTTGAATCTGCAGCTAATGCTTATACTCGTCAAGAGTTTGCTACATCTTTCAGAGATATACAAATTGCAAATCCTAAGTTGGCCACATATTTAGAAGAAGCTGATTTCAGGAAGTGGGCTCGTTCTTATGCTCCTTCGAACCGTTACAATATGATGACAACAAACATTGCAGAGTCGTTTAATTCAATGTTGACAGGACCACGGGAGTTGCCGGTGCTTTCTCTTCTTGAGACAATCCGGTTAACGCTGACTTCGTGGTTTCATGAAAGACGTGAAATGGCTGCTAAACACAACAAGCTTGTCACGCCAAAAGTAGTGGATAAGTTGGTGTTAAGGTTCCCAGATGCAATGAAACTTGACGTCTTCCAAGTCAATCAAGACGAGTTTGAGGTGAAGGATAACATGAACAAGTTTATTGTCCACCTAAAGAACAGGCAGTGCAGCTGTTGTGTTTTTGACATTGACAAAATACCTTGTATTCATGCCATTGCTGCTGCGAAACGTTCAAATATGGATGAAAATAAGCTCGTTCATGATTGCTACTTGACAGAGACATGGGCTAAAGCATATTCTGAAAGCATACACCCAAATGGAGACGAAAATAATTGGATTTTCCCAGATTCTGTAACTGGATTCTTATGTGCACCTCCAGGTAGTAAACCAAGCAGTGGTAGACCGCCAAAAAAGAGATTGCGCTCTGTTGGAGAGTTTGGTGTACCGGGTTCAAAGTCTCAGAGTCACAAGTGTAGCAGATGTGGTAGAGGAGGACACAACAAGAGTACGTGCAGAGTTGCGATATGATTAAGGGTTTGTTAAAGGTATCTTGTATACATTCATTTCCTTTTTAAAGTTTTATGTTGAATACGTGACAGTTTTTTGTGAAACGTTTTTAACATTTATCAAATCTTTTTTGCAGATCATGTGGCTGAGGACGACCCAATAAAATATTGTGGCTTAGCTTAGTGGTTTCAACTAAATTTGTTTGAGTGTATACTCGAATTATTGGTTATAACAACATATAAAGGAAAGCATTCCTAAATTTCAAAAGAACCTTCCTAAATAATATGAAAATGTTCCCAAATTGTGTTTTTAATATTCATTTTTTGTGTTTTTGCCTTAATGTATGACATATTAATTCATGTTATTAGTGATGGATAATGGTTTGATTTTGTGAACATCTTGATTTCTTATCTATATATTTTGTTAAGACTACTTTTCTAAAATTTAAAAACACCATCCTAAATTTTATGAAACTCTTCCTAAATTTAAATAAGCATGTTTTAAAATGTTTTTAAAAAACTTTTTCACTATCATGTATCAGATATAACTACATTTTGTGTTTAGGGTTTAATGTTGGATACTGATTTGCTTGTACACATCCTAATCTTTTTTTTTTTAAGATTGACTAAGTGTTTAATGTATATATATAAATAATTTGAGAGAATACATGAATGACAAACATGCCATATCAGTTACACACTATAAACCCGGGTTCGAGTCTCCGTGGCCGCGAATGCCCAAATTTTTTTTTTAAAATTGACTTAATATTTAATGTATATATATAATTAAGTATAGGGAATACATGAATGAGAAACATGGCATATTGGTTACACACTCTCCAAAGACACTATAAATTCGGGTTCGAATCTCCTTGGCCGTGAATGCCCTTCCTAAATATTCATGAAACTCTTTTTAAATAATATTCCTAAGTTATTATTGTTTAAGAAGGCCTCCCTTAAAATTATAAAGGCCTTCCTAAAATTACAATTACGCATTCCTAAATATAATAAAACCTGGTATTTGATACAAACATTAGCCCAAAAACACTGACATAAACATATCATTTTCAAATGTTTACAATGTCAGTAAATCTCATTACTATATCAAACTAAAACCATATCAATCTCATATCCTACAATGATCAGGAAATCAAACAGAAATCAAATCTATCTTATTCACTACAAATTCTCGATAGATATCATATGCCATCTTCAATCTTGTGTCTTCAGCAGTTATATCTGTCAGTTTGATCATCAAGTCCTCTATTCCCATAGAGTGGCACTCAATCATCTTAATGATGAAGAGTGCACAATTCTCATCAATGGTTGTATGCATAATGTTTTTCTTTGGGCAGTAGACTTTGTATGGAGTGAGCTCTTGATCAATAGGGTGTACCTTCTCCCCAGCACAACGAATAAGATATGGTATCATCTCTGCAATGAAAACCAATATACAATCACTCATTATGTATATATAATGCAAACTAACATAGTTATATTACATAAAAAGGTTTTTTTATGGATTCATACCTGCAAATGGTCTGATGAGACTGTGTATCAAATCACCTTTACAGTTGTTGCTTTTACAGTCTAATATTGTGATTGTTCTTGTAGTGAAGCGTATCTCCATGCCAATGTGTTGTTCGTGTTGGTAGCAATAGGCGACGCCATACACTCCATCAATGTCATGCCATTTCTTTGCAGGAAGACAAATAGAAGGTACATCGCCTCTGACAATCTCTATCAAATCTTTCGGAAACTCATATTGTGATTTCCATGGATCTGATATCTTGAAATACTTGTAGCATTCACTCAGTCTTCTGAGAAAGCTAATTCCTACAAATGCTAACTTTGGGAGCCTCTTGTTATGGAAGTAGACTGGGTCTTGATTCCTTCTGAGCCAAATTACTCCTAATCCTGCATCGACATGCTGTTTTTTACAAAATTCAAAACAAGTAATCAGTGTATGTTTCTAATACAAACATGAATATATTCAAGCATAAAATAAACAGAATGAATGAAAACAAACCTAGATTTTTCCTGATAATAACCAAAACAGTATCTCTGATCCAAATTACTATTGATCTTTCGATGCTAAACAGATACAATTTTTTGCAGTGAGTATAAAAATACCGTTTTTTGAAGATATGACTCTGGTTTCTCTACCACGTCAAACCAGTGTGGAGTTAATAATTGTGTATCAGTGATCTCTCTATAAATATTAGAAATGATTTATCTTACTTTTAGATAGAAAATCTACTTTTGAAATAGAAAAGAAGCGTTAAAACAACACACTAACCCTAGTTTGATATTTGTGCTCTTCCAATAACTCAATTCTTCCATATTGTTGAGAGTTGGAGACAGGAAAGGGTTGAATTTTGGATGTATAGCAGCTGTTGCAGGGTTTCTTGGTGCTCCATATGGAGTGATGGTTTGCATTGATGGAGTTATGAGCCGGGTGCTCCGCCTTGGAACCTGCTGTTCATCGTCAATTCTTTGTTTTTTCGCTGGAACAGCATTATTAACTTCCTTACACCGTTTCTTCTTTTTTTCCTGAAATTAATATGTAAGAAAACTTTGCACATTATAATTAAATACATCAAAGACATCACATACTTCTACTGCAACACAAAAAACGATATGGTTATGTCTTGTAAAAAACACTTCGAAGATATCACATACACAACATTGGTTATTAAAGAACCAAATAAATCTGTGTTCAGAAGGTCTTCTTAAAAGTAAGATGTTTTTTAACAAACCTCTGGTGGAGTAAAAAATTTAAGATCAAACGTTGGTTCATTAGTTTGTGACTTCACATCCTTCTCACTTTTTTCCTTATGCAACATAAAAACATAAGAAAAGGTCAAAAAGTAAACAGTGTTGTTTATCTAAAAGTATTTAGAGGATATTGTTTATAATTACCTTCTCTTTTGGTTCTTGTTCATTTTTTTTCTCTCCCAGCAGGTGGCATATGTCTTCGATTTTAAAATCATGTTCTATACCCAAGTCATGCAATAAAACACGGATGAGTGTTTTAAGAATTGCTCGCACTACTCCTTTCCTCCATTTGTTTTCGTATTTAGCTTCAACTTCTTCCATCAGCTCTGGCACTATTAGCTCCTGAGAGAGTGATGGTGTTTCAGTACGTGTAGGAGATGGAAAATGAATGTTATCGAAAAGATGCTAAAATACACACATAAAATCTCAAAAAAATGTAAAAGCTCACCTCATGATGTTGATCGTCTTCTTCTACATCATTGTTTTGATCCACACCATCCTCAACATTATCTCTCTGCAACAAAGATATATTTTAGCTTCATAAAAATTTAATTTTCAAAAAAACACAAAAACCTAACCTCTTGATTTCAGTTAGTTTAGTCCACATTATGATGTTGATTATTATCTTCTTCATTTTGATTCATACTATCATCATCACCACATCTCTGAGTAACATTTTCTGTATCAACCTGCAAATAAAAAACATTTTTAGTATATGTTTAAGAAGCCTTTCATACATTTAACATATAAAGAAAATATCAAAAAATCTTACCTCAGTAGTTGAATCGAGCTTCTGGGTTACTTCTTGCGTTTGTGTACCGGCATTTGTCTCATCCTTGTTCATCTTTTCAAACATTGGACAATAATTGTTAGAGTCAGTTCTTTTTCCCCATGTGTTTTCAATTGTTTAAAAATATTTTTATGAATATTGTCTTTACCTCATCTGTTGAATTGAGCTTATGAGTTAATTCAACAGTAGGATCTTCTTCTTGTGTCATCTTCGTAGTATTTTGAGTCTCTGAATTCTGAGTCACTGGAATTGTATCTTGTTCATTTGGAGATTTGTTGGATGGAGGAATCCCAATATCTGTGTTGAAGTTTTGAGTTGGGGAATTGTTAAATAGAGGGATTCCATCATCTCTGTTATGCTGCTACAACAGAAAATGCAAACGGTTAATCGTTAATTGTAAGGAAAATCATCCAAAGTCCTTATGTGTACTAAGAACAAGTTACTTTACCTGATCGTCTGTGTTTATATTATCATTTATTCCCAGCTTCTCCTCTATTTTTGATAAACGGTTGTTGACATTTCTGAAACCGTCTTCAACAATCTTGTATAGATTGTTCATCATCGAGACAAGTGACTCACCCGAAGAAGATGGTCTGGCTCTCTCCTTGGCACCGAACTGATATGAATTCATAGCAACATGTTCAATCACATCCCCAACATCCAGTGATCCTTTTCTCCAGTCTTCAGTTGTCATCTTGTAACCTTTGTTCAATAACTCCACCATCAAACTCAGATCTGCATCATCTGTGTCTTCCTACAAGACTCCATCTTCTGGATCATCAGGTATTGGAGGTAAGATGCAAATCACCTTCATCTGCATTAAAAAAAAAAAACGATTTATGAATCTCTTCCTAAATTACTATAAATCCTTCCTAAAAGCTGATAACATATTCATTTTTTTTTGTTTTGACAAAACTTACCTGATCTGATGATTCCATGCTCTCCACCTGAGCAATTGTTGGAGTAGCAATGTGTGTGTATCGTTCACACAAGAATGCATTATGTTGCTCTATGAGACTAACTCTACTAAACACTGTTTGTAACAGCGGTATAGACTCAAGTATCCACAGGTTCAACGCAAATGGATAACCGTGTATATCATACTTTGCTTTCTTCAGGTTTGATGGCACAACTTTCTTTATTGATTTCAGCAGGAGATTGTAAGCTTCCCTTCCCCACGGATACTCAACCAGTACACCAGCATCTTGGGCGATCTTTAGATTCTTCGCAAGGAATTTGTAGTACTTGTGTCTCTGAAGCAGTATACTCTCAATAAGTACCAGCATAGCTAAGGAGAACCTCTCATCTCCTGCGTCTGCGTGAGTCTCTCTCAGAATCTCAATAAGGTCTTCTAATGTGTGCCCATCTTCTGTCTTTGCCCAGTCATGTTGATCATAATCAGCACCTTCATCAGGTTCCCATTCAGCACATTTCAATCATGTGACCATATGAAACTCTCTTATCGAGAACCTCATAGGTTGTGCTCCAAAATGAAACCAGATCTCATTCTCTTTCGATGTGATCAAACTCCTACTTAGCAAACAGTGTACCATCTTCCCTTACATTGTCAACCCCCTTGTGCTAACCTTCATAATTGGTCCTAAGAATGAATCTTTGATCCTCTGGAACTCTACATCAGTGAGGATGTTTTTTACTTCCTTGATGTATTCGTAGTTCGCAAATTGGTTTACAATTGCCCATGATTTAGGATCATCTCCTATGTTGAAATGGAGCTTAGACAGTGTGACACTTGTAGGAAAAGAATATCCAATGTTCTGCTGCCAACAACAAAATAAGAAGAAATCAGTAAATCTGTTTAGGAAGGTCTCCATAAAATAAAAGGATCAATTCCTGAATTTTAACAATGTTTCCTAAACGTTTAACATAGAATGTATGCATAATATACATTGATCCTAAATCGTATACTTCATCCTAAATCACACATACATACATACACAAACACACATGAACAGACACCCAGACACACATACACCCACACACACACACACACATGAACACACACTTAGACACACATACACACACATAAACAAACACAATACAAACAAACAAACACACTCACAGACACATAAACAAACACACCACAAACACACACAGACACACTCACAGACACAATCACACAGACTGATTTTATGCATATAATATGATGTTATCCTAGCTTTATAAAAGATGCATATAATATGAACAAAACTAGACACATTTTCTTTCTTTTTATCAACACAAAAGCTCAAATCAATATTAAAACCAATCCTCAAAGCATGTATTTCGATTCCAAATCTATTTTGTGTTTTCAACTATGAAATTCTAAATCACACATACAAACACAAACACACACCCACACACACATACACCCACTCAGACACACATACACCCACACACACACACACACACTCAGACACACATACATACATACACACACACACACACAAACACACTCACACACTCACACACTATTGAGCACACACACACAAACAAATACCAGTTAATCTTCCAGACCAGTTAATCTCTTCACTAAGGATTACACCATCAAACTAGTAAAAGCCAGAAATGGAGACAGAAATGTTCATGATTCATAGACTGATGTGGTCTTGAGTTGAGTAATGGAGATAGAAACAACAATTTCAAACTCCGAAGCCACAATCTCAAATAACTGGAAACAGAAACACAACAAGCTCGGCAGACACAAATCGCAAGACACAAATCCACAACATCTATGCAGCAAATCGCAAGAGATTTAACATATTCGAGGCAAAAAGCAAACACAAAAACCATTGGACAGCGGGATTTTACGAGAAAGGAAGATAAATTGAGTTTAGGAAATTGAAATTGAAATCATAATTCGAGCATTGAGTTTGAAATCATGCTCTCTTGAGCTTAGGAAGAAAGTATGGAAATCACAATCGAGTTCATGACAAGCTTGTAAGATCGAAATTGAGTTTTACCTTTAGAAAAAGATCGATCCAAACCGCTGAAGCTTTGGAGAGGCGACGGCGATGAAGAGGCGACGACGATGGAGCGGCGACGGCGATGAGAGACCGGCGAGAGATGGCCGGAGTGATTAGGGAAGATATCGGCGACGACAACGACAGTTTCCGATTTAGTGTTTCGGGTTTGTTTCGTGTTTTGGGGTTTGTTTCGATAGGAGTAGTATGGTCAATTCTCTGACTCACAAATGTTAAAAATATGAAATGTTAGCCCATGTGCTATTTTTCGTCCAAAAACATAAAAGTGTGGTATTTTAGAGAATTGCCCTATAATTTTACTAGACTA
This sequence comes from Crucihimalaya himalaica, assembly GCA_004349715.1. Taxonomy (NCBI): domain Eukaryota; kingdom Viridiplantae; phylum Streptophyta; class Magnoliopsida; order Brassicales; family Brassicaceae; genus Crucihimalaya; species Crucihimalaya himalaica. Next base: position 326,147 of record SMJT01000058.1, on the reverse strand, counting down.
ATTTGTTTAATTAATTTCAAATATACAATTTAATTCGTGGCACGCGTCCTTACCTAATAAATATTAAATTTTATTTTTATTCAAAATGCTATAGTTTTATTATATATATATATATATATATATATTTTGTCAACTACTATGCTTTTATTATGTAGATATCGATATTTTCTGATTATATGAACATTTTCAAAAAAAAAACTTCCATTACATTTTTTTGTTGACTGGCCCACACAGCCACACTACAACTCAACTCTCGTCTAATAAATCTTCTGTTTGTAAAAGAGAGTTTCAATCATCGAGCCATCTTCGTTGGACCCGAACCTCGAGCCCCTTTCGATCACTTTATCTCTTCTCTCCTCTCTATTCTCTCTCTTCTCTCTCTCTCTCTCTAGTTTCGTTAATTCTTGGATTCAGAAAACCCTAACTTATTCTTAGAATTTGAGGTCAGAGAAGTAACCTTCCAGTTGTTGTACGGCTAAACGTGACACAAGTGTAAGTTCACACCTCTCTCTCCATTGTTGAAACCCTATTTTGTTTTGTTTAATTCCCAATTGGTGGAGCGTGTCGGTAGGATTAAAGTCTGGAAGGTTCTCGTTTGAGGTTGAATTCTCGGTTATGGTAATGTTCATGTTAACTAGAGCTTCGATTTGGGGTGAATTTTGTGTTACAGCAATTTTGATCTCGGGGTTGGTTCGCGAGATTTCCAGTAAAATTTGCTAATTTTCAGCTGCCATAGCGGTGAAATGGAAAATTTTCAGCTTGTGTAAGGATCTTGCTGACATTTACTTGCAAATGAGCTCTTGAGTTTACTGGATTTGGTGCATATTGTGTGTGTTATAGTTTCAGAAGCTGATTGGAGCTTCGACTTTGGTTAGTGGTCCTTAGACGTTGATGTAGGGTTTTTCATCGAGGATCTTGCCCATTTGTTTTCCTCTTTGCTGAAACCACATTTTTTTTACTATATTTTGTTTTTGTTTCACTGTGTTCAACTTTTTATGCTCAGTATCTTTTTTGTTTGTTTAGCAGGAAAATCTTGAGTATTGGAGCATCTTAGTTGGAGGTACCTCATGAATTCTCGGGGAATAAAGGTGTTCAAATCTTAAGTATTTATTTTTATTTTTTAAATTTACATTTGACCTTAAGATCAAAGTTGATACAATGTTTCTTTTCAAGGTCCAGATATTTAAAATATTTTTTTGGAGCTGAATCTATGCCTGGAAACGAATTTGGAGAGAGGATCCACAATTTCTTTGGACAGGACTCACAGGAGGGCCCATCCCAAGACCAGCACCAGCCTCAGGTTACTGACGGAAGCTGGTCTGGATTTACTAATGGTCTAGTCAGAAACCAGAGGCAGATAGACCCATCCCTTATTGCCAATCTGAAGAGTTATAGCACACTACAATCTGGTATGGATTTTGTCTCCTTATGATGGGGAATTCCAGAGCTTATGCTCTGCATATATACTTCATTCATACCTTAGAGCTTAGTATGCTGTATAATGCTCTGGTTGTTAGCTTTTAAACATAGCTTTTTTGCATATTCCAGTTGATCCTGAGAGAGGGCAATCTTCAAATTCACAGCAAGGGTTGAATTTTACTCAGCAGCCTATGAGGTCTGAGTACTCCAGAAGTGTATTGCAAGAACACCAGCAACCCGCAAATGGTTACATGCATGGGAACTTTGTGTTGCAGGCATCGCCAAATGAGGCAAATCTTTTGGGAATGGATGTAGGATCTAGTAGGGATAGGTTATCAGGGAGAGGATTCACTCCAGACATTCATAAAATTCCTATAAGGTTTGATATGGGAGAATCTCCGGTTAACTATGATTTCTTTGGTGGTCAACAACAATTAAACACTCAGCTCCCTGGCATGCTCCAGCCTTTTTCAAAGCAGCAGATGATGTTCAATGATATGCAACTACTAAAGCAGCAAGTTATGGTTAAGCAAATGCATGAATATCAAATGCAACAACAATTTCAAAAGCAACAGCTAGAGGCCAGGCAGCTCAATTCTTTGAATTCAAATGCAGTCAATGGAAGTTGCTTAAGTGATAACCAGTCACATCCTTTGATTGGAGGTGCCCCTCTTCAGGATGCGTCTAATAATTGGTTGCAGCCAGATCTAATGACAGGAAATACAAACTGGATGCATTGCGGCATCTCGCCAGTTGTCCAAGGTTCATCCAGTGGGCTCATGATTACCCCTGAGCATGGGCAGGCAGACTTAATGTCACAACAGTTTGAACCTTCCTTGTACGGTATGCCCGTTGGTGGGACAAATGCACCTCAAAATGCCTTTTCTTCCGTTCAGATGAACAGGTTAGCTTCACAGCATGGTTCTGCAAACATGAGTTCCTCTCTCACTAATCAGCCAATGTCACTTCTGAATCAAGGTGACGTACAGGACAGTCATATGGTCCCTGGATCCACATACCAGGAGAATCTGTTCTCCCATATATCAGTTCCAGGTTCAAATAATAGGCCTAATTTTGAAAGTTTCCAGCAAAATGATTCGTGTCAGCAGAATATGTCAGGGCAGGAGAAATTTGGTCAGATGGAGGGTTCTGGTCTATCAGAAAATATCAACTCATTGCGGAAGTCGTCAACATTAGATCCAACAGAAGAAAAGATTTTGTTTGGTTCGGATGACAATTTGTGGGAGGCATTTGGAAACAGCACTGATATGAGCTTGACAGGAAATCTTATCTCTAGTAGTTCTGACCTTTTTGATCCGTGCTCCTCTTTGCAAAGTGGGAGTTGGAGTGCTCTTATGCAATCTGCTGTAGCAGAAACATCCAGCAATGATGCCGGCGTACATGAATGGGGTAGTAAACAGCACTCTGTATGGGCTAACAACAATATTGCCCCACTTGCAGATCCTCGTATTAGTAGTAGGGCCCAGGATTTTGGTGTCAAGGCTTCCAATACACCCAGTGATAGAGTCCACAGTAATTCAACTGGATCAACTGTTCAACATATGCAAGACAAAGGAAATATAGTTTCAGATCATGGCCCGTTGGAGAAACCAATGACTCAACACAGTCAAATGGCTGGAAATATGTTTCATTCTTTAAGTTCTGGTGGTATTAATGTGCAGAATAATTTGAGTTCTATTGGAAAGAATGAGGACATTGATGATAGACTTGGTAACTGGAACGTTGCATCTAATCCAAGCTCAGCTGCTCTGACGGAGCAGAAAAATCGAATTACACAAATGCAAAGGGCAAACTATGGTGCAGAAAATGATTCTAGCGCTTTGAGGGATGTCCAGGGAAGTATCCAACAGCATCCCAGTGATAACTCTGTAGAAAAAGCTATTCATCAACTGAAATCTGGAGACAGCCGTCAGATAATTGAGTCATATGCGAGTAATAATGTTGGTAAAGTCATGGCTGAATCAAATGAAATGGGGAACTCTGGAAAGGAAAACTCAATTGACAGTTTCCGGTCGAAGTTCTCACCATCGACTCTTACACAAGTAAATGTCCATAATTTGTCTGTGTTACCTGGTGGGAAAGAAACACAATCACCTTCAAGATCTGTTGGTTTAGTTATGGATGGATTGAATCACAAGGAATCAGCAAATTGCATGCTTCATTTTGGCCAAACTGTCTCTCAGAGTTTCTCCAACAAGAATCCTGCAGCCTCAGCTGGAGCAGATCATCAACAAATCAGTCCTCAAATAGCTCCATACAGGTATAGTCAATATGAGGCTTTTAACAAAGGACTGGTGCAACGTGTAAATGATACAGGGAAATTCACTCTCTTGAAGATAGGAGAGCAATATTCTAACGTTAGGAATTCGGATGATGGTTTACATTCTGTTCAACCATTAAAGCAATTAGATACTGCAGATCCTGGTTATGATGTTCATATGCAGCAAATGTCCTCCACACCAGGAGCGGAGACTCTCTCATCTGCCTCACTGTCTCATGGTGCTACTGACCAACTTCTGAAGGTTGATAAACCAAAGAAGCGCAAAACCGCCACATCAGGACTTCTATCTTGGAATAAAAAAATTATGCAAGGTCCCCAGAGGCTTAAGACTCTCGGGTGTGTGGCTTATGAGCACTACCATTTATTAAAAAATTTAATATCCATTACAGTATCTAAGTTTCTATATTCTCTACAGTGAGGCCGAGGTTGATTGGGCCAGAGCAACTAATCGATTTACTGAAAAAGTGAGTTTCTTCATTACATGTTTTCTTGGGCGGTCTCTTTGTACAATGTTGTTGACTACGTTGTTGGCTTATGTTCTCACAGGTGGAATTTGCAACTTTACTTGAGGATGGCCCACCAATCAGATCAAAGAGAAGGCTTATATATACAACACAACTCATGCAACAACTTTTTCGCCCCCTTCCTGACAGGGTGATATCTTTACTTGCTAGCTCAAATTATGAGTTTGTTGCATATATTGCTGCTAGAGTTGCACTAGGAGATGCATGTAGTTCCATTTCTACTGACAGGAGTGGGGGCTTTTCGCCTTCGAACAATTCAAACCTGTAAGGCTATCTTCTGTTTATCCCTGAAATATTGGAGAATGTCTAGACTTCGAGGTTTTGTATTGCCTTGAACCGATCCATTCTTGTGTAGGTTGTCTGAGAAAACGAAAACTGAAAAAATCAGTGACCAGTACATCTCCAAAGCCGCTGAAGATTTCAGTAGTAGAACACGGAAACTAGAGAGTGACTTTGCAGGGTAAAAACCATAGCTTTCTCTTATAATTAATTCCAGTTTTAAATGGGTACTCATTTGGGCTGTGGCTTGGTCTCATGAGAATCTGGTTCTTCTTGCAGACTAGAAAATGGAACTACAATTACAGACTTGAGAGTCGAAGTCCAGGATCTAGAGAGGTTTGCAGTGATCAATCGCTTTGCAAGCTTCCACCAATCATCCCAATCTATGGACCGGACCGTGAGTTCACTTAGGTTAAACCCACAAAGATATGTTACCATAGCTCCAATGCCTCAGCACATTCCAGACAGGGTACAATGTCTCTCTTTCTAACTATTGATAGATCCATATAATTCACTTTTTGGCCAGTCCCCAAAATGTTTCATTTTGTGAGTGGGTACGAGTTAGTTGGTCGGACTCCTGAGAACAGTGTGGCCTCCATCGTCAGGAGGCCGGAGATTTCGTAGTAGACATGTAGCATTACTGTATGCATCATCATGAATATTGTAAGTGAAATCCATTTTTATACTTAGTAAAGAATGATTGCTCATAACAGAAATCCTACAAGGTAACACCTCCAGTGCAATAATTTTGGTTTTTACACAGCTAAGATTCTAAATAACTCTCTTTCTCTCAAGTCATTGAGTGCTGCTAATAGTTTATAGCCAGTCACTAAAACTTAACCAGAAGCTGTGAACTTAGTGGCAGCTTTTGAGCTTCTGTTCCAGAGTTACAAGGTGACTATAATTTACCTTATGACTTGTGTGTGTTAATATTTACAACAATGGCAGGATGTGATTATATATTCGAGAAGGAAGTTGAAATAGACCAGTTAATATGACAAGGCTCTTGTTGTGAACTAATTACATATAAGAAGCTAAAGAGACTAAAGACAGTGAGACATTTGCTTGGTTTGGGAAGTGGTTATTTGATTGAAGTCCGTGTAATAATAACTAATATCTGTTGTAATAGTTTCAACATCGATTTGTTGACCAAATTCCAGCTTTATCTTCCGTCTGATCTTATCAGTTATGATCCAAGAAACAGGGTCTAAAATCAGGGAGATCAAAAGAGAAAAGTTGGATTTCACATTCTTTGCATCTGGATCGAGAATCTTTAAAGGTTTAAACCCCACAAATGAACAAGAAGAGCTCAGGGTTCTAGTTTGTTACTTAAAGATTAGAGTTGAACACAAAAATAAAACACGAGCTCCATTGCGCAATCTCTGGTGCGGAAACAAGAACCAAACAAGGTTGAATCAAAAAGCAAAGTACTTGGTTACCCTCTGACTTTTCTTTGTGGCAGGTCGATTAAAGCATCTTCATTGGTTAAGATATTCATGGGATATCTTAACTATAAAATAATAATATTTTTAATAAAAATTAGATATTTAATTAAATTTAAATTTGCTAAAAATAATTGGCCAATAACTATGTGACATATGGAGCGTGAGTTTCTTACTAACAACTCATAGTTTGTATTAGACCTAGGTGTTCGGTTAGTTCGGTTCAAAACGGTTCGGTTCTCCGGTTTTTCGGTTAGTTAGGGTAAAGACAATGTTTGCCGATTAAAACCGAAATAAATATTATTTCAGATCGGTTCGGTTAGAGAAAATTTCGGTTTGGCTGTGATGGTACCGAATAAAACCGAAGTTGTAGTTCGGGTTTTGTACAAAAAATATTTGGTTAATTTCGGTTATTTTGAAAGTTCGGTTCATTCGGTTGGTTTGGTTAGTTCAATCAATTAAACCGATTTTGTTCTACATTACCAAGAGAAAGAGCAACATTATTCTCAAAGATTTTATGTGCTTAAAAAACTGCAGGAACGAGTAAATGAATAATTTACCAACAAAACTTAATTGCCTATACCTGAATACACAGATCTCATATTCAAAACAAACCAAAATCTGAAACTAAAACTTGAAACAAAGATCTCGAACAATCAAAACAAACAAAAATCTGAAACTAAAACTTGAACACTTGCTTCTTCCTAGCGATCGGACGGTCCTCCCTCTTCCTGTTCACCGCCGGTTCGCCCACTGCTGCTTTCATAGATGTCGTGCGAAGGGACAGTAGTCGATTGAGACTAGCTGATTAGCCTTTGACGGAAAGGGATGATTTAATGGTTACCGGAATAAGTTGAGAAATCGACAAAGTCCAATATCGGCACAAAGATAAGATTGGCAGGAGGTTGCTACATCAGAAAGAAAGAAAAGTAGCAAGAGAAGCGATTGTGGGTTCAAGTTCGGATCGTTGAAGAACAAGCAAAACAAAGATCTCATATTCTTACGCTAAAACTCGAACAAAAACTACAAATCGACAGCAAATATGTAAAATAGAAAATCAAACCTTGAGTCAAATTGATTCACGAAGAAATCTAAGAACTGATTTTGCTTTCAAAGAAGAGAGGAACGCCGCAAAACAGTATCGAAACTTCAGAAGAGGTGAGCAAAATGTTTATTGGTTTACTTTACTCTTTACAGATTAGGACTAGACATTAGGTTAAGTCAATGTCCGGTTATTTCGGTTCTCGCCTTGCCGAACCGAACTTAACAAATAACCGAACCTCATAAGAAAAGCTCCCGATCGGTTTACTTATCATAACTAAAACAAACCGAAATTGTTATAACCTCAGTTCGGTTCGGTTCGGAATTAATGCCCAGACCTAGTTTGTATTATTTTCTTAGTAAGAAACTCACACCTTCTTTCTCATGCTTTTCTATTATTTTTAATTTTTATATCATAAGATATTCACTTAAGAACTCCCATTAGAAGTGCTCTTAGGCCCTAAGTAGTTTGTGACCAATCCCATTATTGCAATTTGCAAACCTATATATATATATATATTTTTTTTTTTTTTTTTTTTGTCAACTATTGCAAACCTATATTAATACAAGAAAAAGTGAGTTCAATATAAACAATCTCTAGTACTACACTCATTGTGTGCTTTTATCGTCGTACAAGGAAATGGTGAGTGTGGCACATAATTCGAAATCTTCTAATTCTGGGAAATTTAGCAGTTGTTGAGATGGCGAATGCAAGTAGATCCCTGGGATGTTATACGAAGCTGAGTAGCGGGTCACCTATACAGTTCTCTGCCTCTAAGGAAGACTCAAATGATGCTGGAGATTGTGGTGGTATCGCTGTGTTTAGTTTTTGGAATGTCTCTGCATTTGGTAAGATCCAAAAACGAAAAGTTCAATAGTTGTTTAATTTTATCCTTTTCTGTTGTTGTCTCTAAATGTTTGGTACTTGCGGAGATGGCTGAGAGGTTTGTGGAGATGTTCAAACGCGAAGTAATGCTAAAGGTATACTCTCTTCCTAACTCTTTCTGCATATATCTTAGACGCTAGATTAGCTTCTGATGTTTTATCTGTGTAGTAACAGAGATTGCTCATAATGGAACTGATCTCTCTAAGCTCTGAAGTTCCTCAACCCGTCAACAACAGTTGGTCAGTTTAGCTTTACCATGGGGAAGTTGATCATATCTCACCAAATGTTCTTTATATTCCATGGAAGTATCTGAGCCAGTTCACCCCAGAGTGAAAGAAAATAATTACGGTATTTCTTCTATATCACACACCAACCAGCCAACCGCAGAAATTTTGCAGGTATGTGAGATTTGTTTCCACACAAGAAAAAGCTTCTGTTAACATTATATCGTAGAACTTTTTATAGTTTTTTCTCAGCTCTTGAGATATACTTGACAACTTGGCTTGCAGAGCTAAACATTGAGACTCAGAGGTAAATATTAACAATTTCACCATTGTGTTTTGGGCACAGAGTGATTTCTGATGAACAATTGTTGGGTATTTGTTACAGGGTGGATGAGATATTAGCTTTGGTAGGGGAAGAAATTAGAGTTGCCTTTTAAACCTCGAAATCTGTTCTTAAGTTCAGCTTCTGGTTAAGTTTATGTGACTTTAAAGCATGACTGATTCGACAAAGTACTCAATGACTTGAGAGTGGTCCTTAGAATCTTCGCTATGCGTCAACAATATTGCCACTTACCGCTATGTTTTGTTTACTGGAAACCATAGGTGTTATTACCTAGTGGGGTTACTATACTGAGCAATATTTCTTTACTAAAGTATAAAAATGGATTTAATTTACAATATTTGTGATGATGCATACAGTAATGATACATATTTAGTAGAAAATCTCCGGGTTTTTTTTAACAATGGAGGCCTTCACTGTTCTCAGGATTCCAACCAACTAACTTGTACCCACCCAAAAAATAGAAAGATTTTGGGACGAGAGATATGAAAGTAATGAATAGGGAAGATTGGCCAAAAAGTGAATTATATGAATTTATCAATAGTTAGAGAGATAGACATTGTACCCTGTCTGGAATATTCTGAGGCATTGGAGCTATGGTAGCATATCTTTGAGGGCTTAACCTAAGAGAATTCACAGTCCGGTCCATAGATGAGGATGGTGGGTGGAACTTCGCGAATCGATTGATCACTGCAAACTTCTCTAGATCCTGGACTTCAACTCTCAAGTCAGGAATTGTAGTTCCATTTTCTAGTCTGCAAGAAGAACCAAATGTTCATGAGATCAAGCTAGAATCAATTACAAGAGAGAGCTATGGTTTTTACCTTGCAAACACGGTCTCTAGTTTCTGAGTTCTACTAATGAAATCTTCAGCTGCTTTGGAGATGTACATGTCACTGATCTTTTCAGTTTTCGTTTTCTCAGACGACCTACATAAGAGTGGATTGGTTCATGTCAATACACACCCTCGAGCTTTGGAAAATCTCCATCATTTAAAGGATAAACAAAAAATATCCTTACAGATTCGACTCGTCCGGAGACAAAAAGCGCTCACTCCTGTCGGTACAAATGGAGCTACATGCATCTCCTAGTGCAGCTCTTGCAGCAGTATATGCAACAAACTCATAACTTGAATTAGCAACCAAAGATATTACTCTAGCCGGAGGCAGGCTAAATAGTTGTTGCATGAGTTGTGTTGAATATATAAGCCTTCTCTTTGATCTGATTGGTGGGCCATCCTCAAATAAAGTCTCAGATTCCACCTGTGAGAACATAAGCTACCAACGTATTCAACAACACTGTACAAAGAGCAGCAATAAAACATGTAATGAGGAAACTCACTTTTTCAGCCAATCGATTAGTTACTCTGGCCCAGTAAATCTCGTTCTCACTATAAAGAATATATAAAGTTAAATACTGTAATGGATATGCAAAAAAATTAGGAATATTGCTCGTAAGCCACTCACCTGAGTGTCTTAAGCCTCTGGGGATCCTGCATGACTTCTTTATTCCAGGATAGAAGTTCTGATGTGGCAGTTTTGCGCTTCTTTGGTTTATCAACGTTTAGAAGCTTGTCAGTAGCACCATGAAGCAATGATTCAGATGAAGGAGTCTCCACTCCTGGTGCGGAGCCTGACGGTTGCTCCATATCAAACTGCTTTGATGATTGGACAGAATGTGTACCATCAACCGAACTCCCAACATTAGACAATTGTTCTCCTATCTTCAAGGGAATTAATCTCCCTGTATCATTCACGTGTTGCACCAGTCCATTCTTGAAAGTCCCATATTGACTATACCAGGATGGAGCCATCTGCGGACTGATTTGCTGATGATCTGCTCCAGCCGAGGCTGGATAATTCTTAGTGGAGAATCTTTGAGAAACAGTTTGGCCAAAATGAGGCATGTGGTTTGTTTTGTGATTCAACCCATCTCTAACTAAATCATCAGACCTTGAAGGTGATTGTTGTTCCCCTTTGGGAGCTACCTTATGAGGATCAATAGCACTATTCTCAACTCTCTTCACAGTCATCTTGGGTGCATCGCCCTCCCCACTTCCAGCCATTTGTTCATCGTTGCGTAAGCTTTCCTTTGAAAGGTGGTTGTTTGAGGCAAGAGAGCGATCAAAGGATTGATGATTGCTCTGCACCATATTGGAGAACATTGAACCAACATCAGATGTTTGTTCTGAACCCGTATCTTTACTCTGTAATTCATGCGTAGTCACCATGTCCCTCCCACTTAATGACACGTCTCCTCCATTTTGGGAGGATAATTGATTCGTCGTCTCCTGCCTTGAGAAGCTAACTGCTATGTTGTTGCTGGGCAATTGATACGGCCGTAAAATATCTGGATGAGGCTTAGATGGCTGGTTCCAAAACCGATGTTGCGGAGCTGAAATACCGGCTGGTGAATCAGACATCATACCAGAAGAGGAACTTTGCTGAGGCGAACTGGATGCAACCAGAGGCTGAGAAGCAGACGGCATAGGAAATCCTTCAGCTGAATCTCCTTTTGTGTTGTGGGATGTAGGATTGATCAGGGAAGGTGTTTGTGCTGAATGTCCACATTGATCGAAGTCACTGCGTTCATCTCTTTCTTTCGCTTGAGCGGTAGACAACTCAGAAGATGAATTGACTGAATAATTAGCAGCTGATTGTCGGGTAGCAACAGAAATCTGTTGATTTTGGTGATATCCTCTGTAATAAGGGAAACCAGATGTCATGTTGGATCCTCCTAGGATTCCAGGAAATGGTCCTTGATGAGTAGATTGCTGAGGAAAAGATTGATTAGACGCCCACGGAGCAAACCTTGATTGACTTGTTCCTCCTTTTTCAGGGCCAGTATGAAATGAATTCAATGGCTGCAAAGAATTCCAAGAAAACTGCACGTTATCAGGTGAGGAAGCTAGTTGAGATGGGGGTGCGAGCTGTAGATTAAACCCCTGAGAAGCAGATGACTGATTATGCCGGAACTGACCACCATAGTCTGCAGAGGTATTTGCTTTTGGAATACCTGAAACATTTGTTTCCGATGAGTTCTCTGGTGACTGGTCCACCTTGTGAAGAAGCTCAAGCATAGTCTGCCTGCACAGGAAAAAAAAATTCAGAAAGGCAATTGCAAAGCATGAATTCCAACCAATTAGGGAATAAGAGCTACTTGATTACCACAGTCAGAGATCACATCTCGATGAAAAGTGACGAAAATACGTGAGTTTAAGGTGACATAGTTAGGTAAATCTGTCAGTTACTTGACAAACTATCTATAAAAAAAGGTCACACTAGCTATAACTTCACAAACCGTTCGAAGAGAGAATAATTTAAGCAAACATAATGTTTAAAAAAGACATTTCAACTTAAAGAACGAGTACCTTGACGAAGTACTCTTCACTTGATTATACCTATCGACACTTCTGTCAGCTGAAGCAGATGTACTAGGTGAATTATCTGATCCCATGCCATTACAAGCTTCATTTGTGCAATTCAAATCGTTAACATGTCCCTACAATAAAGGAGCCAGAAGAATGTTCAGAAGGATTCAGAATTCTAAAACACCGCATAATTAAAACCCTACTGATAAAAATTTACCCTGTTACTTTGCATGTTCATAGCCGGCTGACCAAGAGACTTTGATTGCCCAAAATACCCATGGCTTCCTACAGAAACCTGCTCCAATGTGGGTGGCAAATGAGAAATCTTTTCATGACAAGACTCATTAGTGACATCAATATTATCCATGGGATGATACTGAAATTTGCGACTCACTAAAGGCCTACTATTGACATAACCAGATTGTGTGTCTTTTCCGCCAGGCAACATAGAAAAATCATGGGCATTTACCATTTCATTTAATCCAGTATTATCACTCGCATACGACTCAAGAATCTGACTGCCGTATCCAGATTTCAGTTGAGGGATATTTCCCTGAACATCCCTTGAAGCACTAGAATCGTTTCCTGCACCAGCAATGCCAAGTCCACAGCTTGCCCTTTGCATTTGTGGATTTTGAGTGGAGTGATTCTTATGTTCAACCTGAGCAGCTAAATTTTGATTAGACGCAGCCTTCCAGATACCAAATCTGTCTTCAATGCCTTCATTCTTTTGAATAGAACGCGAATTATTCTGTTCATCAATACCAGAACTTGAAGAATGAAATATATTTCCAGCCATTTGACTAAGTTGAACCATTGGCTTCTCCAATAGGCCATGATCTGAAACTTTATTTCCCTTCCTAGGTAAATGTTGAACAGCTGCCCGAGTGGAATCACTGTGGAGTCTCTCACTTAATGCGTTTGAAGCCTTCACACCTAAATTTTGGGCATTACCAGTATGAGAGTTCGTAAGTGGACCAGTATTGATAATCCATCCATGTACTCCTGCATCATCGCTGGATGTTTCTGCTACAGCAGATTGCATAAGAGCACTCCAACTCCCACTCTGCAAAGAGGGGCATGCATCAAAAAGGTCAGAACTACTTGACATAATATTTCCTGTCAAACTCATATCAGTGCTGTTTCCAAATGCCTCCCACAAATTGTCATCCGAACCAAACAAAATCTTTTCTTCAGTTGGATCTAATGTTGATGACTTCTGCAATGCATTTATATTTTTAGGCACTTTCATAAATGATTTTTCTGATGGACCAGAACCCTCCGTCTGACCAAATTTCTCCTGCACTGAAATATTCCTCTCCAGGGAATCATCTTGGTGGAAATTTTCAAAATTGGACCTATTATTTGAACCTGGAACTGATGTATGGGAGAATAACACTTTCTCCTGGTATGTGGATCTAGGGAGCATATGACTGTCTTGTACATCACCTTGATTCAGAAATGAAGTTAGCTGATTGGTGAGAGAGGAACTCCTGTTTGCAGAACCATGCTTCGCAGCTAACCTGTTCATCTGAACGGAAGAAAAGGCATTTTGAGGAGCATTTGTCCCACTAACGGGCATACCGTACAAGGAAGGTTCAAATTTTTGTGCCAATAAGTTCGCCTGCCCGTGCGCAGGGGTAACCATAAGCCCACTGGATGAACCTTGAACAGCTGGCGAGATGCCGCGATGCATCCAGTTTGTATTTCCTGTCATAAGATCAGGCTGCCAACAATTACTAGACGCATCCTGAAGAGGAATGCCATTAATCAATGGATGTGATTGATTATCACTTGAGTGACTTCTGTTGACTGCATTTAAGTTCAAAGAATTGAGCTGCCCGGCCTCTAGCTGTTGCTTTTGAAGATGTTGTTGCAATTGATATTCATGCATTTGCTTAACCATAACTTGCTGCTTTAATAGTTGCATATCATTGAATGTCATCTGTTGCCTTGGCAAAGGCTGGAGCATGCCTGGGAGCTGTGTGTTTGATTGCCGTTGACCACCAAAGAAATCATAATTAACCGGAGATTCTCCCATCTCACTCCTCATAGGAATACGAAGTTCTGGAGTAAATCCCCTCACTAATAACTTATCCCTACTAGATTCTACATCCATTCCCAAAAAATTTGCCCCATTCGGCACTGTCTGCAACCCAAGGTTCCCATGCATGTAACCATTTGTGAGTTGTTGGTGTTCTTGCAACAAACTTCTCGAGATCTCGGACCTTATAGGCTGCTGAGTAAAATTCAAACCATGCTGTGAATTTAATTGACTTCTCTGAGGATCAACTGGAGTATGAAAGAAAGTGACGTTTAAAAGCTGACAGAATATGTAGCTATGAATGAGTATAAGTTATGGAATTCCTTATCATAAGGAGACAAAATCCATACCAGATTGTTGTGAGCTCTTCAGATTGGCAATAAGGGATGGGTCTATCTGCCTCTGGTTGCTGACTAGACCATTAGTAAAATCGGACCAGCTTCTGTCAACAACCTGATGAGGTTGGTGCTGGTTTTGGGATAGGCTTTCCTGTCCAAAGAAATTGTGGATCTTCTCCCCAAATTCATTTCCAGGCATAGATTCAGCTCCTATTAATATTTTTAAATATCTGGACTTCATAAAGAAACAGCAATGAGTTCAATATTGTAACTCCTTTGGTCTCAAATTCGAATATGTAAAAAACAGAACATTTCAACACCTTTTTCCTGAGAATTCATGAGCTAACTCCAACTGACATCCTCTGAATACTCATAGATTTTCCTGCTCAACAAACAAAACAGGCACTCTAAATTTAAAGTTGATCCCCAAAACGTGAAACAATAACATTTGATAGTATTGGTTCAGAAGAAAGCTAAAACAAATGATATTTCTGCAAATNTTTTTTTTTTTTTTTTTTTTGTCAACTATTGCAAACCTATATTAATACAAGAAAAAGTGAGTTCAATATAAACAATCTCTAGTACTACACTCATTGTGTGCTTTTATCGTCGTACAAGGAAATGGTGAGTGTGGCACATAATTCGAAATCTTCTAATTCTGGGAAATTTAGCAGTTGTTGAGATGGCGAATGCAAGTAGATCCCTGGGATGTTATACGAAGCTGAGTAGCGGGTCACCTATACAGTTCTCTGCCTCTAAGGAAGACTCAAATGATGCTGGAGATTGTGGTGGTATCGCTGTGTTTAGTTTTTGGAATGTCTCTGCATTTGGTAAGATCCAAAAACGAAAAGTTCAATAGTTGTTTAATTTTATCCTTTTCTGTTGTTGTCTCTAAATGTTTGGTACTTGCGGAGATGGCTGAGAGGTTTGTGGAGATGTTCAAACGCGAAGTAATGCTAAAGGTATACTCTCTTCCTAACTCTTTCTGCATATATCTTAGACGCTAGATTAGCTTCTGATGTTTTATCTGTGTAGTAACAGAGATTGCTCATAATGGAACTGATCTCTCTAAGCTCTGAAGTTCCTCAACCCGTCAACAACAGTTGGTCAGTTTAGCTTTACCATGGGGAAGTTGATCATATCTCACCAAATGTTCTTTATATTCCATGGAAGTATCTGAGCCAGTTCACCCCAGAGTGAAAGAAAATAATTACGGTATTTCTTCTATATCACACACCAACCAGCCAACCGCAGAAATTTTGCAGGTATGTGAGATTTGTTTCCACACAAGAAAAAGCTTCTGTTAACATTATATCGTAGAACTTTTTATAGTTTTTTCTCAGCTCTTGAGATATACTTGACAACTTGGCTTGCAGAGCTAAACATTGAGACTCAGAGGTAAATATTAACAATTTCACCATTGTGTTTTGGGCACAGAGTGATTTCTGATGAACAATTGTTGGGTATTTGTTACAGGGTGGATGAGATATTAGCTTTGGTAGGGGAAGAAATTAGAGTTGCCTTTTAAACCTCGAAATCTGTTCTTAAGTTCAGCTTCTGGTTAAGTTTATGTGACTTTAAAGCATGACTGATTCGACAAAGTACTCAATGACTTGAGAGTGGTCCTTAGAATCTTCGCTATGCGTCAACAATATTGCCACTTACCGCTATGTTTTGTTTACTGGAAACCATAGGTGTTATTACCTAGTGGGGTTACTATACTGAGCAATATTTCTTTACTAAAGTATAAAAATGGATTTAATTTACAATATTTGTGATGATGCATACAGTAATGATACATATTTAGTAGAAAATCTCCGGGTTTTTTTTAACAATGGAGGCCTTCACTGTTCTCAGGATTCCAACCAACTAACTTGTACCCACCCAAAAAATAGAAAGATTTTGGGACGAGAGATATGAAAGTAATGAATAGGGAAGATTGGCCAAAAAGTGAATTATATGAATTTATCAATAGTTAGAGAGATAGACATTGTACCCTGTCTGGAATATTCTGAGGCATTGGAGCTATGGTAGCATATCTTTGAGGGCTTAACCTAAGAGAATTCACAGTCCGGTCCATAGATGAGGATGGTGGGTGGAACTTCGCGAATCGATTGATCACTGCAAACTTCTCTAGATCCTGGACTTCAACTCTCAAGTCAGGAATTGTAGTTCCATTTTCTAGTCTGCAAGAAGAACCAAATGTTCATGAGATCAAGCTAGAATCAATTACAAGAGAGAGCTATGGTTTTTACCTTGCAAACACGGTCTCTAGTTTCTGAGTTCTACTAATGAAATCTTCAGCTGCTTTGGAGATGTACATGTCACTGATCTTTTCAGTTTTCGTTTTCTCAGACGACCTACATAAGAGTGGATTGGTTCATGTCAATACACACCCTCGAGCTTTGGAAAATCTCCATCATTTAAAGGATAAACAAAAAATATCCTTACAGATTCGACTCGTCCGGAGACAAAAAGCGCTCACTCCTGTCGGTACAAATGGAGCTACATGCATCTCCTAGTGCAGCTCTTGCAGCAGTATATGCAACAAACTCATAACTTGAATTAGCAACCAAAGATATTACTCTAGCCGGAGGCAGGCTAAATAGTTGTTGCATGAGTTGTGTTGAATATATAAGCCTTCTCTTTGATCTGATTGGTGGGCCATCCTCAAATAAAGTCTCAGATTCCACCTGTGAGAACATAAGCTACCAACGTATTCAACAACACTGTACAAAGAGCAGCAATAAAACATGTAATGAGGAAACTCACTTTTTCAGCCAATCGATTAGTTACTCTGGCCCAGTAAATCTCGTTCTCACTATAAAGAATATATAAAGTTAAATACTGTAATGGATATGCAAAAAAATTAGGAATATTGCTCGTAAGCCACTCACCTGAGTGTCTTAAGCCTCTGGGGATCCTGCATGACTTCTTTATTCCAGGATAGAAGTTCTGATGTGGCAGTTTTGCGCTTCTTTGGTTTATCAACGTTTAGAAGCTTGTCAGTAGCACCATGAAGCAATGATTCAGATGAAGGAGTCTCCACTCCTGGTGCGGAGCCTGACGGTTGCTCCATATCAAACTGCTTTGATGATTGGACAGAATGTGTACCATCAACCGAACTCCCAACATTAGACAATTGTTCTCCTATCTTCAAGGGAATTAATCTCCCTGTATCATTCACGTGTTGCACCAGTCCATTCTTGAAAGTCCCATATTGACTATACCAGGATGGAGCCATCTGCGGACTGATTTGCTGATGATCTGCTCCAGCCGAGGCTGGATAATTCTTAGTGGAGAATCTTTGAGAAACAGTTTGGCCAAAATGAGGCATGTGGTTTGTTTTGTGATTCAACCCATCTCTAACTAAATCATCAGACCTTGAAGGTGATTGTTGTTCCCCTTTGGGAGCTACCTTATGAGGATCAATAGCACTATTCTCAACTCTCTTCACAGTCATCTTGGGTGCATCGCCCTCCCCACTTCCAGCCATTTGTTCATCGTTGCGTAAGCTTTCCTTTGAAAGGTGGTTGTTTGAGGCAAGAGAGCGATCAAAGGATTGATGATTGCTCTGCACCATATTGGAGAACATTGAACCAACATCAGATGTTTGTTCTGAACCCGTATCTTTACTCTGTAATTCATGCGTAGTCACCATGTCCCTCCCACTTAATGACACGTCTCCTCCATTTTGGGAGGATAATTGATTCGTCGTCTCCTGCCTTGAGAAGCTAACTGCTATGTTGTTGCTGGGCAATTGATACGGCCGTAAAATATCTGGATGAGGCTTAGATGGCTGGTTCCAAAACCGATGTTGCGGAGCTGAAATACCGGCTGGTGAATCAGACATCATACCAGAAGAGGAACTTTGCTGAGGCGAACTGGATGCAACCAGAGGCTGAGAAGCAGACGGCATAGGAAATCCTTCAGCTGAATCTCCTTTTGTGTTGTGGGATGTAGGATTGATCAGGGAAGGTGTTTGTGCTGAATGTCCACATTGATCGAAGTCACTGCGTTCATCTCTTTCTTTCGCTTGAGCGGTAGACAACTCAGAAGATGAATTGACTGAATAATTAGCAGCTGATTGTCGGGTAGCAACAGAAATCTGTTGATTTTGGTGATATCCTCTGTAATAAGGGAAACCAGATGTCATGTTGGATCCTCCTAGGATTCCAGGAAATGGTCCTTGATGAGTAGATTGCTGAGGAAAAGATTGATTAGACGCCCACGGAGCAAACCTTGATTGACTTGTTCCTCCTTTTTCAGGGCCAGTATGAAATGAATTCAATGGCTGCAAAGAATTCCAAGAAAACTGCACGTTATCAGGTGAGGAAGCTAGTTGAGATGGGGGTGCGAGCTGTAGATTAAACCCCTGAGAAGCAGATGACTGATTATGCCGGAACTGACCACCATAGTCTGCAGAGGTATTTGCTTTTGGAATACCTGAAACATTTGTTTCCGATGAGTTCTCTGGTGACTGGTCCACCTTGTGAAGAAGCTCAAGCATAGTCTGCCTGCACAGGAAAAAAAAATTCAGAAAGGCAATTGCAAAGCATGAATTCCAACCAATTAGGGAATAAGAGCTACTTGATTACCACAGTCAGAGATCACATCTCGATGAAAAGTGACGAAAATACGTGAGTTTAAGGTGACATAGTTAGGTAAATCTGTCAGTTACTTGACAAACTATCTATAAAAAAAGGTCACACTAGCTATAACTTCACAAACCGTTCGAAGAGAGAATAATTTAAGCAAACATAATGTTTAAAAAAGACATTTCAACTTAAAGAACGAGTACCTTGACGAAGTACTCTTCACTTGATTATACCTATCGACACTTCTGTCAGCTGAAGCAGATGTACTAGGTGAATTATCTGATCCCATGCCATTACAAGCTTCATTTGTGCAATTCAAATCGTTAACATGTCCCTACAATAAAGGAGCCAGAAGAATGTTCAGAAGGATTCAGAATTCTAAAACACCGCATAATTAAAACCCTACTGATAAAAATTTACCCTGTTACTTTGCATGTTCATAGCCGGCTGACCAAGAGACTTTGATTGCCCAAAATACCCATGGCTTCCTACAGAAACCTGCTCCAATGTGGGTGGCAAATGAGAAATCTTTTCATGACAAGACTCATTAGTGACATCAATATTATCCATGGGATGATACTGAAATTTGCGACTCACTAAAGGCCTACTATTGACATAACCAGATTGTGTGTCTTTTCCGCCAGGCAACATAGAAAAATCATGGGCATTTACCATTTCATTTAATCCAGTATTATCACTCGCATACGACTCAAGAATCTGACTGCCGTATCCAGATTTCAGTTGAGGGATATTTCCCTGAACATCCCTTGAAGCACTAGAATCGTTTCCTGCACCAGCAATGCCAAGTCCACAGCTTGCCCTTTGCATTTGTGGATTTTGAGTGGAGTGATTCTTATGTTCAACCTGAGCAGCTAAATTTTGATTAGACGCAGCCTTCCAGATACCAAATCTGTCTTCAATGCCTTCATTCTTTTGAATAGAACGCGAATTATTCTGTTCATCAATACCAGAACTTGAAGAATGAAATATATTTCCAGCCATTTGACTAAGTTGAACCATTGGCTTCTCCAATAGGCCATGATCTGAAACTTTATTTCCCTTCCTAGGTAAATGTTGAACAGCTGCCCGAGTGGAATCACTGTGGAGTCTCTCACTTAATGCGTTTGAAGCCTTCACACCTAAATTTTGGGCATTACCAGTATGAGAGTTCGTAAGTGGACCAGTATTGATAATCCATCCATGTACTCCTGCATCATCGCTGGATGTTTCTGCTACAGCAGATTGCATAAGAGCACTCCAACTCCCACTCTGCAAAGAGGGGCATGCATCAAAAAGGTCAGAACTACTTGACATAATATTTCCTGTCAAACTCATATCAGTGCTGTTTCCAAATGCCTCCCACAAATTGTCATCCGAACCAAACAAAATCTTTTCTTCAGTTGGATCTAATGTTGATGACTTCTGCAATGCATTTATATTTTTAGGCACTTTCATAAATGATTTTTCTGATGGACCAGAACCCTCCGTCTGACCAAATTTCTCCTGCACTGAAATATTCCTCTCCAGGGAATCATCTTGGTGGAAATTTTCAAAATTGGACCTATTATTTGAACCTGGAACTGATGTATGGGAGAATAACACTTTCTCCTGGTATGTGGATCTAGGGAGCATATGACTGTCTTGTACATCACCTTGATTCAGAAATGAAGTTAGCTGATTGGTGAGAGAGGAACTCCTGTTTGCAGAACCATGCTTCGCAGCTAACCTGTTCATCTGAACGGAAGAAAAGGCATTTTGAGGAGCATTTGTCCCACTAACGGGCATACCGTACAAGGAAGGTTCAAATTTTTGTGCCAATAAGTTCGCCTGCCCGTGCGCAGGGGTAACCATAAGCCCACTGGATGAACCTTGAACAGCTGGCGAGATGCCGCGATGCATCCAGTTTGTATTTCCTGTCATAAGATCAGGCTGCCAACAATTACTAGACGCATCCTGAAGAGGAATGCCATTAATCAATGGATGTGATTGATTATCACTTGAGTGACTTCTGTTGACTGCATTTAAGTTCAAAGAATTGAGCTGCCCGGCCTCTAGCTGTTGCTTTTGAAGATGTTGTTGCAATTGATATTCATGCATTTGCTTAACCATAACTTGCTGCTTTAATAGTTGCATATCATTGAATGTCATCTGTTGCCTTGGCAAAGGCTGGAGCATGCCTGGGAGCTGTGTGTTTGATTGCCGTTGACCACCAAAGAAATCATAATTAACCGGAGATTCTCCCATCTCACTCCTCATAGGAATACGAAGTTCTGGAGTAAATCCCCTCACTAATAACTTATCCCTACTAGATTCTACATCCATTCCCAAAAAATTTGCCCCATTCGGCACTGTCTGCAACCCAAGGTTCCCATGCATGTAACCATTTGTGAGTTGTTGGTGTTCTTGCAACAAACTTCTCGAGATCTCGGACCTTATAGGCTGCTGAGTAAAATTCAAACCATGCTGTGAATTTAATTGACTTCTCTGAGGATCAACTGGAGTATGAAAGAAAGTGACGTTTAAAAGCTGACAGAATATGTAGCTATGAATGAGTATAAGTTATGGAATTCCTTATCATAAGGAGACAAAATCCATACCAGATTGTTGTGAGCTCTTCAGATTGGCAATAAGGGATGGGTCTATCTGCCTCTGGTTGCTGACTAGACCATTAGTAAAATCGGACCAGCTTCTGTCAACAACCTGATGAGGTTGGTGCTGGTTTTGGGATAGGCTTTCCTGTCCAAAGAAATTGTGGATCTTCTCCCCAAATTCATTTCCAGGCATAGATTCAGCTCCTATTAATATTTTTAAATATCTGGACTTCATAAAGAAACAGCAATGAGTTCAATATTGTAACTCCTTTGGTCTCAAATTCGAATATGTAAAAAACAGAACATTTCAACACCTTTTTCCTGAGAATTCATGAGCTAACTCCAACTGACATCCTCTGAATACTCATAGATTTTCCTGCTCAACAAACAAAACAGGCACTCTAAATTTAAAGTTGATCCCCAAAACGTGAAACAATAACATTTGATAGTATTGGTTCAGAAGAAAGCTAAAACAAATGATATTTCTGCAAATAGGAAACAGAACCACATCAAATGAAAACGATCAGGCAAGATCATTTTGGGTTTTATCAAGCTGAAGAACCCACAGACCAGCAAAGCAAGATTTTAAACTCAAGAATCTATGCAACGCCCTCAAGGCTATGAGGAAACCTGAATCAGAACTGTTTCCTTAAATATAAAACCGTACACTAACGTCTAAAGTGCCAAAGCCTAAGTTCAATCAGCTTCTGAAACTATAACACACTCAATACACGAACTCCAGTAACCTCAAGAGCTCATTTGCAGTAAATGTCAGCAAGATCCTTACATACAAACCAGCTGAAAATTTCCCATTTCACCGCTACAAACCCTCAATGGCAGGTGAAAATTAAGCTACTTTAGCAAATTTACATATTTCATGGAAATCTCGCGAACCCACGCGAGATCAAAATTGCCGCAAACCAAATTTCAACCCAAATCGAAGCTCAGGTTAACATGAACATTACAACAACCGAGAATTCAAGCTCAAACAAGACACTTCCTACTGACACGCTCCAAGAATTGGGCAAAAAATCATCTGTTTTTAATACAATAATTAGGGTTTCAAAAATGGGAAAAGAGAGATGTGAACTTACACTTGTGTCACGTTTAGCCTTACAACAAATGGGAACCTGAAAAAAGCTTTCCTTTTTCCTTCCTCAATTTCTAAGAATAAATTAGGTTTTTCGAATTCAAGAATGAACGAAACCAGGGGAAGAAAGTGAGGGAGAGAGAGATAAAGCGATCGAGAGCAGTGGGAAAATTTTCAACGGCGAGCGCAGGAGCTAAACCGAGGCTCGGGTCCAAAGCAGATGGCTCGTAGATTTAAAACTCTTTTTTGAACGGAGAAGGTTCATAGACCAGAGTTGTTCTAGTGTGGCCCAGTGATAAGACAATTATAACCAAATCCACTAACATCAATACGACATGATTAAGGGATTAAGAGATCGTAACTTTCTTTTCTTTTTTCCAACTTTTAAAACTGTAATTTTATTTTAAATTTTTTAGCTTTAACATTTAACCAATTAAGTTTTAAGGATTTTATAGCGCTAAAAGTCCTCCTAAAATAAAATGTGTACCGCCAAAATCTCTATTAATCGACCCCTAAATTATAAAAATCTGAAACATAGACAGTAAAACTCGAAGGCTTCTACTAATTGGGATTAACACTTATCATATATATCAAATTAGAGATAACTATAGTGCTTTTAAAGTCCATAAGTTTTAAACCATTTCTCATGACACTTCTTCTTCTTTTGTTAACACGATTTCATACGATTTTTATAGTTTTCTATTAACATTTTCACTGATTTATCTCAAAAGACAAGAAAAACTTATTTTACTATTATCTCATAGATAATTGCTTATTGTTATATTTCACAAAATCAAAAAAAAAACATTTTGGATACTAAAAAAAACTTTAACGACTATTTGGAAGAAGTCAAATTTAAAAATTAGGCCATAATATGGGCCATAAATTTCTAAAATGTAAGGGCAATAATGAAAACAAAAAGGTGGACAAGGGAGATAGAAGAAAAAAAATAAATTGAGAAAAACAATTGTTTGATGGAAAAGTCACTAATTTGAAGAAAGAAACTGAGAAGACAAAGAAGATATAAGAACAAAGAAACTTTTTAAGTCACTATTTGTAAACAACCCGCAATGCACATCTCACTTCTCGCCCCATTCTCCAAGAAACAAAGATTATTTTCAAAGTACTATCTTTCGTCACCCAAGCCTGCCAACAATGATGGTTTCAACTCAATAAAAATTGGAATGTGGAAAGGAAAGGCCATAATAGGCTAGTGTCTATTGTAGTCTTTTTATCGCTTGAATAAGATCAAAACAATTAGATGTACAATATAAAATAGGTGATGATATTTTTCTTTAAAAGAATGACAAAACCGCAAAGTACTTTTCTATGCAAGATTCTCTAGTTATATTATTGGGAAGTTGACTTAACTATTATGTTTGGGAAGCGAATTGACCAAAAAGGTTGAGAGTGTGTTTAGCGATATTTGTAAAAATAAAACCCAATAATACCATTAAATCCTTAGAAAACAAAAACAAAATTACTAAAGATGCCATTAAAAATATGTGGCGGGAAAATGGGAAATTAGTTGGCGCGGAAATGAGATTTGAAACTCAAATCGAAGTCTGTTTCAGGGTTACGGTTCAATTCGTATCTTTGGTTTCGATTTTTTCTTGGGGTTTCTTGTTGTTTTTGTGTGACAACCTTTGAACATTCTGATTTCTGAATTGAGTTACATTTTCACTTAATTTGGGAAAATGCTGAGAGATGATTTATATTTCTCAGTTGATGGGTTTAAGAGATTTTTGAATGTTTCTAGTTAGGGCTTGATATTTGGGTTTTGGATGTCACTCTGTCTTCACGCCTTGATGTGTTCGTTGCTTTGAAGTTTTCAGATATATGAAATTTACACGATCCTCTGGTTTTAGTTATAATTAGCGTTCATTGCTTAGTCTTAATCAACACAAGTGGTTAATTATGCTTTGGTGTTTTGTTGTTTTATTTTGTTGGTTTCACATGATTTTGAGGAAATTTGTGGGTTTCAGATGTTTAATTTTTCTCATATTTGATGAAGTCTTTAGTTATTGAGCTAAGAGGTTCCATTTGGTGAATTGTTTTTTTATTTTTACAGATGGGGTCTGCAGCTTGAACAAGCAACTTACAAGAATCGCCAGCGTCTGTATCTCTCATAGTAAGTAGGTTTTCCACTTTCTCTTGTATCTTGCTAGTAATATCATTTCAGAAAGTTGTCACATGTTCACTGATATTCGTAAACTTCTCATCATATTATTTGTATTTTTATTGTTTGCGTCACTAGACGGATGGAAGTGTGCCCAATACTTTGGTCATAGCAAATTGTGAAGTTGTTAAGCCAAGGGTAGTTGCAGCAAAACACATATCTCAGGTAATTAGTGGGTTTTGCTATTAATTTTGTGCCTTTTTCCTTACCATACTCTCCACTACAATGAATTTCCTGTCATGACACTTATTTACTATCTTCTACAAATGTGTTTTCAGTTCAATGAAGAAGCACGTTCTCCATTTGTGAAGAATTACAAGACCATCATTCACCCTAGAGAGGTGTGAATTCTGTCCACTCTAGAGATATTCTTGTATCAACATTGTTGCTTCTAATTCTATCTCGTGTTGATTGTATTTGCATCTCTGTTTAAATTGGTGCATGAATTACTCGTTTGGCACCTTGATAACCCTGTTTTGATTTGTACTCATCATTAATTTGCAATTTCAGGTTGATAGATTTCCCTTAGGATTTGTCACTCTAAAGTCTGGGTAGAACTAGATAAGCCTTGCAAACAATGGATGCTTCAAAGGATGTGGGAGTGAAAGGTCACAAAAAGAGGTGGAAATCTTTTGATATACCAATCGATCCTTATGAATATGACACACCAAAGGGAATCGACACACTTGATGGATATTACACACCAGCAAGCAAAAAAAAAAGAGAGTCACTCTCTAATTCAAAGAGAAATCGAAATCTTATTAAGAAAATTGGTTAAGTTCTACAAAGGGAGGCTGCTAGAGTTTTAAAACAAACAACAAAGAGAAAATCCTAAAAACATGTTGCTGGGCTTGGGCTTCATGAGGATGGACGAAATTTGAAGTGTCTTGGGCCTGGGCTTAGTGGGCTAGATAAGTGGGTGATCTAACTTTGCTTCATTAAAAACCTATTTTCGAAAAACCTAGTGGGACAAAAACGAAGACAGGCAAAAGGAGTGCAAACCTAGACCACAAGCCCACTAGCCTTCTTGAACTTGAATCGTGATTAAGATAGCTTTGTTTCCCATTTGGCTCAAGTAGCTTGCGTGCTTCTGGATTTGGTTAAGTATGCCGGCAACGGTTTCATTGAGTTTCTTAGTCCTTACTCTTGTCATGGGACCAGTATGAATGATCACAGACTCCTCGGCTACAAGTTCATCATTTGGTTCAAGCTCTATGTTGTGATTGCTGTCCATGATCACATCATCCCCCTCCTCTTGAAAAGGATTTTACCTCAAATTTGGATCATCTGCAAGAAAAGGAGCTAAGTCAGAAACATTGAAGCTATTACTAATATTGTACTTACCTTGAAGATCAAGCTTGTAGGCATTGTCACTGATCCGTTTTGTGACTTTGAATGGACCTTCGATTCTGGACATTAGTTTGGACTTCTTTTGTTCTGGAAATCGCTCTTTCCTCAAGTGATCCCATACGAGGTCTCCTTCCTCAAATATCATCTTGCGTCTGCCTTTGTTGGCGTGTTTAGCATACTGCCTTGTCTTCTCCTCTATGTTTGCTCTAGCTTGTTCATGAATCTGCTTGACAAGTTCAGCTTTCTGTTTTCCATCTATGCTTAATCTTTCACTCACAGGTAAAGGGGTTAGATCCAAAAGTGATAAAGGATTAAAGCCATAGACAATCTGAAATGGAGAGAACTTATGGGCAGAATGCACAGCATGATTGTATGCAAATTTTATATGCGGCTAACATTCTTCCCAACTCCTAAGGTTCTTTTTAATCAAACAATGCAGAAGTGTTTCTAGAGTTCTATTAACCACTTCTTTCTGACCATTAGTCTGTGGATGACATGTAGTAGAAAATAATAGTTTGGTGCCTAACTTAGACCATAGTGTTTTCCAGAAATGGCTTAGGAATTTAGTATCACGATCAGATACAATAGTTCTAGGTATTCCATGCAACCTAACAATTTCCTTGAAAAACATATTAGATACATGAGTTGCATCATATGTTTTATGACAAGCAATGAAATGAGACATCTTAGAGAAGCGATCGACTACAACAAAAATAGAATCCTTCCCTGTTTTTAGTTCTAGGCAGCCCTAAAATAAAATCCATTGAAATATCAGTCCAAGGATGAGAAGGGATAGGGAGAGGAGTGTACAGATTGTGGGGTTGAACTTTAGATTTAGCTTGTTTACACGTAGCACACCTACTACAGATTCTCTCAACGTCCCTCTTCATGTGAGGCCAATGGAAGTGATTTTGCATCACTTTCAGTGTTTTAGCAATTCCAAATTGTCCCATCAAACCTCCTCCATGAGCTTCCCTAACAAGCAAATCTCGAATAGAATAGTTAGGTATGCAGAGACGATTATCATAAAAGAGAAACCCTTTATTTCGATAGTAGTGACCAGTAGCAAATTTCTCACACGATTTGAACACTTCTTGGAAATCAGAATCAGTATTATACAAATGCTTAAGTAGTTCAAATCCTAACAGTTTGGCATCCACAGTAGAGAGTAATGCGTACCTTCGGGATAATGCATCAGCAACTACATTATCCTTACTTTTTTTGTATTTGATGACATATGGGAATGTCTCAATGAACTCTACCCACCTGGCGTGTCTCTTGTTGAGCTTTTGCTGACCTTTTAAATGCTTAAGTGATTCGTGGTCAGTGTGTATGACGAATTCCTTTGGCCACAAGTAGTTTTGCCACGTTTGTAGTGCTCTTACCAAAGTGTACCACTCCTTGTCATACGTTGGATAATTGAGAGTAGCTCCTCCCAGCTTCTCACTGAAGAAGGCAATAGGCTTCTTATCCTGCATTAGAACAGCTCATATTCCTACACCAGAAGCATCACACTCAATTTCAAACGTTTTAAGAAAATCAAGTAAAGATAAGAGAGGGGCGTGAGTAAGTTTTTCTTTCAAGGCCTGGAACGCTTTCTCTTGTGCTACTTCCCATCTAAAACCAACGTCCTTCTTTATTACTTCTGTAAGCGGTGCAGCTAAGGTGCTAAAGTCTCGTACAAAACTTCTATAAAAGCCCGCAAGACCGTGAAAGCTTCGCACTTCTCCTACTGATTTGGGACTAGACCATTCTCTTATTGCTTTGACTTTCTCTTCATCTACTTTAATCCCATCTGCACTCACAACAAAGCCTAAAAAGACCACGTTATCCGTACAAAATATGCATTTCTTAAAATTAGCAAAAAGCTTTCCTTTCCTAAGCACGTCCAAAACAGATTGCAAGTGATCAATATGCTCTTCTAGGTTTTTGCTTTAAATCAAAATGTCATCAAAATACACAACAACAAAAACCCCTATGAATGATTTATGACCGTGATTCATCAATCTCATGAATGTACTAGGTGCATTTGTTAGCCCAAATGGTATTACTAACCATTCATATAATCCATGTTTTGTTTTAAATGCAGTTTTCCATTCATCCCCTTCTTTCATCCTAATTTGATGATAACCACTCTTTAAATCAATCTTAGAGAAGATACTAGAGCCATGCAGTTCATCTAACATATCATCAAGTCTAGGAATGGGATGTCGATACTTCACCGTAATATTATTGATGGCTCTGCAATCAACGCACATGCGCCAGCTACCATCTTTCTTTGGCACACGCAGGACCGGTACATCACATGGACTCATGCTCTCTCGGATGTGTCCTTTCTCCATAAGCTCACTGACTTGTTGTTGCAACTCCTTGGTTTCTACAGGATTGGTTCTGTATGCAGGACGGTTTGGAAGAGAAGCACCGGGTATGAAATCAATCTGATGTTCAATGCCTCTAATTGGTGGTAGCTCCTTTGGATTATCTTCAGGGAACACGTCCTCATATTCCTGCAATAGAGATTTCATCTCATTCGGCAGCACCGGTGCAAGGTTAGACAAGCTGGTAAGAGCTTCCTTAAAGACAAACAGAAGTAAAAGTTGTTTAGAAATTAGAGCTTTCTTTACCTCACCAACCTTTGCAAAGAAGTTTGATTGTTTCTTGGCGGAGTTTTCTGTTTCTTTGATTTTTAGACTCAACTAATCTTGATGAACCTCTTTTGCAGTTAGAGAAACCAGAATAGTTTTTCTTCCTTTGAACACAAAGGCATGGCGATTGGTGAAACCATCATGCATCACTCTGCGATCTGATTGCCAAGGCCTTTCAAGCAGAATGTGTCCAGCTCCCGTTGGAAGCACATCACATAGTATCTCATCCTCATACTGGCCAATAGAGAGGGGAACTAAAACCTGGCTACTCACTTTCATTTAACCATTTTCATTAAGCCACTGAAACTTATATGGTTTTGGGTGCTTCCTCACAATCAATCCCAGCTTCTTAACCATCGTTTCACTTGCTACGATAGTGCAACTTCCCCCATCGATGATAAGACTACAGATTTTTCCCTTGACCACACACCTTGTATGAAACAAATCTTCTCTCTGTTCTTGCTCTTCCTCCTTAGATTGCAGACTTAGAGATCTTCTGGTCACTAGTAACTCTCCATGAGCAGGTAACTCTTCATTCTCAGATAAGGATTCATGCACTAGTTCTTCATCTTCTGATTCCACATCTCCATTATCTAGCATGATCATAACCTTCTTGTTGATGCATTCATTGGCGTAGTGACCTCTACCCTGACATTTGAAGCATCTAACATCACGAGATCGTGTAGTAGCTACTGATATGCCTTTGTAATCTTGATTTCCTGCATATGGCTTAGCTTCTGATTTTGGTGCCATGATCTGTTTTCCTTCACGGTGAAAGGTATTAGACCTCTCTTCTCTTTGGTAACTTGGTTTCATAGCAACTGGTCCATTCCCATAACTAGATTTAGTATTGACTGATCTGTCTCCATAGATTGGTTTAGTACTGCTTTTTCTCTTAAGTTGCTTCTCAACTAGAATAGCCTTGTGAAACATTTCTTCTAACTCCACGTAATCCTGTAACTCTACTTTGTCTTGGATGTCTTGGTTCAAACCTCCCAAAAACCTTGACATAGTTGCTTCACGATCCTCAGATACATCAGCACGGATCAAGAGTGTTTCCAGCTCTTCATAATAGTCTTCCACACTACGATTTCCTTGAGTAATATTTCTAAGTTTATTGTGCAGCTCACGGTGGTGATGATTAGAGACAAATCTTTTCCTCATGATTTGCTTCATATCAGTCCAATTCTCCACTGGATCTTCTCCATTACGTCTCCGAGAAGTAACTAACTGATCCCACCAGCTGAGAGCGTAATCATAGAACTCAATAGCTGCAACTCTCACTCGATTTATTTCAGTGTAATGTTGACAGTTGAAGACAAGCTCAATCTTCTTTTCCCACTCCAAATATGCATCAGGATCATTATTTCCATGGAATGGTGGAATTCTGAGTTTGAGACCTCCAAAGTTGTCTCTTTGATGTTCTCTTCCTTCTCTCTCACGCATATTTCTTATGTGGCTTCCTTGAGATGAATGACTATCATGACTATAATATTCTGCTACTGCCTCATCTCTATGATGTCTTTGCAGACCCGGATCTCCTCTAGGAGCTCTATTACGTGCTCTTCTTCTCTGGTTATCACTCTGCAATGGTTTTTCTTCTTGTTGCAGCTCTTGGCGAAAGGCTTTTAATTTAGTGGTCATCATCTGCTCTATCCGAGCCATCATTGCTTCTAACAAAAGCTTATTATTTTGATTGTTGCTGGTTTCCTCTTCTTGTTCAGACATATTGACCTGAAAAGAGCAACACACAAGTCACCAGTAACAAGTCCTTCACAAAAATCGATTCAGGAAAGTTTAAAACATGAACAGATTTGTTAAAAATGTTCAAACTGATGCAACCAACTATTGATCCCAAAATTTTTATTTTATTTTATTTTAGATAAACAGAAAACGAAAAAAACCCTAGAACTAGAACTAACTACGAAAATCAAATAGAAATAAGGTTAACCAGATTAGACTCACACACAAGTACTTGAACAATCACGAAAATTACTAAGACATAAGAAGAAAGGGTGCGACTCAAAACCAGAAGATGAACAGACATAAAACACAAACAAATCTAAGAACAAATGCAACAAGGGATAAAGAATGAGATTACCCAGAATATAGAGCATTGCTCTGATACCACTTGATAGATTTCCCTTAGGATTCGTCACTCTAAAGTCTGGGCAGAACTGGATAAGCCTTGCAAACAATGGATGCTTCAAGGGATGTGGGAGTGAAGGGTCACACAAAGAAGGTGGAAATCCTTTGATATACCAATCGATCCTTCTAGATATGGCACACCAAAGGGAATCGACACACTTGATGGATATTACACACCAGCAAGCAAAGAAAAAGAGAATCACTCTCTAATTCAAAGAGAAATCGAAATTTGATTAAGAAAATTGGTTAAGTTCTACAAAGGGAGGCTGCTAGAGTTTTTAAACAAACAACAAAGAGAAAACTCTAAAAACATGTTGCTGGGCTTGGGCTTCATGAGGATGGACGAAATTTGAAGTGTCTTGGGCCTGAGCTTAGTGGGTTAGATAAGTGGGTGATCTAACTTTGCCTCGTTAAAAACCTATTTTCGAAAACCCAGTGGGACAAAAACGAAGACAGTGAAAAAGAGTGCAAAGCTAGACCACAAGCCCACTAGCCTTCTTGAACTTGAATCGTGATTAAGGTAGCTTTGTTTCCTATTTGGCTTAAGTAGCTTGGTTGCTCCTGGATTTGGTTAAGTATGCCGGCAACGGTTTCATTGAGCTTCTTAGTCCTTGCTCTTGTCATGGGACCAGTTGGAATGATCACAGACTCATCGGCTACAAGTTGTTCTAGTTCATGCTCCTCGGCTACAAGTTCATCATCTGGTTCAAGCTCCATGTTGTGATTGCTGTCCATGAGCACATCACAGGTTAACAGAATAAGGGAACTACCACAGAATAGTAAGAATGTTGGTACACACCGATAGTCCTAATGTAAGCACTGCTTCTATTTTTGTTAGGGTCATAGCAACTTGGAAATGTGTTGGTTTCATATCTTTTTATTTGTTTAGAATAACCATCCAATGAATGTGTTGTACAGAATTATGATTTTGTTGAGTTATAGTATTGCCATATTTTCATTTAATCCTTGTATAAAATGGTTATTTGTAAATATAAACATTTATTTTATTTGTTTTATAAAATAATTTGATTATATATATTATTATATTTAGGAGGGTTTATTGGTTCAAGGATTTTGATGGATTTGGAAATCCAAGTAAAATCATGTGTTATTCAATCATTGATTTTAAAAAAGATTTCTAAATCATGTGTTATTAGTTCTATCATTTGTAAATACTAATTAAAATTATGTGTTATTCGTTTAATGATTTATTGTTGGATTTCAAAATCCACATTATATTTTGAATGAATTTGAATGAATTTGAAAGTGAAGAATAGAAAGATTCAAATCCGTGGTTAAAACATGTTATTTCAAAATCCATATGTATTGATTTCAAATTCCATAAGAATTTTCAAATCCTATATGGATTTACAAATCAATGAACCAATAAAGCCCCATTAGATTGTAGTAATGATTATTGTATAATTTTTAATTGAGTTTTTGAAATTAATATAATTATTGAAATAAAATTAATTAATTAATTTTTTATTAAATTAGTAGAAAAGTGGTAAGAAAAAACTTTCTACCAAAATAATAGTAAAAAATGATAAAATCTTTTTAGTAAGAAATAGTAGGAAATTATTCAACTAGTTCCTCAGCTTCAAATGAGTTGTCAACATCGCTTCTTGAACTACTTCCCAAGCTAAATCCCCAATTAGTCGACATTAAAAAGAATAAATTTACACAGACTCAATTCTTGACCAAAATTGTGCCAATCTGCAAAACAAAATTGTTAATTTCTGTCAATTCTTATATCTAAGTCAAATCTTAAGCGATGGTATACGCAGAATGAGTGAATAAGCGATGTTCAACAAAAGCAAAATCGCAGGCAAGCTTTACCTTCGCCGTGACTTGATCTGAGCAACGGAGCGTCGGATTTCATCTCTCTCGAGGAAAAGGTGACTAAATCTAGGTTCTCCTTCTCTGCCTCCTCTCTATGGTGAAGTCTCGTTCCAGTTTAGTGAGCGTGTTGGACGCATAATGGTTAATTAGAAACTCGAGCATTGCGTGTTTGTCTTCTAATGGATCTGCGTTTGCTCCATAGATAATCAAACACAGAGAGAGACTCCATAGATAAATCCTCCAAGCTTCCATTTTTGAAATTAAAGTCACGGCGTTGACATCAGTGGAGAAGCGTTGACAGCCGCAGAGAGACAGAGATAGCGGCAGAGAGACAGAGACAGCAGCGTAGAGACAGAGACAACGGTGGAGAGACAGAGACAGCGGCGGAGAGACAGAAATAGTAGCGGAGGAGACGAGACAGCGACGGAGACACAGATATAGTGGCGAAGAGACAGAGACAGCGGCGGAGACACATATCTAGAGGTGGAGAGACATATCTAGAGGTGGAGAGACGAATATAAAGAAAATAGCTTAAGAGACAGACGAGGAAGAGGCAAAAGCTTAAGAGGTTATTAGGGTTTTTGACTTGTCTTGTTAAAGAGGAATTAAAAATAATGTAAAGCTTTAGGAGGCAAAATTTTTTAATCCCTTTTTATTTTTATTGAAATTGCGCGAAATCAATCCAGGAAGCAAATTATTGTGGCCACCGTCTTAAAACCAAGAGAGTGATTGGTGGAGACTGTAGAGATTTTTACTATATTTTAAAGTTTTTAAAGTCTGTTTTTTACCAATTATATTTTAATTATTTAACAGTCTTAAAAGTTTCCTAATTTTTCTCACAGTCCATTTTGTTCTATTTGTTCTTGTTAGACTCACTTTTTTTAAAAGCTAATTATTTAGAACTTAGTTTTTTTAAAGTGACAGTCCTAAAAGTTTTTGCTGCACTTTTTTTTTTAAAGTGTAGAAATAAAAGTGCCAACCAATCAGCCCCCAAGTATCATGATACATTAAGGGGTTTGGATTTATATAATTATTAGATTTTAATTATATGTTATATTGAAGTGTTTACAATTTATAAAAAGCATAAATTATACTTAAAAATCATATATTACAAAATACAAAATACCTTAACAAAATATATTACAAACAATATTACCAAATCATACATCATCATCACCATAATCATTTGAATCAAATAATTCCATAATTTACCACAATTTTGTTTTTGCTTTTTGCCACAAATTTTCACAAATTTGTTGTCTTGACAAATTTACGAGGAAAAATCTCTAAAAATACATGGTAAACAATGACACGAATTTTGTGTTGCAATTTGTGGCAAATGTTGCCAGAAACTTGCCATGAAATTGAGAAATTTATTTTACGTGGTAATTTTGTAGTAAAATAGATTGCCACGACATATTTGTGGCAAAGTTCTAGCTATGGAGAACTTTTCTTGTAGTGTAACAACTTAAAATGATGTCGTATGCTTTGATCCTACGTTTTGACAAGTCAACTTCGAGAGCAATCCAATGGTCTCTGTTGATATTGTGGAGTAGGTATAGAATGTCTGTAACCCATTTCGTCATTGTCATGCCATATCTTGCAGATTGACTGTTGTAGAGTTTGATATACTTAGGTGGGAATAACCAATTCTTCTTTGTTATAAACTTCTTGTAGTCATGTGTCCATTGATTGACAAACCATGGATCTAAAATAGTTATCCGCTCAGTATGATAAGGAGAAATATTCTTCATTGCCCTTTTTGGTAACATATGCATTGCTGAGGACATATGTTTTTAAAATAAGCAAAGAACTTAGATCAATAGGGGAAGTTGAATAGTATATCTTGTTGAAAAAAAAAAGAGAATAGTATATCTTAATAATGTGGAAACTTTGCTTTAAAATAAGTGTAAAAGTTAGAACTTGTACCATATATACTAACCACCCGTAGTTTGGCTCTATTGCAAGCCACATTTCCATAGGAGTCATGATCTTTACATATATATTGGATGCGGCATTGATGGTCTCTAGAGGGTTTTCCCTACAATTCAAAATGCACTGAGTAATATGAAAGGGAATGTAGAAACCATAATGTTTTATAAAGTAATAGTAAGAACGTACAAATCATGATGTGTGAAAGCCATTAAGTTATCCATCTTCTCTTTTGTTGCGTTTCCAAATAGATCATATGTTGGGAAAGTCGGCTTATTCATACATGGAGTATATCAATATGTTGAATATATATATGAAGTATATGCTCGTATTAAAACATACAACAATTAAACGATAATTTGAATATCAGACATAAACTTAACATTTTGTGCTAAAACATACAAAATCACTAACATCGTTAGTTAACCGTTAATTCATGCTGACGTGGCGAAAAAAATCCCGAAAAAAATATTCAAATTTTTAACATTTGAAGGGATTTGAACTCCTTACCTGTAGGACAAAAATATGAGATACATAACCAACTGAACCAAACTGTTTTATCAGTAAAGTTGTACATGCACATAATTATATATATATATATATATATATATATATATAGTTTAAACAATACAAAAGCTTTATTCAATTTAAAACGCAAAAATAGTAAAATACCCGAACCCAAACCCGAATCCAAAAACCCGATCCGAACCCAAACTTGAAATTTGAAAATATCCGAACGGGTCTTAAACTCAAAATCCAAAAACCCAAAACCGAATAGATATCCGAACATACCCAAAATATAGGTACATATTAATAATATATTACTAATATTTATATTTGTAATAACCCATGTGCCTAAAATATTCGGATTTTTTTAGCTATTTTGGATATTTTTAGTTATTTTGTTACTTTTACGTATATTAATGTAAAAATATTCGAATTATTTTTTGTATTTTCGAATAGTTTGGAGAGCTCGGATACAAAATTTTCAATTTTTAAGTATTTGAGTAAACTCGAACCTGACCCGAACCCGATGTAAAATACTTGAACCCGACCCAAACCCGTTAATATACCCGAATGGGTTCTATAGGCGTAAACCCAAACACCCAAAAACCCAAACCAAACCGGAACAGGTACCCGAACGCCCAATCCTAAGTAAATAGTATTTAAAATTTTAAAAGTATAAACTAATATCCATTAAATTATAATAGTAAATAGTATTTAAAAATTTTAAAATTCCTAACTAATATCCATTAAATATAATACTAATTATAATAGTAAATTTTAAATACAACTTGTTCTTGAAGACCGAATGTTCGAATACCTATTCTGGTTCGGATTCGGGTTTTCGGTTTTTGAGTTTATGACTCGTCCGGGTATTTTCAAATTTCGGGTTCGGTTATTTTACTATTTTCGCGTTTTAAAATTGATTAAAACTTTTGGATTGTTTAAACTATATATAATTATGTGCATGTAAAACTTTATCGATAAAACAGCTTGGTCAGTTGGTTATGTATCTCATATTTGTCCTAGAGGTAAAAGGTTCGAATTTCTTCAAATGCTAAAACATTGATTTTTTTTTTGAATTTTTTTTGCCACGTGTACGCCATGTTTTTGCCATGTGTACGCCACGTATTTGCCACGTCAGCATGAATTAACGGTTGACTAACAGTGTTAGTGATTTTGTATGTTTTAGCACAAAAGGTTAAGGGGGTTTTATTGGTTCATTGATTTGTAAATCCATATAGGATTTGAAAATTCTTATGAAATTTGAAATCAATACATATGGATTTTGAAATAACATGTTTTAACCACGGATTTGAATCCTTCTATTCTTCACTTTCAAATTCATTCAAATCCATTCAAAATATAATGTGGATTTTGAAATCCAACAATAAATCATTAAACGAATAACACATGATTTTAATTAGTATTTACAAATGATAGAACCAATAACACATGATTTAGAAATCTTTTTTAAAATCAATGGTTGAATAACACATGATTTTACTTGGATTTCCAAATCCGTCAAAATCCTTGAACCAATAAACCCCCCTAAGTTTATGTCTGATATTCAAATTATCGTTGAGTTGTTGTATGTTTTAGCACGAGCATATATTTCATATATGAATTCAACAGACTGATATACTTTATGTATGAATAAGCCGAATTTTTTCATATGTTGCTGGTGAGAGTTTTACCCCACGCATCATACGCCTCACAATTCAACTGCCAATAAAGCTACTGTGTTGGTTATAAGATAAGTTTTTTTGGACCTTTTTGAGGTGCAAAATCATCCTTTTGACACAAAGCCATCATTTTATCCAGTGCTCCATCAAGTGCCTTTTGCTTGGCAACTTCTCATGGATCTGGAAAATAAGATAAGTAAGACTTGGATTTCACTTCCTCAGATGATTCTACCACATCATCAGATTGTTTCTCCTTAAGCGAGGGTGTCACTCTCTTTGCCTCACCAGGTTCTGTTTTGATGCTCCTCCCAGAAATGAAGTCTTCAATGTCTAAGGTGGTTGTCTTTTGTCTGTCTTCACAACAGGGGTCTTCAAAGGTTCAACTAGTTTGGTTTGAACACTTCTGGCCAAAATGAGACTCTTATTGACTCAACACTCTTTTGAATTTAGATTTTGGGTTCTTAACTAATCATGAAACTGGAAAACCTTCCTTAGACATTTGTTTCATTTGTAATAACCATAACTAAAAGATAAAGTTAAGTAAGAGAGATGTTATCAAATTTTATTGAAGCAATAAACAAAAATTATGAATAGAACACAAATTTTGAAATAAGAAAGAAGAACACATTTGCTGGAAACATCAAACACACTTTTTAGAGAAGCAAAAAAAGAAACAAATTAAAAAGGAGGAATAGAAGGAGATCAGAACTAGTGATTTGCAGATATATGCTTGAAAGTTTGCAAATACATGCTTCAGAAGGGACACCAACTAAGCATTAGTTTGCAGAAAACATTTTTCCGAGAATTCAGTCCAATAATATACTAGTAATATGTATGTATTATGATAACTTATTGTGAAGAAAATATACCTCATTGTTGCTGTAGGAACCAACATATTCACCAGTAACAGACCGGACATCACTTGTGTTCTCTTCAACAACTCAACATCATTTTCAAGAACTTTAATCTTCTTCTCAATCCTATCAACTTTGCCTCTAATTACTCCAAGCTTATCTCTTATGTTGTTGTTCATTACTTCAATCTTTAGATCCAAAGAAGCAAGCTGATTGACAACTCCTGTCAATGCTGCTCTCTGATATTCATAGGATTTGCATTGTTTTTAGGATGTTTTCTCTAGATTTAGTTTTAATTCTTAGTTAGTTTTGATATTTTTGCATTAGTTTTAGTCCTCCTTTGTTCAAAGTCATGCACTTTAGGACTTTAGGTTAGTTTCTTTGCATTTGCATATGTTTTTGTGTCTCTTATTAGGTATTTTGGAGTTTGGAGAATTCTAAGATGTATTTGGAGATGCGAGGAAGCTCGAGAACAAAGAGAAGGCGACTTGAGTGGACAGACAGCTTGCATCAGCCATCTGCATCGGGTTTCTACCAACCAAAGATGACAATCGAGCTTCTGCATCGGGTTTTTACTGACCGATCACATCTTCATAAACAACAGTCAAATTTCCAGAAGGACAATCGGCCATCTGCATCGGGTTTCTACCAACCGATGATGAAAATCAGGCTTCTGCTGCCCGATGGTTATATGCAAAACTTGAAAAAAACGGGGTCAAAACCCAGTTTGTCCCGGGTTGACCCGGTTCACCCTTTCTACTATTTAAAGACACTAAACCTAATTTGTGATTTCTTATCCTTGGTTTTAGATTCTCTTAGCCACACTAAGACATTGTAATGATCTTTGAAGTTTTAGTGCAATTTTCCTTCTTTTCATCTTGAATTCCTTTAAGTATTTCAATTCTTGTCATGATTAAGCACTTGATCTTTGTAGATTTTAGTGTTTATGCCATGATTAGTGAGTAGTTTCATTAGGATCTTTAGGTATGGTATATTAGAGTAGGTTTAGGTTGATTCATGATGTTTAAGGTTTAGATTGTTAAATATCATTGTTCATTAGGTGTTCTTAATGCTAGATTAGCCTTGATCAAGTAAGTCTAGATCATAGGTAATTTCATGCCCGGAAAGTGTTTGAATGAACCTAATGAATGCTTAATGTACCTAGCCTATGGGAATAGATGATTAGGGTGCTAAGTGGTTAGTTAGACTTGTTATTAATACGTATTAGTCTTGTGATTACGGATGGCAATCTTTGTTAATTACTTGATTAGTATAGGGATTAGTACCATGGAGATGGATTAGTCTAGTTTAGTGTTATAAGACCTAAGGATTAGCATTTGTAAGTCGACTAAATATCATGGATTAGCTTGGATTTGCCTTAATCAATTTACCTTACCCAAGGATTCGCTTGTTTAATTGTTGTTTAAGATCCGTTTAGTCTTGATTAGTGATTTCCAGCCTTGTTTGCTTTTGAATTTGGTTAGTCTTTTAGAGTTGCATGTTTCTAGTCTCTTGGTTGCTTTGTTTAGTGTCCTTGCTTATTTCTAGCTTGTTTAATTTGCTTCTTAGTTCTTTCATTTGAATTGCTTAGGCGATATAATTAAAACCCCTAATATTTTTGACTTAGATTGAGTAGAAACTTGTATTCCTATTGCGTTAATTCTATTTCTCGTGGTTCGACATCTAGATTACTACAATTAATCCACTTGCACTTGGGTGTTTATAGTTATAAATAGTAAAACTTGTGTTTGAATACTAAATATTTCTCTATCAAGTTTTGGCGCCGTTGCAGAGGAATATCAATTAGCCATTAGGATTTGGAATCTACTTGAGACTAAGTACTCATTTTCGTTGATATTTAATCGTCTTGGATTGGGTTTCTCTTTGATTCTAAGTGTATGAACTTGTGAAGCAGCGGCCAAGCTAACTTAGTCAATTTCGTGGTTGACATTCGCCGGTTGGAAAGAGAAAATACAAGAGCAAGACGGGAAAGAGAACGGTTAGAACATCTAGAGCGCTTGGGTATGCTGAACCAAAATCCGCACGTTGGTGGTGGGAACCAAGAACACAATCAGCACGGTCAAGGAGACAACCGTGAGAAAGTTCCTCACCATGGACCTAGACCCGCTCGGGTGATCGAAGCTTATGATGCACCAAATGTGCATGGGAATCGCAACGGTATTAGGCCTCCGCCGGTTGGAAACAACAATTTTGAGATCAAGACAAGCCTAATCAACATGGTTCAAGGCTCAAAGTTCCACGGTCTACCAATGGAGGACCCATTGGACCATCTAGACCAATTCGACAAGTTGTGCTGCACGGTGAAGATCAATGGCGTTTCGGAAGACGCTTTCAAGCTCCCCCTATTCCCATTCTCTCTTGGGGATAAGGCACACCAATGGGAGAAGAATCTTCTAAGTGACACAATCAACTCTTGGGATGAATGCAATAAATCCTTCTAAGCCAAGTTCTTCTCCATTTCTAGAACCGCCAAGTTAAAGAACGAAATCTCAAGCTTCACGCAAAAGAATGGGAAAAGCTTTAGCAAAGCTTGAGAGCGATTTAAGGGCTACACTACTAAGTGCCCTCAACACGGATTCTCCAACGCATCCCTCTTAAGCACTCTATATAGAGGAGTCCTTCCCAAGTTTTGAATGCTTCTTGACATGACAAGCAACGGAAACTTCTTGCGAAAAGATGTAGAAGAAGGGATGTCGTTGGTTGAGAATCTCACACAAAGCGATGGCAACTATGGAGAAGATTATGACCGAGCTCCACGGGGAAGTGGAGAGAGTGATGAGCAACGTGGTAGGGAGATCAAATCCTTACACAAAAAGATGGATAAGGTCCTCCAAACTACACAACGGTTAATCAAATTCATCGGGGATTGTGAAGGCAACCAAGGCTTTCAAGAGTTTGGTTTCGAAGAGAATGTTGAAGGGCAAGAAGAGATGAACTTCGTGGGTGGTCAAGGGAACTACCAAGGGGGTTACAACAAAGGCTTCAATTCAAACTACCGTAGTCACCCCAATTTCTCTTAGAGGAGTAACAATGTGGAGAACCCACAAGATCAAGTCTACAAGCCTCAAGGTCCTCAAGGAACTCAACAAAGACCTTTTGTGCCATCCACTCAAGCTCAAGGTTCTAATCCTTAACAACAACAATTTGCTCTTAGAGGTGAATTCCAAGGTAACCAAGGAGGACTTGTTCAACAAGGGTATCAACCTCCACCACAAGGAAACGTTCCTCAAGACTTTGATATGAAAGGCATGTTGCAAAAATTGTTAGTGGGGCAAGCTAATGTTGCTAGTGAGATGAAGAAAAACATGTCGGAGATTCATACTAAGGTGAATTGTTCCTACAATGAAATGAATGCAAAGTTTGAAGCTCTCAACTCAAGGATAAAACATATGGATCACCAAATGGCTCAAAGAGCATCTTCTTTAAGTAGACAACTGGGGACTTTACCGGGGAAACCCGAGCCTAACCACAAGGAGTACATCAATGCTATTACACTTAGAAGTAGTAAAGAGCTACCGACAAGGGAAGTTCCTTCTAAGGATCTCAGTGAGGACATTGAGAAACAAAAAGGGGAGGTGGTTTTTGAGATTGAAGATGATGAACCGGTCATTGAAGAAGATGATATATCATGGTTTTTACCCGTTTTTAGCCATGATATAGGTCTTGTTTTCAGAGTCCTTTTAGTGTTTTTGTAGTCTTTTTGAGTCTTTTCAGGTTTTAGCACGTCTGGAGCATTTTGGCGTCAGTTGAATAATTTCCCACCGTTGGATTGAGCTCAAATTTGGATACAAGACATATCTATGGATTATCTTTCATTTGGAAGTGGTTTGAGGCCATTCTAACGGTGCGATCAAAAGTTATGCCAGTTTTTGTGAAGACAGTCTAGTCTGGCGAGCACAGAGTCCTAGTATCGATCGACACCAAACCAGTATCGATCGACACCGACTGCAGGAAAAGAAAACACGCGATTTTACAAGTTTGAAGATTCCGCAACTTGGCCTAGAAGATCCTATTATTTACAATTAAGCCCAAAACGTGTTTTAGCATTATAATTAGGTTTTTCAACCACTTTAAGAGAGAGCTTTTATCATTATTCTGAATACTTAGAAGAGACTGGATTTTATTCATTATTCAGGTTTTGAGAGAGGGAGAGAAGTCAAAAACTCTGTTCATGAGAGAGAAGATTATGAACCCTTATTACTCTTTACTCTACTCTTTTATGCAATCTATTTTATTCATGATGTTTTCTTCATTCACCATGTCTGAGTAGATTCCTTGTTAGGTTTAGGGTTGTTTTAAAGGTATTTGATGAATTGTTAAATTAGATTTAATTGTTAAGAAAATTCTATAGAGTTCTTCACCTAGACTTGAGATTAATGCTTGTTCTAGCCTCGCGAACTAGAATCTGATATTAGGTTGATTAATTGACACGAAAGTGTGATTAGTTTCCTGAACTAGTGTTTGGTGAGCAAAAGACCTACTCGCAAAGAAATTTGGTTTAGGATTTTGTGAACAATTGAACTTGACCGTTAATGCTTGTTTGAATTTAAAGAAATTTCAAAGAAATTTGGAATTCTAGATTTAGACATAGATAGTCTTCGCAACGACAGTTGGTTTACTTTACATCTGTGTTTCAAGTTCAAGAGCGGAGCTTATTTCATTCCTGACATTTGATTTGATTGACAATTCTGATTTGCCTGCAAATTTCTCTGAGCCTAGCGTTTTCCCCACTGATTTTACTACTTTGTTTTAATTGTTTTGTTATTTTTGATTACATTCATTTTGCTTAGCTTAATTCCTATTCTGGAATTTATTGAGTGAAGATCTTGAGTCTTTGTGGTTCGACCCCTAGAATACTACAACTACTGCTTAGATACTTTAGGGTATTATATTTGAGCATATCAGAAGAGAAAGTTGATGAGGTAGTGAAGGTGAATGACAAGGGTAAAGGGAAGATGATTCTAGAGAAAGAACCGATTTTGGCTCCGAAAGTGACATTATTTGTGCCACCGCCTTATGAGCCTAAGCTACCATTTCCGGGGTGTTTCAAGAAACAACTCATAGAGAAGTATAGAGCCATCTTTGATAAGAAAATGAAAGAGGTGCAAGTGACCATGCCCATAATTGATGCATTCTTGTTGGTTCCTCAATACAACAAGTTTCTTAAAGATGCCATCAAGGAGAAAACAAAAACTCTAGAAGGTATGGTAGTCTTAAATCATGAGTGTAGAGCTGTCATTCAACAAAAGATAGTACCAAAGAAGCTTGGAGATCCGGGTAGTTTCACTCTACCTTGTGCTTTAGGACTGCTTTCTTTTGCACATTGTTTATGTGATTTGGGAGCTAGTGTGAGTTTGATGCCTCTCTCCCTAGCTAAACGCCTTGGATTCACGAGATATAAGCAATGTAGAATCTTTTTGGTATTGGCGGATATATCAGTTAGGATCCGGGTTGGAATGCTAGAGAATTTGCCGGTTATGATTGGGAATTTTGAGGTGCCAACCGACTTTATTGTGTTGGAAATGGATGAAGAGCCAAGGGATCCACTCATCTTTGGGAGACCTTTTCTAGCAACCGCAGGAGCTATCATCAATGTGACAAGGGGGAGAATATATTTTTGTTTGGGTTATATGGTTCTCCAATTCGACATCAACAAGGTCATGAATAAGCCAACAAAAGTGGGTCAAGCATTTTGGATTGAGACCATGGACGAGTTAGCGGATGAGTTGTTAGAAGAGCTTGCGTTGGAAGATTCTTTACAAGTAGCACTTACTTGTAAGAATGGGGAGAATGAGTTCATTAATGCGAAAAGTGCTGGGTATGAGAAGCTCCTTAACTCTCACAAGCCTATCGAAGGAAGCACATCATTCTTAGAGCCACCCAATTCACACATAATGTGAGTGTGGTTGAAGTAGCAGATGAGATTGAACTCAAAGAAACTAGCAATGGTAAGTCTAGCGTTGGTGATGATTGGAGTGAACTTAAGGCTAAAAAAATAGACCTCAAACCACTACCAAAAGGGCTAAGGTACGCATTTCTTGGAACAAACTCTACTTACCCGGTAATAGTGAATGAGGATCTTAATGATGAGGAAGTAGCCACCCTTCTAGGTGAATTAAGAAATAGAAAGGCTATAGGTTATTCTTTGGATGATATTAAAGGAATTGCTCAATTGTTATGAATGCTTAGGATACATCTAGAAGATGAATCAATGACTTATATTGAGCATCAAAGAAAGTTAAATTCTAATTTGAAAGAGGTTGTCAAGAAAGAGATTCTCAAGCTTCTAGATGCGGGGATAATCTATCCTATCTCAGATAGTACTTGGATTTCCCCGGTTCATGTAGTCCCAAAGAAGGGTGGAATAACGGTTGTTAAAAACAAAAAAGATGAATTGATACCTACTCGAACTATCACTACTCATAGGATGTGTATTGACTATCGCAAACTTAATTGCTCAACTAGAAAATATCAATTCTCTCTACCTTTTATTGATCAAATGCTAGAATGGTTAGCGAATCACCCATATTATTGCTTTCTAGATGGATATTCGGGGTTCTTCCAAATCCTGATACATCCTAGTAATCAAGAGAAAACGACTTTTACATGTCCCTATGATACCTTTTCTTATCGAAGGATGCTATTTGGACTATGTAATGCACCGAAAACCTTTCAAAGGTGCATGATGTCGATTTTCTCGGACTTAATAGAAGATATGGTTGAAGTGTTTATGGATAACTTTTCGTGTATGGTGCTTTGTTTGGTGGTTGTCTTTCTAATCTTTGTAGGGTACTCAAAAGATGCAATGAGAACAACCTTGTGCTTAATTGGGAGAAGTGCTACTTCATGGTTAAAGAAGGAATCGTTTTTAGGCATAAGATTTCCGAAAAGGGTATTGAGGTTGATGGAGCAAAGGTTGAGGTGATGGTTAGCTTGAAGCCTCCGAATTCGGTGAAAGGGTATTAGAAGATTTTTGGGTCATGCGGAGTTTTATAGACGGTTTATAAAAGACTTTTCAAAGATAGCTAGACCGCTAACTAGGTTACTTTGCAAGGAGGTTGAGTTCAACTTCGATCAAGAGTGTCTACAAGCATTTCTAGAGATCAAGAACGCTTTGGTAACCGCATCCATTGTACAAGCACCGGTTTAGGATCTACCGTTTGAGATCATGTGCGATGCAAGCGATTTCACGATAGGAGCAGTTTTGGGTCAACAAAAAGA
The DNA here is from genome assembly GCA_004349715.1 of Crucihimalaya himalaica. Taxonomy (NCBI): domain Eukaryota; kingdom Viridiplantae; phylum Streptophyta; class Magnoliopsida; order Brassicales; family Brassicaceae; genus Crucihimalaya; species Crucihimalaya himalaica. The sequence goes on along the minus strand of SMJT01000058.1, from coordinate 281,278 downwards.
TAAGAAGCTCCATATGATCTATTATGCAAGAACTCTTGATGATGCTCAAGTAAAATATGCAACCATAGAGAAGGAGCTCCTAGCCATTGTGTTTGCATTTGATAATTTTTGGTCCTACTTGGTGGGTTCAAAAGTTATTGTTCACACCGATCACGCGGCCTTGAGACACTTGTTGGCAAAGAAGGATGCTAAATCGAGGTTGCTTTGGTGGATTTTGCTTCTCTAAGAGTTTGATCTTGAGATCAAAGACAAGAAAGGTATTGAGAATGGGGTAGTGGATAAATTGTCACGTTTAAGAGTTGAGGATAGTGTTTCCATTGATGATTCACTCCCCGAAGAACAACTTATGGCAGTTTGTCTTGTAAACGAAGCCATGAAGATGGGGAAGAGGTTGGAATAGATAATGGGAATGGATGAGAAGTTGGCTTGGTATGCGGATTATGTAAACTTCTTAGCATGTGGAAAGGAGCCTCCTAACTTGGTAGGCTATGCTAGAAAGAAAGTTTTCAAGGACTTGATAGGTTCTATTGGGATGAGCCATACTTATACACACTTTGCAAGGACAAGCTCTATAGGAGGTGTGTATTGAAAGAAGAAGTCGCGGGTATTTTAATGCATTGCCATGGCTTGGCTTATGGTGGTCATTTTGCATCATTCAAGACGGTCACAAAAGCACTACAAGCGGGGTTTTGGTGGCCAACCATGTTCAAAGATGCTCAAGTGTTCGTTTTGAAGTGTGATGCATGCCAAAGGAAAGGCAACATAAGTAGAAGAAACGAGATGCCACAAAATCCAATTCTTGAGGTTGAGATCTACGACGTATGGGGGATTGACTTCATGGGGCTGTTTCTGTCTTCTTATGGTAATAACTACATCCTTGTAGCAGTCGATTACGTATCGAAATGGGTTGAGGCTATAGAAAGTCCAACGAATGATGCTAAGGTTGTGTTGAAGATGTTCAAGACTATCATCTTTCTGTGATTTGGCATTCCTCGAGTTGTGATTAGCGACGATGGTACTCTCTTTATCAATAAGGTCTTTGAGAGTTTGTTGAAGAAGCACGGGGTCAAACACAAGGTAGCAACGTCGTACCATCCCCAAACGAGTGGTCAAGTCGAGATTTCTAACCGGGAAATCAAGGCCATTCTTGAGAATATGGTTGGTACAACAAAGAAGGATTGGTCTATGAAGCTTGATGATGCTCTTTAGGCTTATAGAATCGATTTCAAGATGCCTATCAGGACGACTCCATTCAATCTTTTTTATGGGAACTCATGTCATCTTCCGATGGAGCTTGAGTATAAAGCTATGTGGGCGGTGAAGCTTCTTAACTTTGACATCAAGACGGCCGCGGAGATGTGCATGGTACATTTGAATGAGTTGGATGAGATCTATGAGATCCTATGGGAACTCATAGATCTACAAGGAGAAGATTAAGGGGTTTCACGACAAGAAAATCATTCCAAGAGACTTTAAGGTTAATGACAACGTTCTATTGTTCAACTCTCGGTTAAATTTTTTTCCTAAGAAGCTCAAGTTAAGATGGTCCGGTCCATTCAAGATCAAGGAAGTAAGACCTTATGGTGCGGTAGTCCTTTGGAACAAGAACAGACGTGAGTTTCCTGTGAATGGGAAACGTCTGAACCTCTATCTAGCTGATGAGTCATAGAGGAAGGGACCACGATTCCTCTCTTGGATCCTACAACCACCTAAGGCGATGAACCGTAAAAGCTTCGTGATGTAAAACAAGCGCACTTGGGAGGCAATCCCATGATATCCTTGTATATAACTTTTACTTTATGCTAATTCTTGTGTTCTTGGTTGTTTTTAGTAGTAGGGGGTTGATCACGCAAAACATTGAATTGACATTCAAAGCTTTGAAGATTTCCAGAAGGATAATCGGCTTCCTACATCGGGTAAGTGTCGGCCGTTGGGTACAATCGGGCTCCTACTTCGGGAAGCTGCTGGCCGATGAGAAATTTTTAGAAATTTCCAGAGGGATAGCCGGGTTTCTGCTTTGGTAAGCTGCTGGCCGATGAGAAATATTCAGAAATTTCCAGAGGGATAGCCAGGTTTCTGCTTCGAGAAGCTGCTGGCCGTTGAGAAATTTTCATAAATTTCCAGAGGGATAGCCGGGTTTCTACTTTGGGAAGCTACTGGCCGATGATAAATTTTCAGAAATTTCCAGAGGGATAGCCGGGTTTCTGTTTCAGGAAGCTGCTGGTTGATGGTGACAATTGGGATCCTCCATCGGAAGGGTGCTGCCCGATTAAGCCCAGGTAAGTCTTATAAATCCTTTGACCGGTTTGATTCTGGTTTAGTTTAACTGAACCTATCGATTTTAACCCAATTTTGGCCGATTTTCTTCTCCTCCTTCTTCCCCAAAATCGACTTTCTTCCCTTCTTCACCTCATTCACGATTTCAAGTTTTCCAAAACACAAAAACACCTCCTTCTCTCTCATTTTTCAATCGATTTTCACGATTTCAAGTGTTAGGAACTCAAATTTTTACCATATTTTACATTCTCCTTGCTTTATCTTTGGATTTCGCCTATCCATCCATCAAACCCAAGGTAAAAACTCGATTCTCTCTCTCAAAGTTCAAAAGTTGAAACCTCTTTGCTTATACCTCCGATTTGCTAATGATTTTTTCCAATTATTCATTTGGTTGAGCTGTAACGGTACCCATTGTTAGTACAATCGATCCTTGTTAATTTAGAGGTTGATATTGAGAAATTTTGTATTTTGAATAGTTAGGGTTCTTGAGTTTGGAGAAAAATGAAAATTTTGGGGTTAATGGGAGATTATGGTTTCATTGTGTTACATTGGGTGCCTTATGCTTAAGTGTAGAAGACTAGCGTATTTAAAGAGTGTTTGATCTTGTTTCATGAGTTAAAAGCTTGAAAATGATATAATGGAGTTTGGTGTCTCATTTGTTTTTGATATTACGCCTCATTTATGTTATTTAGCTTGAGATTCTTGGCCTTTTGAATCTTACACTCTCTCTTTTGAATCCATTGAGAATGTTAGATATTGGTTCATGTGTTTTTGGCTTGAAATTGATGAATGTGAAGCTTGATGATCATATCTTGTGTCTTATGGTGTTTTGATTGGTTTTATGCTTGGGATCCTTGTTGTCTAGGACTTAAAAAGCTTATGGACTCTATTATGACTTCTTGGATTACTTGAAAATGTATTGAAATCTTTTGAGTTGTTTTGTAGATCAAGATGACGAAAACCAAAGAACGACATGGACCTCATCGAGCTGCGCATGCTCCAAACAAAGGCAAGGCCGTAGCTCAATCATCTAGTGAGAGTGAGGAAGATGTTCCACAACTTGTGCGAAGCTCAAGTAAAGGAAAGGGTAAAGAGCAAGTATTTAAGAAGAGTGCTCCAAAGAAGAAAGCACCCGCGAACGAAATCGTGAAGCGTACATCTTCAACGAAAAAACTTTCTTATGCCGCATTGCTAGCCAAGCTTGAATCAATAACTTTCCTTTCAACGCACTACGCTGACCATGTTCTACTCCATGATCTTGGGATATTAGAGGATGTAGCGCTTCTATTTGAACGTATGGGGTTAGGAAAATTCCACTCCAAGAAAACAGGGTGTTTGCGTCGTTTTTTTGTGTCGGCGTAGCAACGTTTTTCCGACAAAAATTGAAATCGTCGCTAAATCCATGCAATTTTGCGATAATTTAGCAACGTATTTATTCGTTTCAAAATAGCAACGATTTAGCGACGACCAAAAGTGGTTAAAAACACGTTTTTAGGTTGTTGTACTGGTTTTTTGCGACGGAAAAAGTGTTGCAAATTCGTTTGTAAATCGACGCTAAAACGTCACAAATTTTTTATGTTGCAAATTCGTTGCAATAGAAGGTGGTGAAATCCTTGCAAATTCGTTGCAAAATCCTTGCAAATTTCTATAAATTTGCCTATATAAAGCCTCCTTCCTTCACTTATATTTTATAAGAAAAAAAAAACAACAAATCACAAAAAAAAAAACACATAAAACAGTAAAAAAACTTTTATTTTGAAGGATGTCTAATGGAGGTGATATATACGAACTCCAAAGATGGATGTATATGCATAAAGATTCTGAAGGAGTGGTGACGAACGAATTCGTGGAAGATCTTCAAATATTCATGTATCAGGCGAGAAATATGCCGACGACCATGGAAACCGGTATGATGTATTGTCCTTGTCAAAATTGTAAAAATAAATCGACAACCGGGACATAGTGATCTTGATCGATTGGATAAAAATCGACCTCCTAACACATTTTGGTAATTTAATTATTATTTGAAACAATTTAAATAATTTTATAATATATTTTTATTAATTATTTTTTATATGCAGGTTTACCGTAGATAATCGTGTTAATAGGAGCGTGGCAGATTGCATCAAGAATTACTTCGTCGAGCCGCATGCCAATTGGTCTCAGGCGCCTCGGTATATCAAAGATATTTAGTTTGAGATGTTTGCGGTAAAAGTTTTAATTTATTTTTCTCGTATTTTAAATTTTAAATATATTTAACTATGATATTCTATTTAATTTGGTAATTTTTTTTTGTAGAAAAAATGGCATTGGGATGATGGTATAACCGGAGACGTTCTCCGAGCTTTTGAGGCAAAGGCATTGAAACGCCTTGCTGGGACGGTTTCCAACTGGAAGAAGGAGTGGAAGAATAAGGGCGATGACGCGGTTTGGTTAAGTATTAGGAAGATCCTCATTCGCAGTCAGTAGCCGCTGGATGTTCTAAGGCACGAAACTTTGATCCTGACGGTTACAGACCACCTAAGCACACCGCGGGTCAAACGTCGTTTGCCGCAAAACGAATAACATTAGTAATATTTACTTATCAAATTATAGTAATTATAATTGGTAAAAAATTTATTTGTTTATCTAATATTTTTTGTATTTTCTAATTAGGCTAATGGAGGTCAGCTACCTCCTATTGTGCAAGTCATGGTCGAGACCCACAAGAAGAAGGATGGCACATTTGTAGACCCGCGGTCCGAGAAGGTCTACAACGATGTGAATGCCAGGGTTCTTGAGCGTCAGACCCAACTGTCCCAGACATCTCTAGGCGGTAATTCCGTCCAATCTTGTGATTTAACCGTCGATGAGATGGATACCATTTATAAAGAGGTATGTCTATTTTTTTTATAAAATTATTGTTTACTTTAATATAAAATTGTTAATTACAAGTTTTATTTTTTTATTTCAGGTTGCTCCGAAGAAAAAGAACCGGGTTTTCGGAGTTGGTTCCATAGAAGATGTTCCGGCGGCATGTTCTTCATCATCTAGGACTAGTGTTTATGACAATCATGCTCTCTTGAGGACTCAGTTATCCATCGCGAACAACGAAATAGAAGCTATGCGACGACGACAAGAAGCGACGGAACGTGAGCTCTCAGGGTTAGATCAGCTGTTCGAGATCATCGCAGTTGACAACCCGACCTTGGCAGAGGCGTTACGCAACAGACGACATGCCCAGCCACCACCTCCGAAAGCTTAGCAGAGGCGTTACAATCGATGGAATTGCAACGGGCTGCAGCGGAAGCGGCCAATGCGCATCTACCGGCATTCGACCTCGGAAATGATGATATTTAGTTTTTTTGTTTTGTAATCTTAAAACATATTTTAATATTGATAAAAAATAATTTTATTTAAATTTTCAATTTTTGTTTTTTTATTAATTATTAATTATCAAAAATTTAATAAAAAACAAAATTATTTAAAAATCGTTGCAAAATCGTTGCAAAAACAAAAACGATGCTAATTCGTTGCTAAAGTATTCGATGCAAAATCGTCGCTATTTTTGAGTCGAATTAGCATCGAAGAAAACCCAAACGTTGCTAAATCGTCGCTATTTTTTGCGTCAAATTAGTGACGTTTTTGCGTCGAAATTTTAGCGATGATTTAGCGACGAGAGTTAAACGATGCAAATTTTGCAATGATATAGAGACGTTTAAGGTTTTTTAGAAAATCGTAGTTTTTTCCTCGCTAAATTGTCGCTAAGTTTGCGTCGATTTAGCAACGTCTGTTTGCGTCGATTTTGGACGATTCTGGTGGCGACGCAAATTTGCGACGATTTAGCAACGATTTCTATTTTGCGTTAAGCTGTTTGCGACGTTTTGGATTTCGTCGCAAAGTTGACGCAAATGCCGTTTTGCAACGATTTAGCGACGAATATGGACGTTGCAAAACGTCTGTTTTCTTGTAGTGAATTTTTTCTTATTGAAAACCCCGCCTACAAGACTCCAACGCTCCAATTCCTTGCCTCGTTAACACTTCATTTCGCATATGAGAAGAATGAGGATTTGGAAAAAGATGCTCACATCATATTTTGAGTTAATGGAAAGACATTCAAGCTCACAATCCAAGAGGTCAACACCATTTACAGATTCAAAGAGGGACTTCTACCCGTTTCTCTCCGGTACGATCATATAATACTCGGGTTTGGGCACACATTGGTACTGGTAGTTGTGGTAAGGGGTTGACAAGGGCAAGTAAGATTAGGAACCCAGCCATCCGTTACACTCACAAAGTTCTAGCTCACACTTTCTATGCTAGAAGGGAGACCACTGCGGTAAGCGTTGATGAGATGCACCTTTTAGCAAAGGGGGTCATTCCGTTTCTCCAACATACCAATGACGGGAAATATTTGTTTATCATCATGAGAATCCAAGCCTTGGCGCCATCCTTCTCATACAACTTCACTCATACAGGGATTAGGCTTGGAAAACCCCGGACAAAACTCCACAATTGAGTGTAGGAGGGATCATAACACCTTTGTTAGAAGTTTGTGGAGTCGACTTAAGCGAGGACTCGGTAGGGATTTGATATATCATGGTTTTTACCCACTTTTAACCATGATATAAGTCCTTTTTGTTGAGTCTTTTCTTTAGTTTTAGAGTCTTTCAAGTTCTTTTCAAGCTATAGGCGCATATGGAGCTAATTGGAGGATTTGGAAGCTTTTGAAGCAATCTGGAGTTGAAGCCGTTCGGGAACAAGCTCAGCATCGATCGACACTGAGGAGCATCGATCGACACCATTCGTTTGGGAGAACCACGACCAAAGAACCTGGCATCGATCGATACCACTTACAGCATCGGTCGATGCCAGTGACCAGAACGCGAAACAAACCCCAAGATTATCCAGAAGTTTTCCTTATTTTTTGAGATAACTCCAAAACGTTTTGATTAGCTATTTAATTAGGTTTTGCAGCCTCCAGAAAGACACCTTGTGATTTCTGGAGATAGAGTTTTCTGCAATTGAGTTTTTGGAGAAGAATTCTAGAATCTCTTTGTATTCTTACTCTATTTCATTATTTTATGATATCTATTCTATTCATGATGTTTATTGCATTCACCATGTCTGAGTAGATTCCCTGTTAGGATTAGGGTTGTTTAAAGGTATTTTGATGGATTATTAGATCTGAATTAATTGTTAGGGAATAATCTATAAGAGCTTTTCACCTAGACTTGAGATTAATGCTTATTCTAGCCTCGCGAACTAGAATCTGATGTTAGGTTATTTGATTGGCACGAAAGTGTGATTGATTGCCTGATCTAGTGTTTGGTGAGCAAAAGCCCTATTCGCAAAGAAATTTGGTTTAGGGATTTTGTGAACAATTGAACTTGAACTTTAATGCTTGTTTAAATTCATATAATTTGCAAAGAAATTTGGAATTCTAGGTTTAGGCATAGATAGTTTTCGCAACGAAAGTTGGTTTACTTTACATATGTGTTTCAAGTTTGAAAGCGGAGCTAAATATATTCTTGACAATTGATTTGATTTGATAATTCTGATTTGCCTGCAAGTTTCCCTAAGCCTAGCGTTTTCCCCCACTGAATTACTACCTGTTTTAACTGTTTTGTTGTTCTTAGTTTCATCTATTTTGCTTAGCTTAATTCATATTTCTGAATCTATTGAGTGTTATCTTGAGTCCTTGTGGATTGACCCCTAAAATACTATAGCGACTGCTTAGATACTTTAGGGTATTAGATTTAAGCATATCAGGATTGCACGTCTTGACGCCTCCTACCTCAACCGAGCAGATTTTCTGGCGGCGCGTTCGGGGAGGAGTTATGGATACCGATTCTACTCGTTTGGTCTCGATGGCAAGAAGAAGATACTACTCCCGAACCGCAAGCTCACTTCGATTCGAGTTTGGGCCAACGTGATTTTCAAGCCAAGCGATGCTTTTCTCTACAACCCGGA
>SMJT01000058.1:232704-270206 GCA_004349715.1 Crucihimalaya himalaica | reverse complement strand
ATGTTTACCTCCTATCCGGGATAACATCAAATCAATTTTGATTTCGTTCCCGGAGCCACACTACCAAACCGGCCAGCTTATCGAACCAATCCGGTCGAAACCAAGGAACTCCAACGGCAAGTCGGTGAACTTATGGAGAAGGGTCTTATCCGAGAGAGTATGAGCCCGTGTGCCGTTCCAGTGTTACTTGTCCCTAAGAAAGACGGATCTTGGAGGATGTGCGTCGATTGCCGAGCTATCAACAATATTACGGTTAAGTACCGCCATCCAATTCCCAGGTTAGATGACATGCTAGATGAGCTTCATGGGTCTAGTATCTTCTCTAAAATTGATTTAAAAAGTGGTTATCACCAAATCCGGATGAAGGAAGGTGATGAGTGGAAAACCGCTTTCAAAACGAAGCATGGATTATACGAATGGCTTGTTATGCCGTTTGGTCTCACTAACGCACAAAGTACTTTTATGCGTCTCATGAATCATGTTCTTAGGTCTTTTATAGGCGTGTTTGTTGTTGTTTACTTCGATGATATCTTGATCTATATTAAGACTTTGGACGAGCATGTAGGTCATTTACGTAAGGTGTTAGAAGTGCTTAGGACGGAGCATCTTTTTGGTCAATTGAAAAAGTGTTATTTTGTTCAAGATAACGTGGTCTTTCTATGTTTTGTGGTAAGTTCACAGGGCATACATGTTGACGAGGAGAAGATCAAAGCCATTCGAGATTGGCCGAGTCCTAAGACGGTAGGAGAAGTCCGTAGCTTTCACGGTTAGCAGGATTTTACCGACGGTTTGTTCGGGACTTCAGCACTATTGCCGCACCACTAACCGAAGTGATTAAGAAGGACGTGGGCTTTAAGTGGGAGCAAGCACAAGAAGACGCTTTCCAGCTCCTAAAACACAAACTTACTCACGCCCCTCTTCTTGTTTTACCCGATTTCTTGAAAACTTTTGAGATTGAATGCGATGCTTCTGGTATAGGTATTGGAGCTGTCCTAATGCAAGAGAAGAAGCCAATCGCNGCACATCGGGTTAATTGGTGTGCTAGAGCCTAAAAAACTCTGACTATCAAAAATATTTTAGAAGTGATGGTTTCTTGTTTTATGAGAATCGACTTTGCATTCCTAACTATTCTTTGCGAGATCTTCTTGTTAGGGAGGCACATGGTGGCGGCTTGATGGGACATTTTGGCGTAGCCAAACACTTTCTATTGTACAAGACCATTTCTTTTGGCCGCACATGAAACGTGATGTGGAAAGAATTTGCAACCAATGCACCACTTGTAAGTTCTCAAAATCCAAGAGCCAAGGCCAAGGTATGTACACTCCTTTACTGATTCCTAGCGCACCATGGACCGACATTTCGATGGACTTTGTGTTAGGTTTGCCTAGGACTAGAAAAGGAAGTGATTCGGTCTTTGTAGTGGTTGATAGGTTTTCTAAAATGGCTCATTTCATACCTTGCCATCAGACCGATAATGCATCTAACATCGCCGACTTGTTCTTTAAGGAGATTGTGAGCTTGCATGGGATGCCTAGGACTATAGTCTCAGATAGGGATACAAAATTTATGAGTTATTTTTGGAAGACCTTGTGGTCTAAGCTAGGAACTAAACTTTGTTTCTCTACGACTTGTCATCCGCAAACCGATGGACAAACCGAGGTGGTCAATAGGACCTTAGGAACTCTTTTGCGGGCTGTGATTAAGAAGAATCTTAAGTCTTGGGAGGATTGCTTACCTCATGTAGAATTTGCATATAATCATGCCGTGCATTCTACTACATCTTTCTCTCCTTTTCAGCTTGTTTATGGATTTAATCCGCTTACACCTCTTGATCTAACTCCTTTACCTTTGAGTGAGCGTGTAAGTATGGACGGACAGAAAAAGGCTGAGCTGGTCAAGAAAATGCATGAAAAGGCGAAGCAAAATATTGAGCATAAGACGGAACAATACCGCAATAATGCTAACAAAGGGCGGACCAAAAGAACGTTTGAACCTGGCGACCAAGTTTGGATCTATTTAAGGAAGGATAGGTTCCCGGAAGAAAGGAAATCCAAACTATTGCCTCGAGTTGACGGACCATTCACAATTTTGGAGAAAATCAATGACAATGCTTACAAAACTGATCTCCAAGGTAAGTATTCCGTGAATTCTAGTTTTAACATCACTGATATTCTTCCTTTTGTGACAGATGAAGCAGACTTGAGGACAAGTCCTTTTCAAGAGGAGGGGGATGATATGATCTTGGATACGCCAGCTTTGGAAAAGGATCCCGAGGAAGCATTGATCATTCCCGAAGGTCCCCGTTATGCGTTCGAAGACACGAAAGCTAAACCGAGCTGTCCGGGAGTTACTTAACAACGTTCGAATCACTCAAGAATTCCCGAGCTCCGGACTACCATTCGACCGAGCTCCCGCGCTCAAGGACTCCCGTGCTCAAGAATTCCCGAGCTCCGCACTACCATTCGACTGAGCTCCCGCGCTCAAGGACTCCCGTGCTCAAGGATTCCCGAGCTCCACACTACCATTTGTCCGAGTTTCCGGGCTCTCTCACACCGTCCTCAACGTGATCCGAGTACAACACACGTACTTCCCATAGAATTTGGACCGAGGTGTTTGATCTTGTACTCTTTTTCCCTACTTTTGGGTTTGTCCCAATGGGTTTACCAAAAGAGGTTTTAACGAGGCAAGAACATTCATCTCCCGAGCTGGTCCAACTTCTCGGTCAACAACCGATAAGAGGATGGGAGGCTAAGAGGCATTCACACAAGAGTTAAAGTCTTTAATTAGACTTTGTTATTTCCCATACATTGTTTTTAGTCTTTTCTACAAAACTCTTTACATTCTAGTTCTATTTAAACTATGTAATCTTTTTGAGAACAATAATCCAATATATACCTTTTTCTTAGAGAAGTCTCTCTTTTGTTCTTCAAGAACTTTCGATCTCTTTGGTGGTTAGCCAAGAAATCAAACCGTTCCTAGAGTGGTTAGCTCTTTGAACACATCCGTTCACTAAGGTGGTTAGCCTTGTGTTCAATTCGATTCCGAGGTGGTTAGCCGACGAGTTACAAGCGTTCCTTAGGTGGTTAGCCTACGGTTCAGGTTTACCGAGTGCAGTCCATAGCCCTCGACGCAACCATTCACTTCCCCGCCTTGTTCTACAAGGATTATCCGTAACCAATACCGAACAAGAGTGTGTTTCTTGGGAGATCTTACCAAGATCGTATCACTATCTTTCGTTTACTTAGGCTAATACACACAAACTAATGCAAGTGAGCTTAATAAGTTTAGGGCCCACTATGAAAACACCTAATGCCCAAAACCAAACAATTCATTTCTTCTTCTTGTTTCTCCTTGATTCTCGACTTCTTACATCTCTTCTTCCCTCTATTTCTTCTTTGTTCGATTCTACTTCTTCTCTGATCCTTACCGCTTTGATAATCAATGAACAGCTTGATCCAACAAATTAGTGTTCGAAGAAAAAAATCCAGTAGTGGGAAACAAGAGGCTAAACACGAGGGGGGGGGATGAAAAACAATACTTAACCTATAAATGAGTTGTTACTCAAGATTGAAAAAGCATGTCAAGTAAAGAGGAGAACCATAAAGGGATCTTTAAGGAGAAAATTTATGGAGATAACTCGGTTGGTGACGGTGCAAAGCCTAACAAGGAAAAGGTTCATGGTTCCCAAAAGCCTAAGTATAGTGAGGGACATGCTGTTGTTGGTTTGATAAAATCACATAAATGGGCCTTTATGAGTCAGGCGAATTTGGGCAGAAAGAAGGCTTGAAGCCTTAGTACACACATATATTTACTCAATTGTTGGGGATATGTGACACGAGAGAGGAAGAAAAGAAAGTGGTTGAGACAAGATATCAAAAAGAGAGTTCTAGAGAGAAAAGGAGACGAGGATTTTTACAAGTTTTTCTCTTCTTCTTCTTTGGTGTTATCTTTGTTCTGGTTTTCTTGTGAATGTACCTGTAAGGAAAACACAACATCACAAGTTAAGCTTGTGTGTAATCTCTTTCATATAGTGAAACCAGGGAGCAAGAGTCCTCCCCCGAGACGTAGCGGTTAGAGGCCGTGAACTCGGTTATCAAACCGTTGTGTTGCTTCTTTTTACACGCAATCTATCTATCTCATAACTCAACAAGTGGTATTAGAGCACTAGGCTTGGCGTAAGGTTGCTAAAGAAGTTTTAGGTCAAAGGTACAAGAAGACTTACAAGATGAGTAGCTCTTGGGTCGAGGTGGACAGATTCGATGGAACTGGTGACTTCTCTTTGTGGAAGGTCAGAATGCTGGCTAACTTTGGTGTTCTCGGGCTGAAAGGGATCTTGAATGATGAACAACTGCTCAAAGATCCACCAGCTAGAGAAGAAGAAGTTGCACTAGCTGCTAGAGAGGTGTCTGTGGGCATAGTAAATTGTACAAAGCTGGCTCCAAACACTGACACTGTAAAATTTGAAAAATAAGAAAAAGCAAAGTATCTTATAATGCTTAATGTTGGAAATCAAGTACTAAGGAAGGTCACAAATTATGAAACAGCAGCATCCATGTGGTCCACACTAAACATGTTATACATGGAGACTTCCCTACCTAATCGCATCTATTTACAGCTTAAGTTTATACTTACATGATGACAAATTCTAAGAGTATAGATGTCAATGTGGATGATTTTTTTAAGCTGGTTACATATTTGAACATTATAGGAGTAGATGTGACAGAAGAGGTTCAAGCTATACTGTTATTGAGTTCATTATCTAATAGATATGATCAACTCAAAGAGACCCTGAAGTATGGTAGAGATACTTTGAGCTTGAATGAAGTCATAGGATCTGCAAAATCAAAGGAAAGAGAGTTAACAAAAAGTGGAAGACTCTCAAAATCACAGGCAGAAGGTCTGTATGTTAAAACAAGAGGTAGATCAGAGAAGATGTTTGACAAAGGAAAAGGCAAACCATGTAGAGGACGGTCTAAGAGCAGAGGTAGATCAAAATCAAGGCCTAAATACAATAAGAACAACAAAGGTTGTTTTATCTGCGGAAAAGAAGGGCATTGGAAGAGGGAATGTCCTGAGAAGTACACAAATAGACCTTCAAGCTCAGCAAACAATGCAACAAAACTAAAACAGCCACTAGTATTAGTAACCATCCCTCAAGACAGTTAAGAAGAATGGGTTATGGATTCTGGTTGCAGTTTCCATATCACACCAGACAAGGATTCTCTATTTGACCTACAAGAGTTTGATGGTGGCAAGGTATTGATGGGGAATATGACTCATAGTGAAGTGAAAGGGATTGGTAAGATTAAGATCTTAAATCCAGTTAATTATGTGGTCATATTAACGAATGTCAGGTACATACCTACAATGGTAAGAAATCTCATTTCATACGGTCAATTAGAGAAGAGTGGCTGCAAATATGAAGGACAAGATTTTGTAGTCAATTTCTACAAATATGGGCAGAAGATTATCTCTGTAAATTATCAAGATGAGTTGTACTATCTACAAAGAAAGGTAGTAAAAGCAGAAGTTGTTATGGCAAAATCAGAAGTTGACATGACTAGCTTATGACATTCAAGGTTCGGTCATATGAGCTTGAAGAACATGAATGTACTAATCAAGGAAGGTTACTTACAGGAAAAAGAAGTAATCAAGCTAGACTTTTGTGAGAGTTTTGTACTTGGAAAATCTCACAAGCAAAGTTTTCCAACTGGCCAGCACACCACCAAAGGTATATTAGACTATATACATTCTGATGTGTGGGGTTCTCCTTCTACTCCAGAAAGTCTTGGTGGTTGTAAGTACTTTGTAAGCTTCATTTATGATTTCGCAAGGAAAGTATGGGTGTATTTCCTGAAAACTAAGGATGAAGCATTTCAAAAGTTCAGGGAATGAAAACGAGCTGTTGAGAATCAAATGGGGAAGAAGATTTAGTATTTAAGGACTGATAATGGTCTTTAATTCTGTAATACACAGTTTGACAACTTGTGTAAGGAAGCAGGGATAACAAGTCACATAACGTGTACTTATACACCACAACAAAACGGTGTATCAAAGAGGATGAACATGACCATTATGGACAAGGTTAGAAGTATGCTTGCTGAGACAGGTCTGGGTCAGGAGTTTTGGGTTGAAGCTACTTCTACGGCTGTTAACTTAATCAACAGAATTCCAAATACATCTATTGGTTTTAAGCTACCTGAGGAGATGTGGACAAGTTTAAAACCACATTTGAGTCATCTAAGGAGATTAGGACGTTCAGCTTTTGTTCATGTAACTAAAGAGAAGACAAGTCCAAAAGCTGTTAAAGGAGTCTTCATGGGATATCCTTTTGGCATTAAAGGATATATGGTCTGGTTACCTGAGGAAAGGAAATGTACAACAAGTAGAAATGTGGTATTCAATGAAACTGAGTTGTACAAGAACACACTATGTGGTGCAGATGAAAAGAAAGAAGAAACTGATAAGGCATACAGGAAATTGAAAAAGGCTGGAAAAAGAGTTTCTTTTAGCCATGATCTTATCAAAGGACCTTGTAGCAATTATTCTAATTTGGATGAAGCATCTTCTCAAGGTGGAGAAACGGCTTCAGAAATCTCAGGAAGTTCTGAAAGCTCAGAAGATTCAGAGACAAATGAGGATGTTGATGGGTCAGAAAATGAATAATCTCTGGATGCTTATTTGCTGGCCAGAGATAGAGAAAGAAGAAGTAACATCAGACCTCTGTCTAGATTTGAAGATTCAGATTTCACAGCCTATGCTTTGGTAGTAGCAGAAGACTTAGAAACAGAAGAACCTAAGTCTTATGAAGAAGCTATGAAAAACAGTAAGAGGAAGCATGGGAGAATGTAATGAAAGAGGAGATGGACTCTCATAAAAGGAGTAATACTTGGGATTTAATTGTGAAACCAGAAAAGCAGAACTGGTAGGATGCAAATGGATCTTTAAATTGAAGCCAAGTATACCAGGAGTGTAGAAACAGAGATACAAGGCCATATTAGTTGCAAAAGGTTTTTCGCAACAAGAAGGAATTGATTACAATGAAGTATTTTCTCCAGTGGTGAAACATGTCTCCATTAGGTTAATGTTATCAATTGTTGTTAACATGGACTATGAGTTAAAGCAAATGGATGTTAAAACAGCTTTCCTACATGGAAATCTATAAGAAATGATCCTAATGAGTCAACCTGAAGGATTCATACAAGAGGGAAATGAAAACAAAGTTTGTTTGTTAAGGAAATCTTTATATGGCTTAAAACAGTCTCCAAGGCTTTGGAATCAAAGGTTTGATGGATTCATGAAGGATCAGAAGTTTGAGAGAAGTAGTCATGACCCTTGTGTCTACATGAGAGACACTCAAACTTAGCAAGCTGTTTATTTGCTACTATATATTGATGATATGCTGATAGCATCGAGGAGTATGGCTGTTATTCAGAAACTTAAAGAGAAACTGAACAGTGAGTTTGAAATGAAAGACATGGTAAAAGCTTAAAGAATTCTAGGTATGGATATCATAAGAGATAGAGAGAATGAGGAACTGATTCTATCTCAAGGGAACTACCTAGAAAAAGTGTTGAAAACATTTGGAATGCTTGAAGCAAGGCTAGTGGTTACTCCAACTGCTTCACACTCCAAACTCAGAAGTTTGTCAGAAGAGGAAAAGAAAACAGAAGTTGTACACATGGAAATAATTACATATGCAAGTGTTGTGGGGAGCCTAATGTATGCTATGGTTGGTTCCAGGCAAGATTTAGGATTTGCTGTGGGTTTTATCAGCAGGTTTATGTCAAATCCAGGAAGGGATCATTGGTCAACAGTGAAATGTGTGTTAAGGTATCTAGTAGGTTCATACACTCAAAACTTAACTTTCAAGAAAGATTCTAAGTTTTGCATTGAAGGTTTGTCTGATTCAGATTATGCAACTGATCTTGACAGAAGAAGATCATTCACTGGTTTTGTGTTTAAGGTTGGTGGTAACACAATTTCGTGGAAGTCAAGTTTACAGTCTGTTGTGGCTCTTTCAACAACTGAAGCAGAGTACATGGCTCTTACTGAAGCAGTGAAAGAAGCCATTTGGTTGAAAGGTTTGTGTTCAGAATTGGGGTTTAAGCAAGACAAGGTTGTGGTTCACTGTGATTCACAAAGTGCTCTAGCCCTAGCAAAGAATTCAGTTCACCATGAAAGGACCAAGCACATAGACACTAAATTTCACTTAATCAGAGATATAGTGTCACAAGGTGATGTTGTTTTACACAAAATTCACACAACACTCAATCCAGCAGACTTCCTAACGAAGACATGTAACTCCAACAACCTCACAGTATACAGAAAATAAAGTTGCATTAGTTTCTGTGAGTAAGGCTCAAAAGTCAGAATTGAGCAAATGGTTTAAATTGAGATAGAGTTACCTGTGTAGACTATGGAACTATGTAGGAGTTGCAAGTTCCAGGTGGAGTGTCTTACAAAAAAGATATGGAATTGGCGAGGAGAAGCTTACTTAAGGATCAGATGTGTTAAAGTGTGGTGGAGCTCCCAAGAGAGGCCATGAGTGATTTTTCAGAGGAACCAAACTTGAGTGTAGTCTTGCCAGACTTGACTACAATCTTGTCAGATTTGAGTGTAGTCTTGCCAGACTTGAGTGTAGTCTTGCCAGACTTGAGTGTAGTCTTGCCAGACTTGAGTACAGAATTGCCAGACTTGACTGCAGAATTGCCATACTTGAGTGTAGTCTTGCCAGACTTGAGTGCAGTCTTGCCAGACTTGACTGCAGTCTTGCCAGACTTGAGTTTAGTCTTGCCAGACTTGTCTGTAGACTTGGCAGACTTGCCAGACTTGCCAGACTTGAGTGTTGTCTTGTCAGACTTGAGTGCAGACTTGCCAGACTTAAGTATAGTCTTGCCAGACTTGAGAGCAGACTTGCCAGACTTGAGAGAAGACTTGCTAGACTTTAGCTGTGCAGTCTTAGAAGACTTATGTTCTACAAACTGGTGTACGATAGATGGGTGTACATCAGGCTTGTCATCTGAAGTTTGGTGTTTGGTAGACTTGTCAGATGAAAGGATCTAATCTCTATGTGTACTACAACACGTGAAATGGAGAGATTAGAAGATACCTCAAGTAATAGGTGATGAAAGTTTCCAGTTCGAGAGGTGTTGAGTAGAGAAGGACGGAGTGTATTCTCTTAAATACCAAAGGTGGAGCCGCCGAGAAATTGGCAAAGATTATGGTTGCTTGCACCGGAATCAGTCGCCGGAGTAGATTGTCGGAGGAGATAGCGGTATGGTGGCAATAAGCTTCACATGAATGAAGAAAAAGATAAGGTCAATGTTGAAGTCCATATCGTGTGTGTTTTTTTTGTCAAAAGGTGGAGATTGTTGTTGGTTTGACAAAATCACACAAATGAGCCTTTATGGGCCAGACAAATTTGGGCAGAAAAGAAGGCTTGAAGCCTTAGTACACACATATATTTACTCAATTGTTGGGGGTATGTGACAGGAGAGAGGAAGAAAAGAAAGTGGTTGAGACAAGACATCAAAAAGAGAATTCTATAGAGAAAAGGAGACGAGGGTTTTTACAAGTTTTTCTCTTCTTCTTCTTTGGTGTTGTCTTTGATCTGGTTTTCTTGTGAGTGTACATGTAAGCAAAACACAACATCACAAGTTAAGCTTGTGTGTAATCTCTTTCATATAGTGAAGCTTGGGAGCAAGAGTCGTCCCCCGAGACGTAGCGGTTAGAGGCCGTGAACTCGGTTATCAAACCATTGTGTTGCTTTCTTTACACGCAATCTATCGATCTTACAACTCAACACATGCGAGGCCTAGAAGGTTTAGTAGTTAAGCAGAGATGAATAATCATCGTGGATATTTAGCGGCGAGGAGAGGTACTTTAGGTTCAAAGATGGGAATGGAGGATGGAACTAATATTGCCCGATATAAGGTTTACCTCCTCTGAGACAGGTTCGTAAATCTCTTCTTTTTAACGATGAGGCGCTTATGGTGGTAAAACCCCGTGAAATCAGTTTTGGTGAAACTGGATGCAGGTTCGGAAAAGTAGAGGTTGATGGAGCTAGATAACTCGATTCAGGTCCAATCAGAGGAAAGGAGGGAGGTGACTGTGGTCCTTTGGATAATTTTGAAATTGAACATTCAGATGAGGGAAATATGGTAGATGGGGCTGATAGTGTGGTGTTGGAGCTTGATGATATGGTTGTCACATAACATAAGGAGAGGAAGATACTACGATGGTGGACATGGATGGCAATGGAAAGAGGGACTTGGGTCTTAATGGACATGGTGTGGATCAGCTTCAGGATGCTAGTAAATAATCCTACTGTGGGAAAAAGAAACATTTTACAGTGTCTTTGATGCTTAGCGGTGCGAATATGAAAAAAGAATGTTCAACTTCTGTTGAGCCCACAAAAATGAGCACTGCCAAAAAGTGGTGCTCGTAACGGTGAAGAACGAAACCCAAAAAACCACGTAAAGGAGACTCGAAACACATGAGGGACTATACTTCCAGAATCAATGTCTGATAAATGAAGGTTTTTAAGATCTGGGGAATAAGTCGACGATAAGTTATCTTCGGGTTTTTTGGAGGAAACACAAGTCATATTTTTTTATATTTTTTGGAAACTAAACAAACTTTTTCTGTTTTGCAAAATTTTCAATTTCATTTTGGTTATAAGAAGTTGGTCACGGTTGGATCTATTGGATGTTGTGGCGGTTTAGCACTTTTTTAAAATGATGGGTTTAATGTTTCGGTTTTATATGAAAGTTTTTGCTTAATTGATATTAAAATGTTTATAAAGAAAAAAAATAATCTTACTTTTGTTTATGGAGAGTAGCACACAAAAAAAACCAAACTTGGGAGCAGAT
The DNA here is from genome assembly GCA_004349715.1 of Crucihimalaya himalaica. Taxonomy (NCBI): domain Eukaryota; kingdom Viridiplantae; phylum Streptophyta; class Magnoliopsida; order Brassicales; family Brassicaceae; genus Crucihimalaya; species Crucihimalaya himalaica. The sequence goes on along the minus strand of SMJT01000058.1, from coordinate 259,332 downwards.
AATGCGCATTAGCATTCAAAATAATAACTTGTGGTTCCTAATAGGCGATTTAAATGAGATCATAGGTAATCATGAGAAACAAGGAGGAGCTTTGTGTTTTGCATTGTCGTTTTTTCCTTTAATCTCATGATTCAAGATTGTGGTCTTCTTGAATTCCTGTTATTGGCGATTGGTTATCATGCAAGGATGGTGAAATAAAAAAACCAATAAGATGTCGTCTAGATAAAACTTTGGCTAACAAATACTGGCATGATTTTTTTTGTCATTCTTTTGTGGAATACTTACCGATGATTAGTTCTGATCACAAACCAACCATTGCGACTATATTGGAAAAACAACCAAGGGTGAACACAAAAAATTTCAGATTTGATAAACAGTGGATTGGGAAAGAGTGCTTGGAGGCCATTTCAAGAGGGATGGGCTTGTAATTGTGCTATGGATGAAAAAAATTCTATTGATATAATTAAGAATTGTAGACGGGCAATTTCTTGATGGAGGAAGAACTTGGCCCTTATGGTAGGATTTTAATAGGAAATCTAAAGAACGAATTTGCATCCAACAACTGGATGATAACACCTTATCGGAGTAGATAAAAAATTTAATAGCTAACTTAAGGAAGCGTATACTGATGAGTAATTATCTTGGAAACAAAAGAGCAAGAATACATGGCTTGCGATGGGTGACCAAAAGTCCACGTTTTTTCATGCCCTAACTAAACAAAGACGAGCAAGGAACATGATTGTTGGTCTACATATTCTTCAAATGTTTGGGTCACTGAGGAAAAATATATTCAGACAGTTATCGTTTCTTATTTTGAGAATATTTTTTCATCCTCTAACCCTAGAGGGTTTTGAGGAGGTCTTGCGGGAAGTCAATGCTTTAATTACAGACCAGATAAATAAAGAACTTAGGGATCGAGTCAAAGAGAATGAAAATAATCAGCTTTATTTATGATGTATCCGGAAAACTCTCATGAACCAGATGGGTTGACCACATTATTTTTTCAAAAGTGTGGTATACGGTATTAGATGATCTAGTCCATCTCGTGAATTCTATTATGGAAAAGGGCATTTTGACCCTCAGTTAGATATGACTAATATATGTCTTATACCTAAGACGGAAATGCCAAGTAGCATGACAGAGCTACGACCTATGATTCTCTGTAATGTGGGTTATAAAATCATATTTAAGGTATTATGCCAGAGGTTAAGGAGATTTCTCCCATCGTTAGTATCATAAACCCAATCAACATTTGTCGCTTGCCGGCCAATCTTGTATAACGTTCTTATTGTTCATGAGATGTTTCATGGTCTAAGAACGAAAAAGTGGTGCAAAGAGAAGTATATGGCAATTAAGATGGATATGAGTAATGCATATGATCGGGCGTAATGACCATTTATCAAACATTTTCTTCGCAAATCCGGTTTTAATGAGAAGTGGATTTCATGGTTGATGTGGTGCATCTCATCTGTTCGATATCATGTGCTTATAAACGGCCAAGCTCGTGGTCCCATCGCTTCAGAAAGAAGATTGAGACAAGGGGATACATTATCACCGTATATACTTATATTATGTACTGAAGTCCTTACAGCAAATATTAGGATAGCAGAATAGGAAAAAAAACGTACTGGCATGTAGGTAGCAAGAGCGAGCCCTCCTATCTCACAATTGCTTTTTGCACATGATAGTTTTTTTTTTTTTGCAAAGCCTCAAGAGAAGAATGCATTGTTATTTCATAAATCCTTAAACAATATGTGGCGGTCTCAGGTCAACAGATTAACTTCAACAAATCATCGATATAGTTTGGTCACACCGTGGACAAAAATCTAAAGAATGAGTTGATGAGCATCCTAGGATTGGCTACTATAGGGGATATGGGGTCTTATCTAGGCTTCCCAGAAATTGTGGGCGGATCTAAAACAAATTTTTTCTCCCTTTTTAGAGATTGATTACAGAAAATAATAAATGGGTTTTCTGCAAAGTTGCTTTTAAAGGGCGGAAAGAGGTGATATATGTAACATATGTAATGTCCTGCTTTATGCTCCTTATGTCGGTTACTTCAAAACTTACTAGTGCGGTACCCACTTCTGGTGGAGTTCGAATGGTCAAGAAAAGGGAATGCATTAGAAGACGTGAAATAAAATTTTGTCAAAGTAAATTAGAGGGAATACTCGGTTTTTGGAATTTGATGATCAATGATGCTTTATTGGCAAAGCTATTATGGTGATTAATCAAAGCCCTAGACTCACTCTATGCGAAGATTTTCAAAGGGCGATATTACCGTAAATCCAGTCCTCTAGATCATATCAAGTCATACTCCCCTTCTTATGGATGGAGGAGTATTAGTTCTGCTAGACCCCTGGTTGAAAAATGACTATTCAAGAGGGTTGGGGCAGGGTCCTCCATCTATGTATGGAACGATCCCTAGATACCAGCTCATTTTTTAAGGCCAAGGTCTTGTAAGGGTAATAACTATCACTACAAGAAAACAAGGAATTCATCCACAAATGGGGAGATAAATCATCCGTCTGATGCAAAAGCTTGGAAACACTTTCAGACGTTACACTCATCTTTTGCTAGAAATATTCGGAATGTGTATCTTGGTCATTGCACTGATGAATTTAGTCCATTTGGTATGTCTGGAAGGCAATACTCTTTGTGGCCAGTAATTTTAACACCTTACAACCTTCCCCCAAATATGTGCATGGAAAGAGAATTTCTATTCTTAAGTATTTTAGTACTTGTTCCTAAACATCCAAAGCGGTCGCTTCATGTTTTCTTGCAGCCACTAATATATGAGTTGAAGCAATTGTGGTATACAAGTGTTCGTACATATGATATCTCAAGGAAAAAAAACTTTACGATGCGTGCAATGCTTATGTCGACTATAAATGACTTTCCAGCTTATGGAATGCTATCGGGTTGGACTACGCATGGAAGGTTGTCATGTCCGTATTGTCTTAATCGTACAGATGCGTTTCAATCGAAATATGGATGGAAAACAAGTTGGTTTGATTGTCACCGCTGGTTGCTCCCAAACAACCATCCATACCGGAGAAACAAGAAGTTGTTCAGGAAGAACAAAGTTGTACGTGCCCCACCACCACTGTATCTAAGTGGAGAAGATTTGTTTGCGCAAATTGATCATTACGGTGCCTAAGAAACAGCTTATCGAGGGGGGGGGGGGAAATTGGCACATTCCAGCTAACATGCCCGACGGATATGGCGAACATCATAATTGGCATAAGAAAAGAATATTCTAAAAACTTCCTTATTGGAAAGATCATCTGTTGAGACATAACCTTGATGTGATGCATATCGAGAAAAACTTTTTCGAGAACATAATGCACACAGTTCTGAACGTGCAAGGAAGAATTAAAGACAACATAAAGTCTAGACAGGACTTGCCTGATATATGTTCAAGAAGTAATTTGCACCTTCTGATATATGTTCAAGAAGTAATTTGCACCTTACAAACAATGGGAAAGCCCCTGTTCCGACATATAGGTTGTCTGCAAATGCAAAGGCAGCATTTTTCGATTAGGCAACATCAACCGTCAACTTTCCTAATGGGTACGTTTCAAAACTATCTAAATGCGTTGAGAAAGGTCAAAAGTTTTTAGGTATGAAAAGTCATGATTGTCATGTGTTTATGCAACGACTACTACCTTTCGCATTTGCGGAGCTTCTACCCAGAAATGTACATGAATCAATTGCTGGTAATTACAATTAATTATATATATTTATTTAAGTTTTGATAGAAATTTTAGTTGACTAATTATTAATTTATCATGGTTACAGGAATATGAGCGTTTTTAGAGATTTATGTACATGAACTCTTACAGAGGATGGAATTCAACAGCTGGATGACAACATTGCAATATTGTTGTGCAACTTACAAAAGATATTTCCTCCGCCCTTTTTTGATGTTATGGAATATCTCCCTATCCATCTCCCTCATGAAGCTGCACTAAGAAGACCTGTTCAATTTTGTTGGATATATCCTTTTGAACGTTTCATGGGACATTTAAAGGGGAAGGCAAAAAACCTTGCAAAGGTTGAAGGCTCAATAGTTGCTGGGAGTTTAACTGAAGAAACATCACACTTCTCTTCATACTACTTTGCACCTACGGTTCGAACACGAAAAGAGCAACAAGACGGTACGATGACGGTGGTGTTGCACCAACTTACGCTATCGAGGGAGTACCAGACATCTTTTCACCTATAGTTCGACTTAGTGGAAAATTGCAGGAAGTCTGGTGGACGAATGATAAAGATCATCATAGCGCACATACGTATATTCTCACAAACTGCGAATTCGTGAGACCATTTGAAAGGTAGATATTATATAGATATACATTAGTGATTTATTTATTTTAATAAGTTTTTTAAATTTTCATCTCAGCTTATTCAAGTGTCAAGTAGAATAAGCATATCCTGTTATAACATCTGATCAATTTGAAAAGCTTAAAGATCGCGATTTTGCTCCATGGTTAAAGGCACAAGTACGTATATATGAGTTTTTATATATATAAAAAAAATTAGACATGGAAGTATCGATGTTTGGTTGGATTCAATATAACGACATGATTTACATGATCTATAGGTGGAATATGATGATACATCATATCCAATTTGGTTTCGAGAGTTGATTCAAGGCCCGGTTGGAAAGATCACGACTGCACCTATGTATTTTACTAGAGGATATGTGTTTCATACACAAGAACACGGGAGCCATAGATCAACCGCTAATTATGGGATTTATGTGAAGGGTGACTTAGACATTTAAGGGATATTGACAGACATAATTGAAGTTGAATACCCAGGAACAATCAACTTAAAATGCACATTATTCAAATGTGATTGGTTTGATCCCGTTGTTGGTGTAGGTGTTCGCTTAAAAAAATTTGACATAGTCGATGTCAATGTATCATGGCGATACCAGAAGTTTGAACCTTTCATACTTAGATCACATGCAGAACAAGTGATATGCTCAAAGATAATACCCTAAAAGTACTAAAGCAGTAGCTGCAGTATATAGGGGTCGAACCACAAAGACTCAAGATATCACTCAATAGATTCTAGAATAGGAATTAAGCTAAGCTAAATAAATGTAATTAAGAATAACAAAATAATTAAATCAAGAAGTAAATCAGTGGGATAAAAGCTAGGCTTAGGGAAGTTCGCAGGCAAATCAGGATTATCTATCAAATCAAATGTCAGGAATGAAATAAGCTCCGCTCTTGAACTTGAAACACAGATGTAAAGTAAACCAACTGTCGTTGCAAAGACTATCTATGTATAAACCTAAAATCCCAAATTTCTTTGCAGATTTTATAAATTTAAACAAGCATTAACGATCAAGTTTAATTGTTCACAAAATCCTAAACCAAATTTCTTTGCGAATAGGTCTTTTGCTCACCAAACACTAGTTCAGGAAACTAATCACACTTTCGTGCCAATTAATCAACCTAACATCATATTCTAGTTTGCGAGGCTAGAATAAGCATTAATCTCAAGTCTAGGTGAAAAGCTCTATAGATATTCCTAAACAATTCAATCAGATCTAATAATTCATCAAATACCTTTTAAACAACCCTAAACCTAACAAGGAATCTACTCAGACATGGTGAATGAGACAAACATCATGAATAAAATAGATATCATAAATAAGATAGAGTATGAATACAAAAGGGTTCAAGGTTCTTCTCCCAAAAACTCAATTGCAGAATACTCTATCTCCAGAAATCAGAAGTGTCATTTCTGGAGGCTCAAAAACCTAATTATATAGCTAAAACACGTTTAGAAGTCTAATCAAAAAATAAGGAAAACTTCTGGTTAATCTTCGGTCTTGATGCACGTTCTGATCGCTGGTATCGATCGATACTGTAAGTGGTATCGATCGATATTGGGAGATTTGTCCGTGTCTGTTCCAAATGAATGGTGTCGATCGATGCTTCTCAGGTGTCGATCGATGCTGAGCTTCAGCTCCCCGAACTGCTTCAACTCCAGATTGCTTCAAAAGCTTCCAATAACCCAATTTAGCTCCATGTGTTCCTATATCCTGAAAAGAACTTGAAAGACTCTAAAACTACTGGAAAGACTCGGAAAAAGGACTTATATCATGGTTAAAAGTGGGTAAAAACCATGATATATCAACTCCCCAAGACTTAGTCTTTGCTTGCCCTCAAGCAAACAGAAAACCAAACAGAGAAAGAGGTTTGAAAAACATAGAGACTCACCTTTTCTTGAGATATTGAAATGACTCCTTTCCCAAGCTCCCAATCATCACTTAAACAGTTTCGGATCTGACCACCATGTACTTCTCCGTAGACAGTCGCAGCCTCCCATTATCCACACATTATCTCACAGCATCAATCATACTAAATCCTTCATTGCCGTTTCAAAACTGTTGTTGATATTCAGGAACCTTATAGATTCTTACTCACACGATATCGTGACTAAGGAACCACCCAAATCGCATACTTCTGGTATTATTTTCCTCTCCCCCAGACTTATCTCTTTTTTATTTTCTCTTTATTTCTTTATTTTTCTTTTAGCTTTGCATATACAAATCAAGGTTTGAGACGTGAGTATTGATGGTGTTTGCCACCGAATCCCCAGTTCTCCCCTCTCAGAGTATCAAAAGTCTTAGGCGAATAATGGGGTCACTGGAAATGTTCCTACCCCTCGCTTCAGACTCTTGTGTGATCATTCCTTATCCAAGTAGAAAAATGGGATCACAGGAAATGTTCCTAGCCCTCTACTCGGCGGAAATCATTTCATCTTTTATGCACATTCTGTATCAACACATGTCAAGGGAGAGGTATACCATAATTTTCAAACAAATGGGTTCCTATGTAAGATATGAATGATGAATCAAGTTCAGTAAATACCAACCTCAGAGGTGAAGTGCAAGATTTGGCTAAGGATTTAGAAAAAATTTGCTGGAGACATGGGAGTTTCCTGGTCAACTGGTTAGTCTTTGGATTTTTCATTAGTCGATCTTAGAGCTGATTCTGTGACAAATGGTTACTTAAAAACAAAATCAGAACAATGAAATCGAGCAAAGGTTCATAATCTCCAACTGGTTTTGACTCAATAAAACAAAAATTTTGACTCAAAAGGACTGACTCTAAGAAAAACAAACTCAAATGTCAGTAACTACCTCCCCCAGACTTAAACAACACTGTCCCCAGTGTTATCTAGCACAAGAACAGAAATGGCTGAAAGTTAGCTCGAAGGTACCGTGGAAATGGGTGGGTATCGATCGATACTGAAGACCGGTATCGAACGATTCCCAGGTAGTATCGACCGATACTAGGGAGTATCGATCGATGCCAAGGACCTTTGTCTGCAAGTCGGAAACTCGAAATCGTGTCTACTGAAGCCAAAAGTTACATGAAGGAACTGTCTGATCAAAGAACATAGTTAGAAGCAACATAATCAATAGATAGCCATAGGTTCCAACAAGAACTGAAAATGAGATAGATAAGTTCAGAAAAGAAAACAAAACAAAAGAAAAGAAAAAAAAAAGAAAATGTGAAACCCAGGAGCATAAACTAGTTTGAATCCTCATCATCATCGGAGACAGCATAGCGAGATAAAGGGCCAGGTGTGGAGTGGTCGGCATCAGTAGAAGACATGCAGCGGCAGCAGGAGACAACGGACCAGATGCTCTGAAGACTCTCCATGACATACCTCTGAAAAGAGGCGGTCTCCATCGGCAGAACCGGTGGTGGAGGAAATGAAGGAGCAGGAGCAGATGTCTGGCAGCGCTGAGAATCACGAGGCTGACTTCCAGCAAAGTCAGCCGCTGGTGTCTCGTCTGCAACGACAGGGATGGATGGGAGCTGGCTTGGTGCGGCTCTCAGGTCACTAATGTGGACCTCAATGAAACTCTGACGACCTGTATTATCCGTGAAATCTCCCTTCAGGACTCTGTAGCGATCGGCGGTAAGAATAGCGGTCACGACACCGGCGTGCCAATAGGAGCCACAGAACGCTTCCACCTCATCTTGAAGATTGAAAATGCGGCGTGGAGGATTGGAACAAGAAGCGTCATCCTGTCGTGCCTTCTTGCGGGGAGCCATCTGAGAAGAAATCAAAAAGAAAACAGAAAGCAGATTAGCTCGTGTGTCAAATATGTGCAGGTATCGATCGATACCAAGGGGGTATCGATCGATACTCGGGGTGTAGGCATACAGTTCCCTACAGATTGGATCGCAAATTCCACTCTATCAATTTAACAGATCAGACATGTATCGAACAGGTCGGGTATCAATCGATACCAAGGGTGTAGACGTATCGGTAGTGGAGAACAACTGGTATCGATCGATATTCCAATGGTGTCGATCGTTGCTCGTCTTCTGTAGTGGCAGAATCGAATCAGAACCAGTTTCAACGAAGTATATCCTCTCCTCAGGTAATGAATCGTCAATAGGAACTTCTTCACTGATCTTCATACGTGAGAGATGATCTGCAACTCCATTCTCCACTCCTTTCTTGTCTTTGATCTCTATGTCAAAAACTTGGAGCAGTAAAACCCATCGACACAATCGAGGTTTCATATCCTTGTTCTGCAGCAGGTACTTAAGAGCAGCATAGTCAGTATGCACAATCACCTTACTCCCTATCAGATAGGAACAAAATTTCTCAAAAGAGAACACAACAGCAAGTAGCTCCTTCTCAGTGGTGCTGTAGTTCCTTTGGGCGTCATCCAGTGTTTTGCTGGCATAATATATGACATGAAGCTTTTTATCTTTCCTCTGTCCCAGAACAGATCCAACTGCAAAATCGCTTGCATCACACATGATCTCAAAAGGGAGGCTCCAATATGGTGGTTGAATAATAGGAGTAGAAACCAATGCCTTCTTGATCATTTCGAATGCGACGAAACATTCTGGCGTAAAATCGAAGGTGACATCTTTACACAGCAGAGCAGTAAGAGGGCGAGCTAACTTGGAGAAATCCTGAATAAATCTGCGATAAAACCCGGCGTGACCAAGGAAACTCCGAATGTCCTTCACAGATGTAGGTGGTAGGAGGCTTGTCATAACCGGAATCTTAGCTTTATCAACCTCAATCCCAGCCTTAGAAACCTTATGTCACAGAAAGATGCCGTCTTGAACCATAAAGTGACAAATATCCCAATTAAGAACTAGATGCTTCTCATCACAACGCTGAAGTACCTTGCATAGATTATCCAGACATACCTTAAATGAAGACCCATAGACAGAAAAGTCATCCATAAATACCTCCATGAACTCTTCGATCATGTCTGAGAAAATTGACATCATACACCTCTGAAATGTAGCGGGAGCATTACATAACCCAAAAGGCATCCTCCTGTAGGCAAACGTACCGTAGGGACAAGTGAATGTCGTCTTCTCCTGATCATTGGGGTGTATCGGGATCTGAAAAAACCTGAGTAGCCATCCAGGAAGCAATAGTAAGGGTGACTAGCCAACCTTTCCAGCATTTGATCAATGAATGGCAATGGGAAATGATCTTTCCTCGTCACCGCATTCAGCTTCCTGTAATCGATACACATGCGCTGCCCGATGATCGTTCTCGTCGGAATCAGCTCACCTTTCTCATTCTTCACCACTGTGAAACCTCCTTTCTTAGGAACAACATGAACAAGACTAACCCAACTGCTGTCAGAGATGGCATAGATGACTCCTGCTTCCAGAAGTTTCAGGATCTCTTTCTTTACCACTTCTTTCTGATTCAGATTAAGCCTCCGCTGATGCTCGATTGAGGCTTTCGACTCGTCCTCCAGATGAATCCGATGCATGCACAGATCCGGTGATATACCTGAAATATAATCAAGAGAATAGCCAAGAGCTTTGCGATACTTGCGAAGCTTGCTCAGCAATAAGGCGACCTCTGCGTTGTTCAAAGAAGAATTGAAAATTACAGGATAAGTAGAGTTAGGGCCAAGGAAAACGTACCTCAAGCTAGCTGGGAGTGGCTTAAGATCGAGCTTAGGAGCTCTCTCTTCACTCCAATCACTCAAAGAGTCGGGTTTGGTACGAGATATATCCAGTTCTTCGAGAAGAAGAGGTTGACATCGATCGATACCTCCTGTGGTATCGATCGATGCTTCAGCATTGTTGTCAAGAATCGTGGCATAGGCAGCATCAACCTCTGTGGGAACTATCTCTGTCTCAGCCGAGCAAACCAACACTCTTTCCAAGGGATTCTCAGGGTGCAATCTCAAGAAGTATTCATCTGATAGATCACCGAAAGTGTCAATGAAGAATGTCTGTCCGTCGATGGTTGGTTTCTTCATCATCTTTTCCATGTTGAAGGTCATAATCAGATCACCAATTTTGAGGGATATTCGCCCATTCTTGCAGTCGATTAGGGCACCAGCTGTAGCTAAAAAAGGTCTACCCAATAACAGTGGATCTCTTGGTTCAGCATCATACTCGAGGACGATGAAATCAGTTGGGACTAAGCAATCCCAAATGGTAATCGGGAAGTCCTCAAGTAAACCTTCAGGGAATCGGACTGATCGATCAGCAAGGATCAGGGAGATCCGAGTTGGTGTGAAATCTGTCATCCCCATCCTCTTAGCTACTGAATACGGCATGAGATTCACACTAGAGCCAAGATCGCAAAGTGAACGTTCGAACCTCTCAGTGAAAATGGTGCAATCCAAAACAAAACTGCTAGGGTCTGGTAGTTTCTCTGGAATCTTGTTGAGAAGAATCGCACTGCACTCGTGGGTTATTCTCAGTACCCCTTCCTCAAGATTCACATTGCTCGAAACCATCCTCTTGATGTACCTTCTGAAAGCTGGTGCAGTCTTGAGAACATCTACGAACGGGAGTTCGACAACTAACTTCTGTAGCATTGCTCGGCATCTGGCCTCCTCTATTTCCTTCTTAGACTTAGCAGTGGGTCAAGGGAAAGGAATCTTTGGTATATAGACTCTCCCGACATGTCCTGTGGTCTGCTTCTGTTCGACTCTTGGACGGGTATCGATCGATACAGGGGGGTATCGATCGATGCTTTTGGTTTTTCAACTGGTCCTGTAGAAATCTGAACGGGCAACGGTTGATGTTGAGTGGTATCGACCGATACTAAATGAGTATCGATCGATACTGGGGAGATTGCAGAAATCTCATCGTCGTCATCGTCGTCTCCAGCAAGATCGACGAGCTGCTAAGGCGAGTAAGTCTTCTTCAACCTTGGAGTGACCTCTCTTCCACTCCTCAAAGTGATAGCATGAACATGCTCCCGCGGATTCACCGTTTTTCCCGGCAGGAAACCATCCTGTCTCTTAACTGTGTCTGCAGTTTGAGCAACCTAAGTTTCCAACTTCTTCTGATGGATGTTCAGAGCTTCGATTTTGCCATTCAAATCAGTGTATAAGGCATCCATCTTTCCGTTGAAGTCAACAGTCATCTTTTGCTGCCCCTCCAGAATCTGTTCAAGCATAGTCTCAACTTTGCTTTCCTGAGTCTTGGGAGGTGGTGTCTGATAAGATGAATTCCCATANTGCTTCTTTCTCTCGAAATCTGCATTCTTAGTGCTGTTGCTAGACGCCAAGTTTTTGATCAACACATAAGCGTCCTCGGGATACCTGGTGTTGAAATTTCCATTGCTTGCAGAGTCCAAAGCCATCTGATACCTCTGAAGAAGATACCCAATAACTGAACCTGCGAGAAACCGTGGTGAGGGCAGTCCCTCTGATAAGGCCAAAATCGAACCCATGCAGCCTTGATTGCCTCAGTTGCTCCCTGAGATAACTGGGAGATCTTGTTACTGAGCTCTTCTGATCTCGCGTCATCATAAAAATTGTTCAGAAAAGCAGTTTTAGTCTCCTCCCAAGTAGTCAAAGAACCAGGAGGCAACTGCTTCAACCAGTAAGCTGCATCTCCACTAAGAGAGTATGGGAAAAGCTTACTGAAAAGAAAGTCATTGGACACTCCATTGTATTTGATACTGGTGACCAAATCCTCGAACCTCTCGATATGATCCATGGGATGCTCATGAGAAAGACCATGGAAAGGGTGCTGGCCTACAAGAGTGTAGTATGCAGGCTTCAGCTCAAAGTCATTTCTTTGGAAAGTTGGAATATGAATCGCAGATCGGTTTGCATAGAACTGATCTGGTCTGTTGTACTCCACAAGCGTTCTGGCACGATTAACCTGAACATTCCCAACATTCCCACGCACAACCGGTGGGATAATCTCATTAGCTACCGGTGCAGGGGCAACAGTTTCCTTATGCATCAAGCCTTTGTCCTTGCGCGTCACACAGGTGACCTTCCTGATCTCTCAAAACCCCAGCCTCATCACGAGCGAGCAGAATCGGATGATTCATCTCAGCTTGTTTCTTTTGCTTTCCGATTGTACGCTCTAATTCAGCTAGCTCTTTGTTAGATAGATTGGTCAACTGCTTGTTCTTGCTTCTTCTGGTCTCTCAATGCTGCATACACCTGAAACACAGAAAGTGAATCACGTAAGTGACAGAAATAACAACGAGTATCGATCGATACTAAGGGGGTATCGATCGATGCTTAGCAACTTAGTCGAAATTCTAAACCGTAATCTAATGGTGAAATTAGGGTCCCCGGCAACGGCGCCAAAATTTGATATGCTCAAAGATAATACCCTAAAAGTACTAAAGCAGTAGCTGCAGTATATAGGGGTCGAACCACAAAGACTTAGGATATCACTCAATAGATTCTAGAATAGGAATAAAGCTAAGCTAAATGAATGTAACTGAAAAATAATCAAAACAATTAAATCAAGGAGTAAATCAGTGGGATAAAAGCTAGGCTTAGGGAAGTTTGCAAGCAAATCAGAATTATCAATCAAATCAAATGTCAAGGAATGAAATAAGCTCCGCTCTTGAACTTGAAACACAGATGTAAAGTAAACCAACTGTCGTTGCGAAGACTATCTATGTCTAAACCTAGAATCCCAAATTTCTTTGCAGATTCTATAAATTCAAACAAGCATTAACGATCAAGTTCAATTGTTCGCAAAATCCTAAACCAAATTTCTTTGCGAATAGGTCTTTTGCTCACCAAACAATAGTTCAGGAAACCAATCACACTTTCATGCCAATTAATCAACCTAACATCATATTCTAGTTCGCGAGGCTAGAATAAGCATTAATCTCAAGTCTAGGTTAAAAGCTCTATAAATATTCCTTAACAATTAAATCAGATCTAATAATTAATCAAATACCTTTTAAACAACCCTAAACCTAACAGAGAATCTACTCAGACATGGTGAATGAGACAAACCATGAATAAAATAGATATCATAAATAAGATAGAGTAGGAATACAAAAAGGGTTCAATGTTCTTCTCCCAAAAACTCAATTGCAGAATACCCTATCTCCAGAAATCACAAGTCTGTTTTTTGGAGGCTCAAAAACCTAATTATATCGCTAAAACACGTTTAGGAGTCTAATCGAAAAATAAGGAAAACTTCTGGTTAATCTTCGATCTTGATGCACGTTATGATCGCTGGGTATCGATCGATACTGAAAGTGGTATCGATCGATACTGAAATGTTTGTTCGTGTCTCTACCAAATGAACGGTGTCTATCGATGCTCCTCAGGTGTCGATCAATGCTGAGCTTCAGCTCCCGAACTGCTTCAGCTCCCGAACTGCTTCAACTCCAGATTGCTTCAAAAGCTTCCAATAACCCAATTTAGCTCCATATGTGCCTATATCCTGAAAAGAACTTGAAAGACTCTAAAACTACTGGAAAGACTCGGAAAAAGGACTTATATCATGGTTAAAAGTGGTAAAAAACCATGATATATCAATAATCATCTTCCTTCAGGTAATAAAACAGTTTTCAAACACTACTTGGTAACGTTTATTTTATGTTTTCCGTTAGCTAAATATATGACGATCGATTTCAGTTCTTGTATTTGTCTAGATTGTAGTTGATAATAGTTTGTGTGTGTTGTGTTGATGTATTGTTTGTGGGAGTGAGACAGGTTTTGAGACTGTTTTCTTTTGTTGTGATGTGATGTTTGTATGAGATTGTCTAGGAAGCACAAGTATAGATGATAAGAGTAGACTATATACATTAAGTGTTTGGTCTTAGTCTCACCTTATACGGTTTGTAAGTGTTTAGTTTAACAAGTTCTACATTCTGATTATGGACTTATCACAGGCCACTGAGAAGGACTCACGAGGAAATCATTATGGAGATGGCAGCCTCAAGGGGAATCTTGTCGGTGGAAAGAGCAAGCAAACAGAAGACTGTTCTTCATTTGTGGGACTGCAAGAGCAACTGAAGGAAGCTCAACGTAAAAGCAAGGAGCAGACTGCTTATAACGAACGCATTGAAGCAGAGCATTCCCAAACTGTAGCTGAGCAAAAGGAGAAGCTCGAGCACTTGTCCTTGGTGGAAAAGTATCTGCGACAAACTGATCCACACTTCCTCGACTTCATAGTGACTCACTCATTTGCTTCAACCACAGAGCCTCCAAATCTTCCCCAACCAGATCCAACTACAAGACCAGCTTCTTAGGTTACTTCTTAGGTTATTTTCTCATTATCATGAGTTTATTTGAATAATTTGTTTTTACAATTTACTTGTTACAATCAGATTCGTAATTTTCAAACACAAAACAAAGTAGACAAATTTGAAATAAAACCAATTCAAATCAATAAAAATTCCAATTTCAATTTTTGTCAACTTTAGTCAGTAACCATTCGCCAATTAGTCGCCAAATAGTCACAGAACAATCGCTAAATAGTCGCTAAATTTTTAATAATCGAATATTAATGATTGTATTAGTCGCTAATTAGTAGTTAAACTTTACGACTAAAAGGCGACTATAATTTTACGACTGCGTTTTTACGGAGTCTGTAGTCGTTGAATAGTCGCTAAATTTGTAGCATATTAGTCGCATATTTGGCTACTACGTTACGACTACGACACGACTACTTCTGTTAGTCGTAATGTAGTCGCCTAATCGTAACTAATTTTACGACTATAGGAGTTAGCGACTGAAGATTAACGACTACATTTATTAGTCGCTAATTAGTTGGAATATGCTTACATACGACTATTTAGCGACTATTCCCGCAGTCGCTAAACCTCTGTTTTCTTGTAGTGAATGTGAGATCGGAATTCATGAGAATCAACCGGTTCCCAACGTTGAAGAACAAAAATCCAATGTATGTTATGAAAGGGAGCTCTATTTAAAAAAATTTGGAGATCCTCTTTAGTTTTGAATTTGAATATAAACTTCTCTCTGCCAAGCTCTCTTCCTATCACATTATCCTTTGTAGGCCAAATAGAAGGCATAAACCCAATAAGTCCTTTAAGCTTTTGCATTCTAGGATTCGTTACCCTACCGATCAATATCAACTTGTTGGCTTCACTGAGGGCTGAGTTTTCCAGATATGGGATAATGGGTTTACTCTAAACAAGAATTTAGACTGTCTATGTGACATGGTCTGGTTACGCGACATGAGTTGAAGCAGAACACTCGATTAACAAGTAGAGTCACTGATACGTAACCAACGAAGTAATTTCAATTGAAAAGGATTGAAAGCAAACTGTATACAACAGGTAACCTCTGAATTAGATTTAAGAACAAATGACACAAAAGCAGTAGCTCAATTAAAAATTCCCTCAAGTAAAGCTAAATCGATCTCTAACGACGAGGGCAGTGATCTAAACGCAAACGACGATGAAACAAAGACACCAAACTGTATGAAACAGTAACCGGAAAACAAAGATCTAACTAGAGCCGATAAACAGAGATCGAGAGCATCAAAATCATGATCTAAACAATGAATCTAGACCAGAGATGAAGCCAACCCTAATCACCTTTGAGAGAACCCTAAAATTTGAATTTTAATATTTAATTACTAAAATGAGACTTCAATGGTGAAGTCTTCTAAAACGAGAATTTTTAACCTAACCCTAGTTTTACCCCCATATATAAAGTCAATATTTTCTATTTTTTTCAAAATCTCTCTCTCTCTCTCTCTCTCTCTCTCTCTCTCTCTCTCTCTCTCTCTCTCTCTCTCTCTCTCTCTCTCTCTCTCTCTCTCTCTCTCGTGGGTTTCTCCATTGCTGTCTTCTCTGTTTTTACGTCAGAGACACAACAGACCCTAATCTTCATCATCATCTCTTTTCCTCTTCTCTCTGCCACCGAAAAATTTTGGCCGGTAAATTAAAGAATTTTCCTTTCTTCTTCTTCATTAAAATTTTTCCATCTTCATTAACATGAGTCATTTTCAATTAGTCATTCACTGTTATTAAATTATCAATTTTTCTATTGTTATTAACTTGAGTCGTTTGTGAAAGTTAGAGTCGAAGTTCAGCTGGAAACTAGTGGTGGCAACAGTGATACGTTTCTAGGATCTGCTTGTGGCACAGTTGGTGGTGTTGGAGGCGGTAGAATATTCGTTCCTATGTTCACTAGTTTACTTGGAGCCAACACAAAATTTATAGCTGCAATCTGAAAATGTAACTAATCGTGCAAATCATATATATATATATATATATATATATATATTATTTTTCAAGAGAGAATGTTTGAGTTAATTTGTATGTTGTTGATGGCGAAAGAATGATAATGGGAGCATCAACATCTTCATTTAAGATGTGGGAGGAGGAGACATTGTTAAAGGTTTGTTTTGTCTTCCGTTTTATGTGGGGATTACTGAATGTTTTGTGTGGTTTTTGTTTTAAAACTGAACGAAATGAAATCAGAGCTGGTAAGTGTATGCTCTATACAACATGTTGGTTCTTTAAGACTTGCATAAAGATTCAGGAACCGGGTTTTGTTGTTTACTTACATGAAATAATACGCTCCAACCTAAATTGGAGACGACTTCTAGCTCTGGTAACTGTGTGGTTGCCTTTCTTGCTCATCCAGATTCACAGTGAGACTTTGCACCGAAATTTCACAGTGAAACTTCACAGAGAGACTTCACACCAAGACTTCACTGTGAGACTTCACACCGAGACGTATTTTGATTCCTTAGCTTTTAAATTTATGCATATAATGTTGTACATGTAAGAAAATACCATTGTAATCCTCCTTTTTGGATTGTAAACCCTAGTACGATGATATTTCTAATTAAAGTTATATTGACGAAAAAGTACTTTTTGCGAAATCTAATAAATTAAACATCAAGTCTTAATTCAACAAACATAAAGTTGCAGGTCCTTAGAGAGAATCTTGTTCATGTTCTTGTGAAATGCAAAGTGGAACAAAAAAACAAGTCATAATTAGGTAAGTAGATAGTAGTATTCGTTAAAAGACCATACACAGATCAAAACCCAAGAATAATCACAAACTTCACATGCGATGTCTAAAACCCTAATTAAATCTTAAATTTAAATTTAAATTATAAAAAATATTTGAATCAAAAGTTTTGATAAAAAAACTTATTTTAAATCAAAGCTTAAGGTTTAAAACAAAATTTTCATAATGTTTCATAAAACTAAGTCATGTGGTGTAAACCATGTGGGGCATAATAGGTTTACAGTTTGTCAATGGGTAAGAATTCATGTATATATCTTTAGAGTCAGACTTAGGTTGATATTTTCTGACATAAA
Organism: Crucihimalaya himalaica; assembly: GCA_004349715.1. Classification (NCBI taxonomy): domain Eukaryota; kingdom Viridiplantae; phylum Streptophyta; class Magnoliopsida; order Brassicales; family Brassicaceae; genus Crucihimalaya; species Crucihimalaya himalaica. Next base: position 241,761 of record SMJT01000058.1, on the reverse strand, counting down.
ATACCGATTCTCCATATAGCTGTTATATTTTGGATATATTAAACTATTTTGATGTCAAATGTAAATATTTATTAGGGATTGTTAACAAAACGTAAAAAAAATATTCGGTTTTTAGAGTTTAGGGTAATCAGACTTTTCTGGTGAAGTCTCTGAAGTCTGAAACATTTTTGAACGGAGACTTCCCTTGTGAAGTCTTCACGATTTTTGTAGTTTCCTTGAACATAATCAACTTTACATGCTTTATTATTGAAATTTTAATTTATAAAGTTCATATTTGGATTAACTTAATTTCTATATAAAAATTACAATGAAATTATTTTTATTAGTTTTCTAATTTAAATATAAGATTTAATTACGGTTCCAGATTTCATGAACGAGGTCGGAAACCATTTTTTTTTGTCACTTAAAATTTTATTTCAACTTAAACCGATACATGAGCCGACTTGGCGAGAGCGTTGAGCTAGCTAGGTTAGACGGTAAAGAGGTGGATTAAGTCAGTTGGTTAGGGATGTGAGTTTGCCGCAGAATTATCAGAATGCAGAATAAAAGAAATAACAATACACTAAAGAGAAAGAAGAAGTTCTCGAATGTTCTCGAGAATTCCATAGGCTTCATTATTTGATCCCTCAGAATTCAAAAGCTGAACCAACGAGAGAAAGTCTGAGTAGAGTTGAGTATCATCCAACTGTTGATCCTTAAGGGCAGTCAAAGCTTCTTGTACAGCCCATGTTTCCGCAACAAAAGCCGAGGAAACATGATCTCTTGCTTGAAGTATTCTCCGAAATATCTAATATCTCCCCACCAACCTCATTTGCACATATAACCCATGCTAGACCACTTCGATGAGTGTAACTATCCCGAGCAGAATCAACAAAGCAGGTAAACTTGTTCCAGATAGTGGATTGAACTGAAGCTTCCGAAGCATTATCGAGCTGTGGGCGTTTCACCAATTGTTGTGCAGCACTCCATTCCTTAGCGACGGATAAGGCTTTAGCAATGATTTCGGTCTCTGAAAAATATTTTCCTTCGAACACCAACTTATTCCTACATGTTCATAAGTTCCAACAAAGCGAAGGGAATAATGAGATCACTAAGCCAATTGGAGGGAAATTTGTGCTCCACATTTATTCCGATATAAAGACTAGCAGAGACTGATCAAATCTTCTCGGTGATCGATTGATAGGAGCTGCTTTCCAGCTCTCCACATCTAGCACAAAAACTATTTTAAGTTACACCTCTCAAAGAAAGGTTCACTCCCATCGGTAATGCATTCTTTGCAATTCTCCACAAGAGATGTCGAACGTTAGGGAGAGCATTTGCTTCCAAATTAATTCTTGCCAATTAAAGTTCTTCTCCTCTTCACATATATTCAACGTGGTACTAATCTCATAACTAGATCTTGATGAGTAAACTTCACATTTTACCGGCAACCAAGCGAGAGAATCAACTCTTCTTGAAGCCCTCAAAGGAAGAAGCCTTATGGTGTCCTCATATGAAGGAATAAATAAGCGTACTTTCTCCCAGTCCCACTGATTAGAAGTTGGGTCTTTCAGATCAGCTACACGTAGATTAATCCCATTCAATGTCGGAGGCATGTAGGGAACTTCTGGAGCAGTTGTTGAAAGTCATGGATCTTGCCAAACCTTTATGTTTGATCCATCTCCCACTAGCCATCTTAATCCTAACTTCAAAATCTCTCGACGACCGAGAATACTTCTTCATCCATGGGATTGAGAAGAGGAACTACTGACTTCCAAGAATGTTGAATTGTAACAATATTTGCCTAGAAGTACTCTCGCAAACAAAGGATCCAGGGCTTGAAGTAGCCTCCAACCGACCTTAGCTAATATAACATCATGAAATGCCTCCAAATCTCAAAATCCCAAACCTCCAGCAATCGTTGGGAGTGTCATTTTCTCCCAAGAAGCCCAACACATCTTTCTTACATCTCGCTTATCATCCCACTAAACTGAGTAAGCAAAGATTGGAGTTGTTTACAAACCAAGACCGGTAATCCGAAACAAGTCATCGAGTGCGTGGGCATAGTCGAGAGTATGGATTTGAGAATAAGTTGTTTACCAGCCTCTGAGAGAAACTTTGACATCCATGAAAGCGATATTTGTCTAACTCTGACAACAATTGTAGCAAAAATACCTTGCTTTCTTCGACCAAATTCTCCGGAAGACCTAGGTATTTTCCTGTACCCCGTATGTTGTTATACCAAGAATGTTCATCACTATTTTCTTTTGACTACGAGGACTTTTTGAAGAAAAGGTAACTGGCGATTTTTGTAAGTTAATGAACTGGCATGAAGCTCTTTCATATTGCTTAAGAGTCGACTATAATGTCTCGCAATTGGCCTGATTTTTCTTGCAGAAAAACATGGTATCGTCAACAAAAAGTGGATGACTAACTCCAGGGCTGTGAAGAGAAACTCTTACTCCCAAAAGGTTCCCAGCCTCTTGCGCTTTATTACTGAGTCCCGAAAGAAGTCCGTGCAAAGAATAAAAAGATAAGGAGATAGTGGATCTCCTTGCCTTAATCCTCTCGAAGGAATCACCGAACCTTGAGGAGCACCATTGACAATAACGAGTAGGAAACAATAGAAACACACTCCATAATCAATTTGATCCATACATGATGGAAACAAAGTTTAGCTACACCAGACTTAAGAAAACCCCACTCAATGCGATCATAAGCCTTACTCATGTCAATCTTTACAGCCATGTATACATAAACTCTTGCCTTTGATACTCATAAGTAGTGAAGAGTGTCATGAGTAATAAGCACGTTGTCTGCAATTGCTCGACCTGGAACGAAAGCCGTTTGATTTTTAGAAACAAGGTATGGGAGGATCGGTTGATGTCTCTTAGTAAGAATATTAGCTTCAATTTTGTAGTAAGTATTGCACAAAGCAATGGGTCGCCGGGGTGTAGCCCTCCAAACACTTTGCGTTAAGTCTTTAACTACAAGGTTTTTCAATCTCATTGTTTAGATCCATATAAAGTATCATCTTGAAGTGTAATCCTATACAAAGTTTAAACGAGGTATTACCGCATTTTGTTGAATTTTTTGTTGACTTTGATGGTTTAGCTTAACAGCGTTACTGTGCTGCTGATGTGGCGTCATTGTACTGTTGAGTAGATGCCACTGTGCTGCAGACTAGACGCCACTGTACTCCTGACGTGGAAAATTGTGCTAAATTAAACTAAAAACATTTGTTGATAGTAGGGGTTGAACTTTGATGTGAACCCTGGATTGATAAACACATTAACCACTAGGACACATTGGTTTTGTCTTAGAACGGACAAAACTTTAATATATGTTATGTAGTTTGTCTTCTTCCGTAACATAGCGATTAAAATAGAAAAGCTAAATAGAATTCATAATTTATTTATAAAAATTATGAATATTAAATATATGGTTTATCATGGGAAAATAATAGAATTTCTTTTTTGCGGAAAAATTACGGAATAGCTTTTTTTGGCGGAAAATTGTGAACTCGTATTTTTGGCGGAAAAATTACGGAATAACATTTTTGGCGAGAAAATTACGGAATAACATTTTTGGCGAGAAAATTCCAGAGTCATGTTTTTTGCAAGAAAATTATAGAATCACGTCTTATTTTTTGTGATTCCATAATTGTCCAGCCAAAAAACGTGATTACGTAATTTTCTGCTAAAAAGGTGATTTTGTAATTTTCCCGTAAAAAACATGATTTTGTAATTTTTGTGATTCAGTAATTTTTGTGATTCACAATTTTACCGCCAAACAACGTGTTTCCGTAATTTTTACACCAAAAACCGTGATTCTGTAATTTTTCCAACAAAACACATGATTCTGTAATTTAACAGCAAAAAAACGTAATTCCGGAATTTTCTCACGTGATATTTAATATTTATAATTTTTATAATTAAATTATTAATTCTATTCGAGCTTTTCAATTTTAATCGTTATGTTACGGAAGAAGAGAAACTTCATAAGATATATTAAAGTTTTGTCTACTGTAACACAAATTACAATGTGTCGTAGTGGTAAATGTGTTTCCTTATCTTGGTTTCCCATCGAAGTTTGAGCCCTACTATCAGCAAAAGTTTTTAGTTTAATTTAGCACCACTTGTCACGTCAACAGCACAGTGGCGTCTAGTTAGTAGTACAGTGGCGTCTAGTCAGTAGTACAGTGGCGCTACCTCAGCAACACAATAATGCCGTTAAGCTAATTTATCAGAGTCAACAAAATGTGGTCATACCTCGTTTAAACTTTGTCATGGGGTTACACCTTGAGATGATACTTTATATGGGGCTAAACAATGAGATTAGAAACCGTGTGGTTACAGACATAACACAAAGTCTTTTTAGGGGGGGGGGCTACACCCCGACAACCCCAAAGCAATGGACGTATAGTCCGCTACCTTCTTAGGTGATACTTCTTTCGGAATAAGCTTAATATTAGTGGCATTGACAAGCTAGAAATGAACCCTTTGTGAAGAAGGACTAAACATCCTTAACTAGGTCGCCGCCAATAAAATTCTAAAAAGGTTGGAAAAACTAGCTGAAAATCTACCTGGCAGAAGAGCTAACCTGATTTTCTCACTAGAAAGAATGGAGATTAGGCGGTCATTCATCTCTTGTGTAATGCGTTGTGATAAAGTTTTGTTTACCACTTCAAAGTGTTAATATTTCTTATGATTTCATATTAAATCTCATGTCAGTTTATGAATAATATTACAATAGTGGAAGCGTACTTTTTGGATCCATGGCTTATGATCTGAATTCGGTAATGGCTCTTCCACGACGAACCCAAAATAGCTGAAGGTCTCTGTTGATGGGATGCAGAGAGTTTTCTGAATTTCTGATTAGGGTTGCCATGGGGACCATAACCTTTCTATTTATAATATAAAAAATTTCTAATTCGGCCCTTCATCAAATTAGAAATTACTGAATGTATCCACACATAAAATTTCCATAACACTTATGCCCCATAGTCTTTTATTTTAAACCAAATTGTCCACATAAGTTTTGACTACTTTAAATAATGACCCTAACACATTAATTATACATGTGTGACCCCAAAATAATTATTACAATCTCCAACTGGGTCACATATGTATTCTGAAAATGTGATAGATTTTGTGAGCTCAAAATTGTCATTATATATCAGAGCATAAACAATCTCGTCCATTGACTATATAAACATAGGATCACAGCGGTCTTTGTTATAATAAAAAATAATTAAACCTTCCATGGTCACTGAAATCAATATAATCAAATGACATAGATCAATTATAAAAAAGTGTGGCATGAAAATCACATGAAAAGTGATCAACACATATCGATTCTCAACTGGTCCTAACTTATTGAGATCTTTTAACTTTATTGTACAAAGAGTAAACTAAAAGAAACTTTATTACTGATCAGAAAATAATTGTGCATAAACACAACTTAAACGTAAAACCCAAAACTAAATGAAAACTCCCACTAAACCAAATGATCCTCAAACATTGAAACACCCATTCGAGCAGTATGCTCAAGAAAGACCTTTGGTGGAATACCTTTTGTAAGAGGATCTGCTATCATGGAGTTTGTCCCTAAGTATTCTATAGAAATTTCTCCACTTTGTGCCCTTTCTTGAACAACGAGAAACTTAATATCAATAAACTTGGACTTTGTCGCGCTGCTGTTTTTGTTGGAGTACATTTCAACTGATTTAATATCACAATGTTTTTTTAGTGGTCTTTCAATTCCTTCAAAAATTCGCAGCCCAGTGACAAAATTCCTTAGCCAAAGTCCATGATTGGATGCCTCAAAAACTGCTACAAATTCTGCTGCCATTGTGGAGGAAGCTACGAGTGATTGTTTCGCACTACGCCAAGAAATAGCTCCACCGGCCAACAGAAAAACAAAACCTGATGTAGACTTTCGACTATCTTTACATCCAACATAATCAGAATCAGAATATCCAGTGATCTCCAAGTTATCTGATCTCTGATATGTGAGCGTATAGTCTTTTGTTCTCTTAAGATACCTCATGACCCTTTTGGATGCTTTCCAATAGTCCAAACCAGGATTACTTAAGTATCTACCCAAAACTCCAACAATGTACGCTAAATCTGGACGCGTACAAACTTGAGCATACATTAGACTCCCTACAGCCGATGCATAAGGAATCTTTTGCATCTCCTGAATTTCTAAATTTCCTTTAGGGCACTGGTCAAGACAAAACTTATCTCCTTTAGCGACTGGGGTATCACCTGGTTTGCAATCCTGCATGCCAAATCTCTTGAGTACTTAATCAATATAGCTCTTTTAAGACAATATAGCTCGATCTCGGTGAATCTGAATTCCTAATACAAAAGATGATTCACCAAGATCTTTCATTTCAAATTTACCCGTAAGGAAAATTTTGGTCTCATGTAACATGCTCATATCGTTAGTGGCTAGTAGTATTTCATCGACATACAAAACCAGGAAAATGCACTTACTCCCACTGAACTTTTGATACACACAATCTTTGACTAAATTCACCTCAAAAACCAAATGAGATGATTACCTCATGAAATTTATGGTACCATTGAAGAGAAGCTTGTTTTAGCCCATAAATGGATTTATTTAATTTGCACACCATATTCTTTGAATCACCTAATACAAAGTTTTCTGGTTGCTCCATATAAATCGACTCATCAATGTCTCCATTGAGAAATGTTGTCTTAACATCCATATGATGAAGTTCAAAATCATAGTGTGCAATAAGGGCCATGATTGTCCTAAAAGAATCTTTTGATGAGACTAGAGAAAAGGTTTCTTTGTAGTCAATCCCTTCTTTCTGAGTATAGCCTTTAGCTACTAGACGAGCCTTATACCTTTCTACATTACCATTTGAATCCATTTTTGGTCTTAAATATCCATTTGCAACCAATAGGTTTCATTCCTTCTAGTAATTGGACAATGTCCCAAACCTTATTGTCTAGCATCCCTTCTTTCTCTAGTGGATCGCCGTAAAGGCACTTGTTCTTGTTACACTAGTTCTTGAGGATTCTGAATTTGACTTTCATGATCGATATTATCGTCATCTTGATTTGGAGGAAGAACTTCAGTATCAACTTGAGGTTCCAAATTTGCTTCATCAAAAGCAAGTATATGAATCAGTTAAGACACTGAACCCGATTCTTCCTCAAAGATGACGTCCCTAACTTCATTTCTCCCCCCAAATTCAATATCCTCAAAGAACGTAGCTGTTCCCGTCTCGAAAATGTTCTTTTGTGTGGGATCATAAAACTTATACCCCCGAGATCGTTCAGAATAACCAATAAAGTAACTGCTCACAGTTCTGGAGTCCAAATTTTTCTCAAATGGCTTGTAAGGCCTAGCTTCAGCTGGACATCCCCATATGTGAAAATGCTTTAGACTTGGTTTTCTACCAATCCAAAGCTCATAAGGTGTTTTTGCAGTTGCCTTAGTTGGTACTCGATTAAGAATGTATACTGCAGTCTTTAGTGCCTCTCCCCAGAGTGATTCAGGTAAGGTTGAGTGACATATCCTACTCTTTACCATATCCTTAAGAGTGCAGTTACGTCTTTCTGACACACCATTCATGCTAGGAGACCTAGGCATGGTATATTGTGGAACAATTCCACACTCCCTAGATATCTGGCAAATGGTCATGGACGTTGTTCACCTGAACTGTCATACCGACCGTAATATTCACCACCACGATCAGATCTGACAGACTTTATCCTTCGGTCGAGTTGATTTTCAACTTCAGCCTTAAATTTCTTGAACACGTCCATAGACTCTGACTTTTCATGAATAAAAAACATGTATGCATATCGAGAGTAATCGTCTATGAATGATATAAAGTATTGTTGACCATTCCATGATGCCGTAGGGAAAGGTCCACAAATGTCTGTATGTATCAACTCAAGAACTGATGTAGCTCTATATGCACCCAATCTCTTATTCTTAGTCTGTTTTCCTTTAATGCAATCCACACAGACTTCACAATTTGTGAAAATAGAAAGGAAATACTAGGGATGTACGAATGATAATGGTTCTTAGTTAATTAAAAAACTCATTGAAAGCATCCTCTTAGCATATAAAAGAAATAAAAAAAAGTCAAGTTATGAGAAATAAAAGAATGGAATTCCTTAGAGTGTATGAAAAAAATAATGAATGAAGCGAATGAATGGTGGAGTGATTGTGAAAAGATGAAGATTATGGGGTGTATCAAAAGCTTGTAGGATTGGTGATATATCATGGTTTTTACCCACTTTTAACCATGATATAAGTCTTTTTTCCGAGTCTTTCCAGTAGTTTTAGAGTCTTTCAAGTTCTTTTCAGGATATAGGCACATATGGAGCTAAATTGGGTTATTGGAAGCTTTTGAAGCAATCTGGAGTTGAAGCAGTTCAGGGAGCTGAAGCTCAGCATCGATCGACACCTGAGAAGCATCGATCGACACCATTCATTTGGAAGAGACACGAATAAAACTCCCAGTATTGATCGATACCATTTATAGTATCGGTCGATACCAGTGATCAGAATGCGATAAGAGTCCCGAAAATAAACCAGAAGGTTTCCTTAATTTCCGATTAGACTCCAAAAACGTGTTTTAGCTATATAATTAGGTTTTTGAGCCTTCAGCAAGGAGACTGGTGATTTCTGGAGATAGAGTATACTGCAATTGAGTTTTTGGGAGAAGAACCTTGAATCCTTTTTGTATTCCTACTCTATTTTACTTATGATATCTATTTTATTCATGATGTTTGTCTCATTCACCATGTCTGAGTAGATTCCCTGTTAGGTTTAGGGTTGTCTAAAAGGTATTTGATGAATTATTAGATTTGATTGATTTGTTAAGGAATATCCATAGAGCTTTTCACCTAGACTTGAGATTAATGCTTATTCTAGCCTCGTGAACTAGAATATGATGTTAGGTTGATTAATTGGCACGAAAGTGTGATTGGTTTCCTGAACTAGTGTTTGGTGAGCAAAAGACCTATTCGCAAAGAAATTTGGTTTAGGATTTTGTGAACAATTGAACTTGATCGTTAATGCTTG
>SMJT01000058.1:218957-232679 GCA_004349715.1 Crucihimalaya himalaica | reverse complement strand
TAATCAGAATCATCAATGATCTCCAAGTTATCTGAAAACTCTGATATGTGAGCGTATTAGTTTGTTCTCTTTAGATACCTCATGACCCTTTTGGGATGCTTTTCCAATTGTCCAAACCAGATTACTTAGTATCTACCCAAAACTCCAACAAGTTGTACGCTAAACTGGACTGCGTACAAACCTTGAGCATACATTAGACTCCCTTACAGCCGTATGCATAAGGGAATCTTTTGCATCTCCTGAATTTATAAGATTTCTTTTAGGGCACTGATCAAGACAAAATTTGTCTCCTTTTAGCGACTGGGGGTGGTATCACTGGTTTGCAATCCTGCATGCAAATCTCTTGAGTACTTAATCAAATAGCTCTTTTAAGACAATATAGCTCGATCTGGTGAATCTGAATTCCCTAATACAAAAAGATGATTCACCAAGATCTTTCATTTCAAATTTACCCGTTAGAGGAAAATTTTGGTCTTATTGTAACATGCTCATTCGTGAGTGGCTGTAGATTTTCATCGACAACAAAACCAGGAAAAGCACTTACTCCCACTAACTTTTGATACACACAACTTTGACTAATTCACCTCAAAACCAAATGAGATGATTACCTCATGGAAATTTTATGGACCATTGAAGAGAAAGCTTGTTTTAGCCCATAAATGGATATAAATATTTAATGCACACCATATTTGTTTGAATCACCTAATACAAAGTTTTCTGGTTTGCTCCATATAAATCGACTCATCAATGTCTCCCATTGAGAAAATGTTGGTCTTAACATCCACTATTGATGAAGTTCAAAATCATAGTGGCAATAAGGGGCCATGATTGTCCTAAAAAGAATCTTTTGATGAGACTAGAGAAAAAGGTTTCTTTGTAGTCAATCCTTTCTTTCTGAGTAAAGCCTTTAGCTTACTAGATGAGCCTTATAATTTCCACATTACCATTTGATCCATTTTTGGTCATTAAATACTCCATTTGACCAATAGCGTTTCATTCCTTACTTAGTAATGGACAATGTCCCCCAAACCTTATTGTCTAGCATCCCTCTTTCTCTAGTGGATCGCCGTAAAGGCATTGTCTTGTTACACTATCTTGAGTTTCTGATTTGACTTTCATGATCGATATTATCGGCATCTTGATTTGAGGAAGAACTTCAGTATCAACTAGAGGTTTCCAAATTTTGCTTCATCAAAAGCAAGTATATGATATCAGTTAAGACCACTTGAACCCGATTCTTTCCTCAAAGATGACGTCCCTAACTTCATTCTCCCCCAAATTCAATATCCTTCAAAGAAGTGCATTTCCCGTCTCGAAAATGTTCTTTGTGTGGATCTTTAATAAAACTATTACCCAAGATCGTTCAGAATAACCAATAAAGTAACTGCTCACAAGTTCTGGAGTCCAAATTTTCTTTCAAATGGCCTTTTAAGGCCTAGCTTCAGCTGGACATTCCCCATATGTGAAAATGGCTTAGACTTGGTTTTCTACCAATCCCAAAGCTCAGAAGGTTTTTGCAGTTGCCTTACTTGGTACTCGAGTAAGAATGTTTATTGCTGCAGTCTTTAGTGCCTCTCCCCAGCAGTGATTCAGGTAAGGTTGAGTGACATATCCTACTCTTTACCATATCCTTAGAGGCAGTTACGTTTTCTGACACACCATTCATGCTGGAGACCTTTAGGCATGTATAGTTGTTGGAACAATTCCACACTCCCTAGATATCTGGCAAATTGTCATGGACGTTGTCACCTGAACTGTCATACCGACCGTTAATATTCACCACCACGATCAGATCTGACAGACTTTATCCTTCGGTCGAGTTGATTTCAACTTCAGCCTTAAAAATTTCTTGAACACGTCCATAGGACTGACTTTTCATGGAAAAAAAACATGTTATGCATATCGAGAGTAATCGGTTCTATGAATGATATAAGTATTGTTATATACACATATATACATATTAGGGAAAGGTCCACAAATGTCTGTATGTAATCAACTCAAGAACTGATGTAGCTCTATATGCACCCAATCTTCTTATTCTTGGTCTGTTTTCCTTTAATGCAATCCACACAAGGACTTCACAATTTTGTGAAAATAGAAAGGAAAATACTAGGGATGTACGAATGATAATGGTTCTTAGTTTAATTAAAAAACTCATGGAAAGCATCCTCTTAGCAATATAAAAAGAAATAAAAAAAAGTCAAGTATATGAGAAATAAAAGAATGGAATTCCTTAGAGTTGTATTGAAAAATAATGAATGAAGCGAATGAATGGTGGAGTGATTTTTGAAAAGATGGAAGATTATGGGGTGTATCAAAAAGCTTGTTAGGATTGGTGATATTATCATGGTTTTTACCACTTTTAACCATGTATAAGTCTTTTTTCCGAGTCTTTCCAGTAGTTTTTTAGAGTTCTTTCAAGTTCTTTTCAGGAGTTATAGGCACATATGGAGCTAATTGTTATTGAAGCTTTTTGAAGCAATCTGGGAGTTAAAGCAGTTCAGGGAGCTTGAAGCTCAGGCATCGATCGACACCTGAGAAGCAATCGATCGATCCACCATATCATTTGGAAGATGACGAATTGAATAATACAAACTCCCAAGCTATTGCATCGATAAACCATTTCTAACGTATCGGCATCTAGATACCAGTGATAGAATTGCGATATAAGAGTCCCGAAACACTTAAACCAGAAGGTTTCCTTAATTCCGATTAGACTCCAAAAACGTGTGTTTAGCTATATAATTAGGTTTTGTTGAAGGCCATTCAGCAAGGAGACTGGTGAATTTCTGTGAGATAGAGTATACTGCCAATGAGTTTTTGGAGAAGAACCTTGAATCCTTTTTGTATTCCTACTCTATTTTACTTATGATATCTATTTTATTCATGATGTTAATGTCTCATTCAACCATGTCTTTGAGTAGATTCCCTTTAGGTTTAGGGTTGTTCTAAAAGGTATTTGATGAATTATTAGATTTGGATTGATTTGTTAAGGAATATCCATTAGAGCTTTTCACCTAGACTTGAGATTAATGCTTTATTCTAGCCTCGGAACCATAGAATATGATGTTTAGGTGATTAATTGGCACGAAAGTGTGATGGTTTCCTGAACTAGTGTTTGGTGAGCAAATAAGACCTATTCGCAAGAAATTTTGGTTAGGATTTGTGAACTAATTGACTTGATCGTTAATGCTTGGAGAGGGCTTTGGTTTGCCTCAGCGAGAACAGGATTTAGTTCCCACAGGGGAGGTTGGCTGCCTGCTATACCACGATTCTTGACACAAATGCAGAAAGCATCGATCGATACCCAAGCCTTTTCTTCCCGAAGAACTGGAATATCTCTCGTGCCAGAATCCGATTTTTAAGCGATTGGAGTGAAAGAAAGAGTTCCTAAGGTCGATCTTAAGCCGACTACCATCTAAACTTGAGTATGTTTTTCCTTTGGCCCTAACTCTACTTATCATGTGATTGCTCAATTCTTCTTTGAACAACGCAAGAGTCGCCTTACTGCTTGAGCAAGCTGCGCAAAGTTATCGCAAAGCTCTCGGCTATTTTTCTCTTGTATGATATTTTAGGTATCTCACCATATTTGTGATGCATCGAATTCATCTTGCGAGGACGAGTCAAAAGCTTCAATCGAGCATCACGGAGCTTAAACCCGAATCTTAAAGAGGTTGGTTGATATTCATGGTTTTTACCATTTAAGACCATGATATAAGTTCCTTTTATCGGAAGCTCTTTCTATTGTTTTTGTAGTTTTTTATTTTACGGAGTCTTTTCAGGTTGTTTAGCATTGTTTTGGGAGCTTAATTGGGAGATATTTAGAGATTCTGGAGCTTGTGGCATTCGTTGAAGACGATTTCCACCGATGGATTTAGCCTCCAATTTGAACACGAGATAGATATGGATTAGCTTTTCATTTGAAGTGGTTTTGAAGCCATTCCAACGGTGCGATCAAACGTTACGGCCAGTTTTCGTGAAGACAGTCCAGTTGGCGAAACACCAGAAATGTCTCTGGTAGCGATCGATGCGACTGCCAGGAAAGGAAAACGCACTTTTCTACGACTTTAGAAGAATCTGACTTTTTGGCCCAGAAGACTTTTATTATTTACAAAGAAAACCCAGAACGTGTTTTAGACTTATAATAGGGTTTTCAGCCACTTGTTGTTGGCTACGCTTTTCTACGCTTTATTCTATGCTTGATTTTACTTTATTTCTGACTGGGATGATCTATTTTGAATCATGTTGTTTTTGCTTCATTCTACATGTCTGAGTAGATCCCTTTTAGGTTTAGGGTTTTCTCATAAGGGGATTTCATGGCTTGTTAGATAGATTGATCTGTTAGCGGTTCATAATCAATTGAGTTCTTCACCAGTTAGGGTTGTTCTCAAAGCTAGTTCTAGGTGACAAATCTGGAATCTAAGATTTTAGGATTGTTGATTTATCACGGAAGTGAGATGATAACCTGACAGAACTAGGTGAGCAAAATAATTATCTGCAAAGGATTTGGTTTTAATTTATTTTCGTAACATATCAAACTTGGACATTAAAGCTGTTAGATTCTTTAGGATTTGCAAGGAATTTGGAATTTCTAGGATTTAGACTTAGATAGTTTTCGCAACGGAAAGTTGAGTTAATTATATCTTAAGTGATTTTTGAGTTTCGAGAACAGTGCTTAGCCTGAACCTGTGATTGATTATCTGCATTCCTTGATTTCCTGAGAAAATACCCTAGGCCTTTTCCTCTCCATTGATTTTAAGTACTTTTTATTGATTGCCTTTTCTGTTTTTCTTTATTATTACTTGCGGGATTTGATTCTAGAATTATTGTGTGATTCTCTGAGTCTTGTGGTCGACCCCTAGAATATTACAGTGACTTTGCTTAGATACTTTAGGGTTATTAATTTGAGACATCAGTGGTAAGAAAAAAAATATTGAAACTTCTGGAAGCAGGAGTTATCTACGCCATCTCTGACAGCAGCTGGGTCAGTCCGGTTCATGTTTGTTCCTTAAGAAGGAGGTTTCTCAGTGTGAAGAATGAGAAAGATGAGCTGATTCCGACTAGAAACAATCACCGGGCATCGTTTGTGTATTGATTACAGGAAGCTGAATTGCGGCGGACTAGGAAAAGATCATTTCCATTGCCTTTCATTGATCAAATGTTGGAGAGGTTTAGCAAAGTCACCCATATTACTGCTTTTTGGTGGTACTCAGGCTTTTTTCCAGATTCCAAATCCGGATGATTCAGGAGCAAGACGACGTTCAACTTGTCCCTATGGCACCTTTGCGGTACAGCGAGGATTGCCATTGGGATGTGTGTTAATGCTCCAGCTAACATTTCAGAGATGTATGATGTCCATTTTCTCAGATTATTGATCGAGGAGTTCATGGATGGGTATTTATGGATGACTTTTCTGTCTATGGGTCTTCATTTAAAGGGATTTGTCTGGAATAATCTATTCCGCAAGTTACTTCAGCCGCTTGTGAATGAGAAGCATCTAGTTCTGAAATTGGGAGAAATGCTGACATTTATGGTTCAAGACGGCATCGTTTCTTGGGGACATAAGGTTTCTAAGGCTGGGATTGAAGTTTAATAAGGCTAAGATTCAGGTAATGACAAGCCTATTACCACCTACATCTGTGTAAAGACATTCAGAGATCCTTGTCACGCCGGGTTCTATCGCAGATTCATTCAGGATTTCTCCAAGTTAGCTCGCCGCTTACTGCTCTGCTGTTGTAAGGATGTCACTCCAAATTTACGCCAGAATGTCTCGTCGCATTTTCGAAATTTGATTCAAAAGAAGCATTGGTTACTGCTCCTATTGTTCACTCCACCAGGATTGGAATCTCCCTTTTGAGATCATGTGTGATGCGAGCGACTTTGCAGTTGGATCAGTTTGGGCAGAGGAAAAGACAAGGAAGCTTTTCAGTTATCTATTATGCCAGAGAACACTGGATGACACCAAAGAACTACAGCACCACTGAAAAGGAATTATTGCTGTTGTTCTCTTGTCGATGGAATTTCGTCCCTATCTGATAGGAAGTAGGTGATTTATGCAGTACCGGACCATGCAGCTCTCAAGTACCTGCTGCAGGAATAAGGATATGAAACCTCGATTGTGTCGATGGGTTTTTACTGCTCAAGGTTTTGACATATAGATCAAAGACAAAAGAAAGGAGTGGAGAGTGGACTTTTAGATCATCTCTCACGTATTGAAGATCAGTGAAGAAGTTCTATTGACGATTCATTGCCTGAGGAGCGGTATACTTCGTTGAGACTGGTTCTGATCGATTCTGCCACTGCCAGAGTCGAGCATCGATCGACAACCCTAAAGGTATCGATCGATACTCTCAAGATTTGCTGTTGTCCGGTCACGATTTACAGCATCGATCGATACTTCTCACTTGTATCGATTGATACCAGCTGTTCTCCACTACCATTCGTCTGCAGATCAGTCTGAGTTTAAGGAATCTCGGTGGTAACTACTCCTGTTGAACCTTGCGTATGCCGACATTAGCCAACTACCTTGCTGCTGACTATTGAACCAAAGCTTCTTAAGAGGTATGTCAAGAAGGAAAATCCATGAGGGATGTCAGACGCTACTTTTGGGGATTTGAAACAGTATCTGTACAAGCATTGTTCTGATGGGATTTAAGAAGGTGTATAGCTGAATTCTGAGGTCCAGGATTGTTTTATTTCATTGCCATGGGATCTGGAGTTATGCTGGCGTATTTTAGCCACGTTCAAACAATGTTTAAGGTTTCTGCAAGCGGGTTTCTAGTGGCCTACAATATTCAAGGATGCTTCACGCTTTCTTCTCTTGTTGTGATGTGTGTCAGAGAAGAGGAAAGAATCAGCAAGCGACATTGGAGATCCAATAACTTTTCATCCTCGAAGAGTAGAAGTCTTTGACTGCTGGGGTATATGATTTTATTGGGACCCATTTCCTCCATCGCGACAGAACATTAACATATTTGGTCGCCTCGATACGTTCTCCAAGTGGGTAGAAGCAATCTGCTAGTCCTACCAAACGATTTCTGTCGTGGTTCTAAAACTGTTCAAGACCATCATATTCCCTCGATTTGGAGTACCCAGAGTTGTCATCAGTGATGGTGGTTCTCATTTCATCAACAAGATCTTCGAGAAGCTGCTGAGAAAGTATGGCGTTCATCACCGCGTTGCCACACCATATCACCCTCAGACCAGCGGACAAGTCGAGGTCTCCAACAGACAGATTAAGGAGATTTTGGAGAAGACAGTTGGCAGTACACGGAAAAATTGGCCACTGAAACTCGACGACGCTCTTTGGGCCTACAGGACCGCGTTTGAAATGCCGCTTGGTACCACACCGTTCCATTTGCTGTATGGGAAAGCATGTCATCTTCCGGTTGAGATAGAGCACAAGGCAGCTTGGGCTACCAAACTTATGAATTTTGAAATCAACTCTGCTGCTCAAAGGCGATTGGTTCAGTTGAATGAGTTGGATGAGATCAGACACTTTGCCTATGAGAATTCCAACATGTACAAGGAGAGGACCAAAGCCTATCACGACAAGAAAACCCTTTCTCGCCACTTTGAACCAAATGGCCAGGTATTTCTGTACAACTCTCGTTTACAATTGTTTCCTGGGAAATTGCGTTCTCGTTGGTCAGGTCCTTTCACAATCAAGGAAGTCCAACTTCATGGCGCGGTCGTGTTGCTGAGTGCTGAAGGAAAGGAGTTCACTATCAATGGACAGCGGGTGAAAAACTATTGGGCGAAAGCCACCATTCCAGATGGCCACATATTGCCTCTGGCCGAACCACCAGCTGCCTGACTGATCTCCATGTCGAGCTAAAGACATTAAACAAGCGCAACCCACTGGTGAGTCTGTACATACGTTTTTATTTTGATTTTTCGTTTTGTTTTTGTCTTGTGTCTTCACGTGAACCAGGTCTAGACGACGAGCATCGATCGACACTCCTTAGTATAGATTGATACCGAGGCCAAAAGCGACTTGTGCTGTTAGGATGCAAGTATCGATCGATACCACTATCTGTATCGATCGATACCCAGCACCCAGGTAAGTTGTCTATAAAACCCTCGGGTTTTATCCTTCACTCCATCATAATCATATCGCTCGACGCCGCTCTTTCTCTCTCATTCTCTCACAACCTTTTCGATTCTTCATCATTTTCTTTGATTTCAAACTCTATTATACTTGGATTTTTGCCCACATTGACATTCCATTACTCATTTCTTCGATCTACAAGGTAATGTATTCGATTCCCATCGTTTAGACTCTTGACAGATTCGGTTTGGGAGTTTTTTTTTTTTCCTCTGTTGTAAAATTTTTACTCTGTTTAATGTCATTTTGGTTCTATGGGAATGGAATTGCTATGTTAGGATGAGAATGGATCAAATAGAGGTGGAGTAGATTTAGGATTTCAATTTTAGGTTGATAGAGTGGAATTTGCGATGCATCTGTAGGGAACATGTGTGCCTCCACCCCGAGTATCGATCGATACCCCCTTGGTATCGGTCGATACCTGCACTTATTCGACACACGAGTTAATTTGTTTTCTGTTTTCTTTATGATTTCTTCTCAGATGGCTCCCCGCAATAAGGTACGACAGGATGACGCCTCCGGTTCCAATCCTCCACGCCGCGAGTTCAGTCTTCAGGACGAGGTCGAGGCATTCTGTGGCTCGTATTGGCACGCCGGCGTCATCGCCGCTGTTCTGACCCGAGATCGCTACAGGGTCTTGAAAGGTGGCTTCACAGACAACACTAGTGCTCAAAGCTTCATTGAAGTCCACATCAAAGACCTCAGAGCTACACCGCGACGTTCGCCATCTCCCTCTGCTCCTGCCCCTGTTGCTCGGCCTCCCTGGCCTAAGTTGGAGGGGAAGAGGATCATTCCGCAACGCGATTGGGCGGGTTTGCCTAAGGAGGAGACTGAGAGTGAAGCTTGCATCTATAGGCCTATAGCTGAGGACTGGGACGACTACGACACTCTGTTTTACAACGAGTGGCTGCGCGTTGTCATCCTAATTACTTGTTTCATCGATCCACACACCATGCGCCGTCTCGGTATCGATGTGGAGCTTTCAGAGACGCTTGATAAGATTGGTTTGGGGACATTGTACTCACGGCAGTATTACCTCTATCCAGACCTCGTTCGCCAGTTCCTCACCACAACGTGAGTGTACTACAGAGACGAGGTCCATCGCACTGCCTCAGAGGGCACCTTGACTTTCCTGATCAGAGGGGTTCGTTACAGGCTGCCTATCCCTGACCTCTGCGCTATCTACGGGTTCGATCCCTATCCTCAACAGGTAGCTCTTCCTTCCCAATTTCACGACGTACAGGTCCTTTGGCGTCACATCGGCCTTGGAGCCTACCACTCCAAGAACACAACACAGATAGACATCCGCCATCCGACTCTACGTTGCATCGTCCGCATTCTAAGCACCACTCTTCTCTGCAAGATGGAGCCAAACAAGCTGAGGATCTCAGAGCTGATTTTACTGTACAAGCCATTGTCGACCTTATCCCTGAGGACAGGTATGAGTGGCTCAAGATGAACCTCGCGGTCAACATTGGCGCTCTCTTCGCGCACCATTTGGTCTCTCTGAAGACCAAGCCTTTCTCTGGTCGTAACTATGCCACGACGCGGAAGACTGAGTCAGTTGGCAGCCTCCTCACTCCTATCTTCGAGCACTTTAGCATATCGACTTCAGCATGTCCGATTGTCACAGCTCGTTCCCTGATGGATGAGCAGCATATGCAGCACATGCATTGGCTGAAGCCAACTCGTCGCTGGTGCCTACCCACGACAGACGGAGAGCTCTTTGTGCAGCTCCCCAACCGCACTCTGACCCGCATCGGTGACAACCCTTCTCAGCTGCTTTTCGATCCAGACCCAAGTTTGCTCTCTATTGCTCCATCCACGCGTGTCGCGCACCACGCCAGCTCCCATCCATTCCTGTCGTTGCAGCCGAGGCACCCGCATATGACTTTGCTGGAAGTCAACCTCGCCGTTCATAGCGCCGCCAGACATCTGCTCATGCACCTTCATTTCCTCCACCACCGGATCTGCCGATGGAGACTGCCACTTTTCAGAGGTATGTCGTGGAGAGTCTTCAAAGCATCTGGTCCGTTGTCTCTCGCTGCCGCTGCACCTCATCCACTGACGCCGACCACTCCACTCCTGGCCCTTCAGATGACGATGATGATTCAGACGACTAGTCTCTGCTGCTGGGTTTCACATTTTCTTTTCTTTTCTTTTCTCTTGTTTTGCTTTCATTTCTGAACTTATCTATCTCATTGTCAGTACTTATTGAACTTATGGCTATATATTGATTATATTGCTTAAAAATGTGATCTCATGATCTAACAGTTCTTCATCTAACAATTAGCTTCATTGGACACAGTTTCGAGTTTCAGGATTCCAGACAAAGACCTTGGGATCGATCGATACTCCCTCAGTATCGATCCATGCCCATCATTTTCCCATGGTACTTTCGAGCCAACTTTCAGCCATTCTGTTCTTGTGCTTTCTTTTGCTTCCACTGGGTTAGATAACACTGGGGACAGTGCTGTTTAAGTCTGGGGAGGTGGTTACTGACATTTGGGTTTGTTTTTCTTAGAGTCAGTCCTTTTGAGTTAAATTTTTGTTTTATTGAGTCAAAACCAGTTGGAGATTATGAACCTTTGCTTGATTTCATTGTTCTGAGTTTGTTTTTAAGTAACCATTTGTCACAGAATCAGCTCTAAGATCGACTAATGAAAAATCCAAAGACTAACTAGTTGACCAGGAAACACCCATGTCTCCAGCAAATTTCTTCTAAATCCTGAGCCAAATCTTGCACTTCACCTCTGAGGTTAGTATTCACTGAACTTGATTCATCATTCATATCTGACGAAGGAACCCATGCGTTTGAAAACTTCGGTATATCTCTCCCTTGACACACATTGAAGCATGAAAGATGAAATGATTTCCGCCGAGTAGAGGGCTAGGAACATTTCCTGTGATCCCATTGTTCTACTTGGATAAAGAATGATCACACAAAAGTCTGAAGCGAGGGGTAGGAACATTTCCAGTGACCCCATTATTCGCTTAAGACTTTTGATACTTTGAGAGGGGAGAACCGGGGATTCGGTGGCAAACACCATCAATACTCGCGTCTCAAACCTTGATTTGTATATGCGAAGCTAAAAGAAAAATAAAGAAATAAAGAGAACATAAAAAGAGATAAGTCTGGGGGAGAAGAAAACAATACCAAAAGTATGCAATTTGGGTGGTTCTTTAGTCACGATNTGATCGTTAATGCTTGTTTGAATTTATAGAATCTGCAAAGAAATTTGGGATTCTAGGTTTAGACATAGATTGTCTTCGCAACGACAGTTAATTTACTTTACATCTGTGTTTCAAGTTCAAGAGCGGAGCTTACTTCATTCCTGACATTTGATTTGATTGATAATTCTTATTTGCCTGCAAACTTCCCTAAGCCTAGCTTTTATCCCACTGATTTACTTCTTGATTTAATTGTTTTGTTAATCTTAATTACATTCATTTAGCTTAGCTTAATTCCTATTCTAGAATCTATTGAGTGATATCTTGAGTCTTTGTGGTTTGACCCCTATATACTGCAGCTACTGCTTTAGTACTTTTAGGGTATTATCTTCGAGCATATCAATTGGGTAGAAAAATGGAGGTTGAACTTGTATGCATAAATTGTTCACTTTCTTCGATAGTTTCTGCCTAGTGTCTTACACTCTTTTTTTTTCATTTGAGAGTAACCCACTAAAATGCATTGAACCGTCTCATTCATTCTTTTAGCCAATTTCTCACCAAACCGATTAGGAACGATTGAGACTCCCTTAGTGAGACCTCATTTTAATATTGTTAATGAATGTTAAAGAGTTTCTTTGTGAATTGATTGTAAGAGTTCACTTTGGTCTCGAGATTTAGAGTAGAAAGATGATTAGAGATGATTATGGCGAAGTACAAAAAAGTATAGAGTTTGCTTATGCAAGAGTTAACTATCTTTAAAGGGCATTGTATTGAATCATTCTTTTGATATTTTTTTTGGTTATGAATCCCCACTTTCACATCTTATGATCTTTTGTTGTTTGCTTAAGGATAAGCAAGAGACAAGTTTGGCGAATTTGATATCTTATGTTTTCATGGTTTAAAAGTATGGTTTCTCATTATTTTCATTCACTTTGTGTTCATGTTTAGGTTATATTGTTGCATTTTGATATGCTCAAATCTAATACCCTAAAGTATCTAAGCAGTAGTTGTAGTATTCTAGGGGTCGAACCACAAAGACTCAAGAAATCACTCAATAGATTATAGAATATGAATTAAGCTAAGCAAAATAGATGAAATTAAAGACAGCAAAACAATTAAAACAAGTAGTTATTCAATGGAGGAAAACGCTAGGCCTAGGGAAACTTGCAGGAAAATCAGAATTATCAAATCAAATCAATTCTCAGGAATAAATTAAGCTCCACTTTCAAACTTGAATCACAGATGTAAAGTAAACCAACTGTCGTTGCGAAAACTATCTATGCCTAAACATAGAATTCCAAATTTCTTTGCAAATTCTATGAATTTAAACAAGCATTAACGTTCAAGTTCAATTGTTCACAAAATCCCTAAACCAAATTTCTTTGCGAATAGGGCTTTTGCTCACCAAACACTAGATCAGGCAATCAATCACACTTTCGTGCCAATCAAACAACCTAATATCAGATTCTAGTTCGTGAGGCTAGAATAAGCATTAATCTCAAGTCTAGGTGAAAAGCTCTACAGATTATTCCCTAACAATTAATCTGTCACTAGTAATTCATCAAATACTTTTAAGCAACCCTAATCCTAACAGGGAATCTACTCAGACATGGTGAAAGCAATAAACATCATGAATAGAACAAACATCATATAAAACAATGAAATAGAGTAAGAATAGAAAGAGGTTCAAGAGTTCTTCTCCAAAAGACTCAGTTGCAGAAAACTCTATCTCCAGAAATCACAAGGTCTTCTTCTGGAGGCTGTAAAACCTAATTAAATAGCTAATCAAAACGTTTTTGGAGTTATCTTTAAAAATAAGGAAAACTTATGGACAATCTTGGGTTTGTTGGCGTTCCGGTCACTGGCATCGACCGATGCTGTAAGTGGTATCGATCAATGCCAGGTTCTTTGGTCGTGGTTCTTCTAAACGAATGGTGTCGATCGATGTTTCTTAGTGTCGATCGATGCTGAGCTTGTTCCCGAACGGCTTCAACTCCAGATTGCTTCAAAAGCTTCCCAAATCCTCCAATTAGCTTCATAGCGCCTATAACTTGAAAAGAACCTGAAAGACTCTAAAACTAAAGAAAAGACTCAACAAAAGGACTTATATCATGGCTAAAAACGGGTAAAAACCATGATATATCAACTCCCCCAGACTTAGTCTTTGCTTGCCCTCAAGCAAACAGAAAACCAAACAGAGAAAGAGGTTTGAAAACATGGAGACTCACCTTTTTCTTGAGACATGGTAATGACCCTTTTTCCAAGCTCCTAGTTGTCACCTAAACAGTTGCAGATCGGACCACCATGTACTTCTCTTTAGACCATTGCAATTTCCCATTATCCACTCATTATCTCACAGCATCAATCATACTAAAGCCTTCATTGACGTTTCATCACTGATGTTGATATTCAGGAACCTTCTAGATTATTCCTCATGCGATATC
>SMJT01000058.1:163351-214313 GCA_004349715.1 Crucihimalaya himalaica | reverse complement strand
ATGACTAAGGAAACCACCCAGATTTTATATTTGGTATTGATTTCCTCTCCACCAGACTTATCCTTTTTTATGTTTCTATTTCAGATTAAGCTTCGCATACACAATCAAGGTTCGAGACGCCGTAGAATTTGATGGTGATGGCCCACCTAATCCCTGCGTTCTTTCTTTTCCCCTCTCAAGTGTCAAAAAGTCTTAGGCGAATAATGGGTCTCAGAAAATTTCCTACCCCTCGCATTCAGACTTTGTGTGATCATTCCTATACCAAGTTAGAACAATGGATCACAGGAGTCTTCCTAGCCCTCTACTCGCGGAAAATCATCTCATTTTTAAGCATTTTATGTATATTATGTGTTAGGGGAGAGGTCTACCATTTTTGAACGAGAACGCATGATCCTTTGCCAGATATGCATGATGAATCAAGTTTTAGTGAATACCCAAAACATTCCTTTCCATTAGCAACCGGTGCAGGGGCAATAACGTTACCTTCTGCATCAATTCTCTGTCCTTGCGCGTCACACAGGTGACCCTCCTGATCTCTCAAAACCCCAGCCTCATCACGAGCAAGCACAATCGGGTGATTCATCTCAGCTTATTTCTTTTGCTTTCTGATTGTACGCTCTAATTCAGCTAGTTCTTTGTTAGATAGGTTGATCAACTGCTTGTTCTTGCTTCCTCTGGTCTCTCGATGCTGCATACACCTGAAACACAAAAGGCAAAACGCGTAAGTGACGAAAGTAACAACGAGTATCGATCGATACTGAGGGGTATCGATCGATGCTCAACACTTAGTCAAAATTCTAAACCGTAATCTAATGGTGAAATTAGAGTCCCCGGCAACGGCGCCAAAATTTGATGTGCTCAAATCTAATACCCTAAAGTATCTAAGTAGTAGCTGTAGTATTCTAGGGGTCGAACTACAAAGACTCAAGAAATCACTCAATAGATTATAGAATATGAATTAAGCTAAGCAAAATAGATGAAATTAAAGACAGCAAAACAATTAAAACAAGTAGTTATTCAATGGAGGAAAACGCTAGGCCTAGGGAAACTTGCAGGAAAATCAGAATTATCAAATCAAATAAATTGTCAGGAATAAATTAAGCTCCGCTTTCAAACTTGAATCACAGATGTAAAGTAAACCAACTGTCGTTGCGAAAACTATCTATGCCTAAACCTAGAATTCCAAATTTCTTTGCAAATTCTATGAATTTAAACAGGCATTAACGTTCAAGTTCAATTGTTCACAAAATCCCTAAACCAAATTTCTTTGCGAATAGGGTTTTTGCTCACCAAACACTAGATCAGGCAATCAATCACACTTTCGTGCCAATCAAACAACCTAATATCAGATTCTAGTTCGTGAGGCTAGAATAAGCATTAATCTCAAGTCTAGGTGAAAAGCTCTACAGATTATTCCCTAACAATTAATCTGTCACTAATAATTCATCAAATACCTTTAAGCAACCCTAATCCTAACAGGGAATCTACTCAGACATGGTGAAAGCAATAAACATCATGAATAGAATAGACATCATATAAAACTCTATCTCCAGAAATCACAAGGTCTTCTTCTGGAGGCTGTAAAACCTAATTAAATAGCTAATCAAAACGTTTTTGGAGTTATCTTTAAAAATATGGAAAACTTCTGGACAATCTTGGGTTTGTTGGCGTTCCGGTCACTGGCATCGACCGATGCTGTAAGTGGTATCGATCGATGCCAGGTTCTTTGGCCGTGGTTCTTCCAAACGAATTGTGTCGATCGATGCTTCTCAGTGTCGATCGATGCTAAGCTTGTTCCCGAACGGCTTCAACTCCAGATTGCTTCAAAAGCTTCCCAAATCCTCCAATTAGCTCCATAGCACCTATAACTTGAAAAGAACCTGAAAGACTCTAAAACTAAAGAAAAGACTCAACAAAAGGACTTATATCATGGCTAAAAACGGGTAAAAACCATGATATATCACATTTGCATAGCATTTAGTCTTTTTATATATCTAAGAGTGGAGCTTGAGGAACAAAGCTTTTGAAGGATTTTTAAGTCATAAGTGAGGAAGAAAGTACCGAAAGAAAGATAAATGAAGAAACAAGAGAGACAATCATGAATGTGTTAGAATAGAGAGTTTATGAGCAGAAGTGACAAGGAGAATGGAGATTAGAGAAGAAGGTGAATCCTTTCATTGATTAGAAAAGAGTAAACTTTACAACTGAGGAACAAAGAGTATATATATATGAGTTGTAAAACGACCTAGCATTAGTGTATTAAACCTAGAGACTCTCATGAATAAAGGAGGCGCCGCAAATTCTTCTTGGGACCACTTGTGGTCCACACCACCAAGTGGTCCACACCACCCTACACGTCGCTTTCCTTCTCTCTCCCTTATCCTCATACGCTCCTTCTTGTTTAAACACACGAATGGGCCAAGCAAGGCCTTAGCTAGTCTTGAATACAAGCCTCAATACAAGCCTTCTTCCCCTTCCATGTTCGACCTTCTTTCTTGATGAATCCGAACGTGAACGGTACGGATGTACGGACGTACGGACGTCCGTACAAGTGATGGTCTTATTACTTCTTCTTGATCAATACTCCCCCTCAAGCTTAGCCGCAAAGAATATGGAGACTAAGCTTGGATTGCCTACGATCATCACCTCATTAAAAACCTTGACTCGGAAAACCCAGTGGGACAAAACCGTGTCAAGGGAAAAAGAGTATGACAATCGTAAGCGAGGGGACTAGATCAAGGCCTGGTGAAGTCTACAAGTCCAAGTTTGCTATAGATGTGATCACAAACCTTGAGACTTGCAGCCTTGACGAATATGTCCGCCAATTGGTTCTCACTCCGTGTGTAGCATGGGAGAATAACACCTTCTTCAATCTTCTCCCGAACCTTGTGGCAATCAATCTCTATGTGCTTTGTCCTCTCATGGAACACTGAGTTGGATGCTATGTGGATTGCTGCTTAGTTATCACAATGAAGAGTGATGGGTTGAGTTGTCTTGATGCCTAAGTCCTCAAGGAGAGCCTTGAGCCATGTCAGCTCATTGGTGATGTTCCTCATAGCTATATACTCAGCTTCTGCACTTGAACATGACACAACCTTCTGCTTAATGGTCTTCCAAGTGACTAGATTGCCTCTTACGAACGTACAATAACCAGTAGTGGATCTTCTATCCAATCTATCTCCCCCATAATCCGCATCACAGTACCCAACAATCTTAATGCTTTCATTCTTCCCCATCCAAATCCCTTGACCTGGACTTCCTTTTAGATATCTCAAGATCCTCTCAACCATGCTACAATGATACATAGTGGGTGATTGCATGTGATGACTCACCTGAGATACAACAAAAGAAATGTCAGGACGTGTAATGGTAAGGTATATGAGCTTACCTACTAGGCGTCGGTATTGCATTGCATCCGTGTATGGCTCATCTTCCTTCTCCCCCTTTCGATTGACCTTGTAGCCATCTTCGAGAGGAGTCTTGGCTGGCTTCGCTCCAAGTTTTCCTGTCTCATTCAAAAAATCAAGAGTGTATTTCCTTTGAGAAAGAAATAGGCCTTCCGGAGAACGGCACACTTCTACTCCTAGGAAATACTTTAGAGCACCAAGGTCTTTAATATCAAAAGAATCCTTAAGAACAGATTTGGTCCAAGCAATACCTTCAGTGTTGTCCCCGGAGATGATCAAATCATCTACATAAATAAGGACAACAACTATACCTTTGGGTCCTTGAAGGGTGAACAAGGTGTGATCTGATTCTGATCGCTTGAATCCATGATCCTTGAGAGTGGAACTTAGCTTATGGTACCACGCTCTTGGGGACTACTTAAGGCCATAGATTGCTTTCTTAAGTCTGAGCACCTTGCATGGTGTTACCATGCCTTCAAGCTCGGGAGGAGGAGTCATGTAGACCTCTTCTTGAAGAGAACATACAGCTTGTATTGGATGAGCTACAGCCTGATTATTGTAGTATACTCTAGTATTCACCCAATTGGATGGATCATGTCTAATCTGTGTGCTTCTCCGAAGTGGAGGGTTAGGTGTAGGTATTGTCACTTGTTCTTATTCGAAGGACTCATTCATGTTCTCTTCTTGTCCTTGTGGGGGAATATCCTCTACTGGTTCCTCCTCCAAGTTCATGTCCAAAGGTGGAGTGTCCTCTTGAATGGGCTCTTGTTCATTATTGGAGCCATCTTCCACCTCCACATGCTCATTCTGATCAGCTTGAGTATGCTCACTTTCTCCCCCTTGCTCCCATGGTAGTGTAACTCCAAGGTGATCAAGTAGAATCTTGAGGTTTTCTGCCCTATCTGAAGGTGATTGAGAGAGATCTTTGAGGTTGTCCCAATCCTTCTTATCGTAGAGCCCTCTCTCTTCCATGAACTTGACATACCTAGAAACATACGTTCGGTTGTTGAAAGGATCAAAGAACTTGTAACCTTTATGTGTAGGAGAATACCCAAGGAACATACATTTGACACTCTTTGGATCAAGCTTGTTCCTTTGTTCACCTGGCACCAAAACAAAGCACACACACCAAAAGACACGTAAGTAATCAAGAGAGGGTTTTATGTTATTCAATACTTGAAATGGAGAAAGATCCTTTAAGACTCTTGTTGGTATCCGGTTAATGAGATAGCATGCTGCCATGAACGCATCTCCCCAAAACCATTTAGGCACGTTCATATGAAACATCATCGACCGTGCTACTTCCATCAAGTGTCTATTCTTTCTCTCGGCAACTCCATTTTGTTGGGGATTGTATGGACAGCTTGTTTGGTGTAGGATCCCATGTTTAGCTAGGTGTTCTTTGAATTGGTGACTTGTGTACTCTCCTCCATTATCAGTCCTAAGTACCTTCACATTAGCCTTGAATTGATTAGTGACATAGTTCTGAAAATTAACGAATGCATCAAACACACGATCTTTTGCAGATAGTAAAGTGATCCAAGTGTACTTTGATTTCTCATCAATGAATGTCACGAAGTACTTATTATTATCTCTAGATGCACAAGGAGATGTCCATACATCAGAATGAATCAAGTCAAAGCAATTCTCATAAATAGTAGATGACTTAGGAAAAACCGCTTTGCAATGTTTGCCAAGTATACAAGCCTCACAGCCACGAGTATCAAATGACACATTAGGGAATATTAAACTAAGAGCACGAGAATGAGGATGGCCTAATCTAGCATGCCATACAATATCATAAGCAACAACATTATTAGAATGAAAAGCGGATGCGAAAAGAGAGTCAAGAGAGCTTGAGAGATCTTCAAGAACATAGAGTTCATCCTTTGTGCCTCCTTTGCCTAGAACCTTTCGAGTCTTAATATCCTGAAAGCACACATCATTAGGACCTAAGATAGCATTGCAATTGAGATCATTAGTAGTTCTCCTAACTGATAGCAAATTGGAAGTGAAGTTCGCCATAAAGAAGGCTTTAGATTCTCTATCAAATATCCTAAGGTTCCCTACTCCTTTTACCGGCACCTTATCTCTATTTGCTATTGTTACACGACCTAAGGCAGGTTCTATATTGCTAAGAAGTATCGGATTGCTAATCAAATGGTGAGAAGCACCCGAGTCAACTACTAGCAAGTCCTTAGGCCTATGAGTATAGAAAGTGGTACCGGATTCCTTTAGGGATGCAATGGATTGGAAGAGAGCTTCCAAGTCTGACTTTTTCATGACTATGTCTCGATGGGATGAAGCCACCATTGCCGTCTCTTGCCTAGATGATCCAGCTTGTCCTTGTGCGGATGTAGACTCGACGGAGACATTGGCCATGGAATCCTTGAACTTGGATGGCTTGAGATGGGGATGAAGGATCCAGCACTTGTCTTTGGTGTGGCCTTTCCTCTTGCAATGATCACAAAATCCACACCTTCCTCTCTTCATTTCTATAGACTCCCTTGTTGGCGATGAGAAGATCCCCTTTTCCACTAAAGAGGCTAAGTGAACCTTGCACTCTTTGAACTTGAGAGCACACTTCATCAAGACTAGGGAGCTTATCAGCTCGGAGAATGTGCTTGATGAGGTCATTGAAGGCTGGATTCAAAGTGAGAAGTAGACCGAAGACCTTGTCTTGCTCACACCTTTCATTGAGCACCGCCGGATCCATGGTACTTGGTCTCAACATCTCTAGCTCGGCCCATAGAGATCTAAACCTCCCTAAGTGCTTAGTGAACTTGAGATCTTCTTGGCTTAGGTTGTTGATGGCACGTTTGACTTCAAAAACTCGGCTTAGGTTGGATACATTCCCATAGACATGCTTGAGAGTTCCCCAAAGTTCCTTTGCCGTTTCACAATAAGAGTAAGCTTCTAGAATGGAAGCTTCAAGGGACCCTTGAATGATGGCAAGCACGGTCTGGTCCTCTTGAAACCACTTGGCTTCTTCAGCCATAGCTTCTTCAACAGCCTTCTTTCCATCTTCTTTGGTGACATCCTTGATTTCGAGTCCTTTCTCCACATGGTTCCACAATCCTCTTCCACAAAGTGCTGTTTTGGTTGTTCTTGACCAAAGGAGGTAGTTTTCTCCCTTGAGAGTGACTGGGAGAATCAGAGACTTGCTTGTTTCCATGGAGAAAGGAGAGTATTCAAATCTGACAAGAGAAGAGAGAACAAGAACGGACGGAAGAAGAGCTCACGAACAAACGGCGAGTATGGCGAGCGAATGGAAGAATGAGATGGAAGAGTAGAATCTGATGGAAGGAGATTAAGAATAGGGATTAGAATGAGAGATTATAGCCTTAATGCCTCTGATACCATGTTAGAAGGAGAATGGAGATTAGAGAAGAATGTGAATCCTTTCATTGATTAGAAAAGAGTTAACTTTACAAATGAGGAACAAAGAGTATATATATATGAGTTGTAAAACGACCTAGCATTAGTGTATTAAACCTAGAGACTCTCATGAATGAAGGAGGCGCCGCAAATTCTTCTTGGGACCACTTGTGGTCCACACACCACCAAGTGGTCCACACCACCCTACACGTCGCTTTCCTTCTCTCTCCCTTATCCTCATACGCTCTTTCTTGTTTAAACACACGAATGGGCCAAACAAGGCCTTAGCTAGTCTTGAATACAAGCCTCAATACAAGCCTTCTTCCCCTTCCATGTTCGGCCTTCTCCCATGATGAATCCGAACGTGAACGGTACGGATGTACGGACGTCCGTACAAGTGATGGTCTTATTACTTCTTCTTGATCAATAGAATGTACAATCTGAAGTTTTTGAAAGATCAAGTCATATGAAGGCCTCCCATTGGTATTTGGTCTATGGATTCCTCGATGAAAGTTATAGTAAATTGAGTTAGCTTTCCAATGAAGGTGGTTTCATGTCAATAAAAGCAGTGGTTTGGGAGGTAGGACCAAATTAGTGAACACATGTCTTCTAGAAATTTCTGAAGATCCTATCGAGCAGCTGCAACGGGTTCTTATTAGTTGATGCATGTTATTCCAAAGATCCTACCGACTTTCTGCAGCAGGTATTCGTCAGCTCCTACAGGTTTCTGTAGCTCCTTTAGGTTTTTGCAGCTTTTCAGAAACGACTAGAGATTCTAGCGGGTACCTGCAGTGGCCGACTACCACCCATTATGACCTCTCTTAACCTAATTTATGAAGGGATGCTTTAGTTTCCGAATCTCTCTTTACCCCTTTAAGATCTTGTATGAATCTTAAGCATTTCTATGCAATTTAATATAGTTTTATTTTATATTTCTTTCTTACTTTCTCCTAGCATTATGTTTACGCAAAGAAACAACATGGATCTTTTGTGTTTTCATGTTGTCTAGGGAGTAGTCTTGTTAGGACCTAGTCTTGTTAGGACCTCTGGGTTTACTAGATTAGGGTGATTATAGGTTGATTTAAAATGCTTCACGCTTAATACTCATAGATCCTTACTCTTTAGGTGATCTTAGTGATAGATTAGTCATGATCAAGTTAAATCTAGATATTAGGAAATTTTATGTCAAGAAGGTGTTTGATGAAATTCCTGAAAGAACTTAAAGAGTGCTTAGTGTACCTAGCCAATGGTAATTGATGATTAGGGTGCTAGGTGGTTATTTAGGCTTGGAATTAATGCATATTAATTTGTGATTACAGATGTGAATCTTTGTTAATTACATGATTAGTATATGATTATGACCATGGAAGTGACCTAATTTACTTTAGTTACCTAAGACTACAGGGTTAGCATTGTTAGATTAATTGAGCATTTTGAATTGATTAGTATTAACCCAATAACTCGCCTTTTATCATTGTTGAAGAACCATTTATCTTTTGATTCGTACTTTCCCGCCTTGTTTACTTTCGAATTTGAGTATTCTTTGGTACTTGTATGCATCTAGGTTTTCTATTGCTTTGTTTAAGTTTTATTGCTTAGTTTGCTTCTTTAGTTAAGTTTAGTCATAAAAACCCAAATCTTATATTGCTTAGCTTAAGAAGATTTTTGGATTCTTAATGTAGTTATTCTTAACACCTTGTGGAATTCGACCCCTGAATGCTCATTGAATTGCCATATAATTGTGGTTAAGTGCAAATAGGATTGATATAAAGTGCAAATAGGATGTTCCATTTTATAAGGCTTAGTTCAAATCGCTTAAGTTTCAGAGTAACAGGGACATTGATGTGATCATGGATAGCACTAAGGACGTGGAGCTTGAACTAGAAGGAGCTAAGCTTGTAGTTGAGGATGAACTAGTAGCTGAGGAAGAGCTTGTAGCTGAGGAAGCTTTACTTGCACCTGAAAGACCCATGACTCGTTCTAGAGCCAAGAAATTCAACAAAACAATCGGAGGAATACTTAACCACGTTTGGGAGAAATCGGGATATCTTGGACCAAGATGGAGAAGGTATCATTCAAACCTCATTGGTTATGATACAGGTCCAAAGCAATCGATAACTGGGCAAGTGGTCCATTTGTGGTGTTTTCCCCTCACCTTTTATTTTCTCCCAATGGATTTTCCAAAGAGAGGTTTTTAATGAGGCATTTGGATTACTTTCAATTAACCCATTTTATTGGTTCCAGCCCAGCCCATCATGGAGAATTCAAATTTTAAAAGAAGACAGGTTTCATTTTATAAGTTTTAAACTCAGTTTTAATTCTGTTTGTTTCCAAGAACAGTCTTGGGAGTGTTTCTAAGACTTGTCCTCTTCTTTCCCTTTATATTTTTGTCCATAGCTTTTTAAACATTTATCTATCTTTTATCAAAAACT
This sequence comes from Crucihimalaya himalaica, assembly GCA_004349715.1. NCBI lineage: Eukaryota > Viridiplantae > Streptophyta > Magnoliopsida > Brassicales > Brassicaceae > Crucihimalaya > Crucihimalaya himalaica. The sequence continues at coordinate 205,096 of SMJT01000058.1, read as the reverse complement.
CTTTCAATTTAGTTGTTTGTTGGTGTGTAATATCCAGCAAACAATTTCGATTTCTTTGGTGTGCAATATCCTTAAAATCGATCTGGAATACTAGAAGTCTTCCACAGCTTCTATGCGATTATTCAATCCACAACCCTTGTTTTTGAATCTTCACGGTTTCAAAGCAGCAAAACCTATCCCGTTTCTCAACTTTAGAGTGCCGATCTTTAGAGGAACTCATCAAGTGGTATCAGAGCACAATCTGAAAGTTGAGTTTTCTTTTTCTGACTATGTATGATTTATCTATTGCTTAAAAGTAACTCTTCATCTTCAGTTTAGATTTGTTATTATGTATTAGATTGTTATGTATCTCTTAAGCTACTTTTGTTTTGCAGGAACTTGTTACTGGTGATCGTTGTCATTTTTGTTTCAGGAAAGATGTATGCAGATGATGCAAAAGCCAGTAACAACAACAACAAATTACATGTAGAAGTTATCTCTGCCTGAATGGAGCAGATGATGAAAACCAAAATAAATGCACTTCGCCAGGAACTACAACAAAACTTAGATCATGAGCAGAACAGATCACAACAAAGTGATGAACAAGAAAAATTCCTAAGGAGGGATAGAGAGCAGCATAGACAAGCCAGAGATTTTGGAGCTGATGATTTCTATGGAACTAATAGTAGTTCTTCTCAGAGTAGTCAAAGGAGAAATAAACGTGCACGAGAAGGCATAGCTCTTCAACAAGATAATTTTGGTGGTCTTATACTCAGAATCCCTCCATTTTGTGGGAAAAATGATTACGTTGGTCTTTAACTGTCAATACTAGACATAAATCAACTGCGTGAGAGTTGCTGCTACGAAATTCTTTGATTATGCTCTCAGCTGATGGGATCAGACTGTGACGTCCACGATATGCAATGGAGAATATCCTTTGGAAACATGGACATAAATGAAAACTTTGATGAAGAAGCGGTTTGTGTGCAATCACTACCATCGAGAGCTTCATCAAAAGCTGAGGAGACTCACCCAAGGAAACCGTGCTGTTGAAAAATATTACAAAGAAATCTAATGCTGCAAGCTGATATATTTGAGGACAGAGAAGCTTGGATGTTCAGATTTCTTGGTGGTTTGAATAGAGACATCCAAGACAACTTAGAAATGCAGCATTATGTGGAATTAAAAGAATTGCTACATAAAGTTATTCTAGTGGAAGAACAACTTCACAGAAAGAGAGATTCAAGATCACGTTACGGAGTTGGAACATTTACTACCAGACCTAGCTTTCAAAAAGAAGAGAAACCAAATTCTCAAAAGGATTTGAAACAAACCATGAATCCAAAGGTTGAGACTATAATGCATATTTCAAATCAAGACAACAAAGGCAAACCTAATGTTACTACAACCAGAGCACGTGATTTCAGGTGTTTTAAGTGCCAGGAAAGAGGACATTATGCAAATGAATATTCTAACAAAAGGGTTATGGTTCTGCTAGAAAATGGAGAAATTGAATCAGAGGATAAAAAACCAGAGTCATGTTCAGCTTCGGTAGAGTATGAAGAAAACCCGGCTAAAGGAGAATTATTAGTATCCAGAAGATCCTTCAGCATACAAACTAAGGCTGAAGAGCATGAGCAGAGGGAGAATCTATTCCATACAAGATGCCTTGTAAGGGCAAAGTTTGCAGCCTTATCATTGATGGAGGAAGCTGCATCAACGTGGCTAGTAATTCAATTAAAAATTTGGGATTGAAAGTGATGAAGCATCCAAAACCATACAAGCTTTAGTGGCTCATTGACAGTGGAAAAATGAAAGTAGACAACCAAGTATTAGTGCCTCTAGCCATTGAAAAGTATGAGGACGACATTCTATGTGATGTATTACCAATGGAGGCTGGTCACATACTACTTGGAAGGCTGGTCACATACTACTTAGAAAGCCGTGGCAATTTGACAGGAAGGTAACTCATGATGGATTCACTAATCATCATTCGTTTAAATTCAAAGGCAGAAAAACAATTCTACTAAAGTTTACAAATATCAGATGCATCTAAAACACAAAGAAGAACGAATCTTAAAGCATTTATACTTCTTTGTGAAGGCTGGTGAGGTTAAGAAATCTTTATTTTCAAAACAACCAATTGTACTATTTGTTCTTAAGGAAGCTCTCATGCGCTTAACTAACCTTGCACCAGTTCTGCCGAGTGATACGATCTCTCTTTCGTAGGATTATGAGGACGTGTTTCCTGAGGACAATCCAACAAGTTTACCACCTATCCGAGGGATTGAGCATCAATCAATTTTGTGCCAGGAGCTTCACTTCCAAACCGTCCAGCCTATAGAACCAATCAAGTAGAGACAAAAGAACTACAAAAGCAATTGAATGAGCTCATGGAGAAATGAAACATTAGAGAGAGTATAAGTCTATGTGTTGTACCAATTCTACTTGTGCCTAAGAAAGATGGCAGCTAGCGCATGTGTGTTGATTGTAGAGCAATCAACAATATTACGGTAAAGTATCCTATTCGTCGATTAGATGATATGCTGAATTGCATGGTTTAAGCATCTTTTCTAAGATTGATCTTAAAGTGGTATCATCATATTAGGATAAAAGAAGGTGATGAATGGAAAACAACCTTTAAAACTAAGTATGGGTTATATGAATGGTAAGTCATACCATTTGAGATAACAAACACACCTAGTACTTTCATGAGGCTAATGAATCATGTTCTAAGAGCATACATAAGAGTATTTGTTGTGGTGTATTTTGATGATATCTTAGTGTACATCAAAATTTTAGAACAACATGATGAGATCAAGGCCATTAAAGACTGGTTAAGTCCAAAAACCTGTAGGAGAAATGAGGACCTTCTATGGTCTTACTTGATTTTACAGGAGATTCATGAAAGATTTTAGCACCATAGCTACCCCACTTACTGAAGTTATAAAGGACACTGATTTTAAATGGGGACAAGTCCAGGAAAAAAAATTACAGTCCTTAGAAGAGAAGCTTACTCATACACTTGTTTTAACTTTACTAGATTTCCTTAAAACTTTTGAAATTGAATGTGATGCTTCTGGTATAGGAATTGGAGTTGTATTGATGAAAGATAAGAGACCTATTGCTTATTTCAATGAAAATCTTGGAAGGGCCACCTTAAATACACTAGGTCGAGCTTTACAAACATGGCAGCATTACTTATGGCCTAAAAAGTTTGTTGTACACACTAATCATGAGTCTCTTAAGCATTTGAAAGGTCAACAGAAACTAAACAAGAGACATGAAAGGTAGGTGTTGATGTGTAAGTTTTATCCCAAATAAATACTGCAAGTGTACAATACACCGATGTAGTACTTAGGAATCGAATCCGCAAGGACCAACATGATTACATTATGACTTATGATAATTAAAATTTGGCTAGGAAAAATAAAATGATTTTTCTTTTTCTAACAACATAATATGAACAAGGATAGATAAGTTAGGCAAAAAAAAATCCATTGTGAAAGATGTTCCACTTGAAATATTCTTGTTATTGGTGAAGGAGGTTCTCCAAAACCTCGATCCACAAGTCGGGTCTCCTGTGAACAGGAGTTGGCGCACCCGCTTCCGCCTTAATCAGGATTTAATAGATTATCCAACTTTTGTTGAATCTTTTTCAAGGCTCTAACTCTGAGTTTTTTCCTACTTCTGATTCATTTTGTTACAAAAAAAGATAGTCCCAACTCGGACTTCCATGATGGGAAGAACCTCCGCACTAAGAAATCTTAAACAAGTAACATGCATGCATATGAGAAAGTATTAAAAATCATTCTCAAACTCATTCATAGATATAAACTATCCTAGTGTCCCAATGATAGTTTCTAAACTAACAATTCTAACAAAAACTGTCGTTTATTATTAGGATTTAAAGCAAGCATTAAGAACAAGATCAATTTGTTCACAAAGGTTCTTAGAAATTGTTGTTGTCCGGACCCTTTGCCCATAAATCCCAAGAGAGGTTAGTACCACGAGTTTTGAAGATCCGAAATGGCTTCACGAAGATCAGATGGTGCTTTATATTCTTCAAGGCTCTCTGGAGCATTCTAGCCGTGCTGCTTACTCATATGCTGAAACAGCAACGGATCTATGGGATACCCTTTAAGGGGTTTATGGAAACTTCACAAATCTCTATTGCATGTATGAAGATTATGTAGAAAACTATGCGGAAGTGTATAAGAGAGTTTAAGAGAATAGAGAAGAATAAAGAGAATATAAAGAAATTGTATATTATTACTCTTAATCTGAAAAGTACAAAGAGTTACAAATATATAGAAGCTTATGAGATAAACTAGTTGTTGGGATTACATAAATGAGAAAAGATGCATGGAAGAGAGAAAAGAAGACTTAATTTCATACTCCATGCACATAAGAGAGAGAACAGCTTCAATAAATGAGTTGAAAACATATTTGAACTAGAACCGCACCAAGATGCTAACGACTCTATTTCATCATTCCAACATTCTCCCTCAAGTTTGGCTGAAGAAGAGCTTGCCTAGAATGGATACGTCATTAAAAACTTTATCAGGAAGACCTAATGGCAAAACCATGGTTAAAGGATCAACTAAGCCAAGTTTGCCTTGAATGTAGTTACACACCTTCGAATTTGCTGCTTTGGTGAAGATATTCGCGAGTTGATCGAAACTCTTAGTGTACGCTGTAGAGATGATTCAAATTTCAACCTTCTCACGAGTATGATGACAGTCAACTTCAATGTGTTTGGTATGCTCATGAACACTGAATTTGAAGCAATGTGAATAGCAGCCTGATTATCATAATACATGATGATTGATTGAGTAGTCTTGACTCCGAGATCCACTAGCAAAGCCTTAAGCCAAATACGCGCATCTAATGTGTCATCCATGGAGCGGTATTCAGCTTCAGCACTAGACCTTGACACACCCTTCTGCTTATTGCTTCTCCAAGTGACCAGGTTCCTACCAACAAAGGTGCAATATCCTCTAGTTGATTTCCTGACCGTCTTGTCTCCAGCCTAATCCGTATCACATTAGCCAATAATCTCAGTCTGGCCATTCTTCTGCATCCAAATGCCTTTTCCTAGAGTTCCCTCTAGGTATTTGAGAATACTTTTCACTTTATTACAGTGATAGATGGTGAGAGTTTGCATGTGCTGGCTAACCTAATTCACATCAAAACGCTAGTCAAGAAGAGTAATTATGAGATAAATGAGCTTACCCACAATTCTTTGGTATTGTCCAATGTTGTCATAAGGTTTTCCCTCAGGTTCTTGTCACAAGAATCTTTGAACTTTTCTTCAATGGAGTCTTTGCTGGTTTAGCGCGAAACTTTCATGTTTCACTAAGAAGATCAAGTGTGTACTTCCTTTGAGACTGAAATAGCTCTTCATCAGAACAACATAATTCTATACCAAGAGAGTACTTTAATTCACCTAAATCTTTAATATCAAAAACAAAATTGAAGGAGGACTTGATATTTTGAATACATTCTTTGTCATTGCCCGAGATTATTATATCATCAATATAAATCAAGACAACGATAATACCTGATTCCCCTTGAATTGTGAAGAGTGAATGATCAGCTTCTGATATCTTAAACTCATTTCAAATGAGTGTTTTACTCATCTTTTGATACAAAGCACGTGGTAATTGTCTTAGGCCATATATAGCCTTGTTAAGTTTGAGAACTTTGGTTTCTTCAATATCAATCCAAAGGGGTGACCTCATATAGACTCCTCTTCAAGTTCCCCTAAAGGAAGACATTTTTCACATCCATCTGCCACAACTCCCAAGAAAGGTTAGTAGCAAGAGAAATAAATCATAGGAAAAAGATGTAATTAGATTTCAAGTTTTCAAAAATAAGGACCAAGAGATGCACACCTTCATCTAAATTGCCTTGGTTTGTTGATGGACACAGGTCTTCCGGTATTGAATGCTTCTTATCCATAGAAGTGGAAGCTGTTACAAATTCGTTCAGAGCTAATTTTCAAGGGCTTTGACCCGTCTCTGTTTTGTCGTCTAGACCGGCAAGCATCATTTGCAACACACATAGGTTTGTAATATGGCTCTTTCACGCGAAATAACTCAATATGAACCGAAAGAGGATTTTCACCATATGCCACAGTTTCCACCCAGGCATTTCACCAAAGACGCTGAGCCGCAGCCCTAAAAAAGTATAGGCTACTACAGCGGAACACCTAAGCTTCTTGTAGCTGTCAAGGGTGCACTATCTCTAGCTGAATGGGAGAGGATTTGGACTTCCCCTCTGGGTGTCTTCCTAATGTACCACGAGCAACAGATCGCATGGGCATCGAGGTTGGTCCACTATATGCTCGGTTTCCAACTTGTATGCTTCAAGAAGCATGAGATTTGGAGTCTAGTAGGTGAAGTCCCAATCAAAGTTTCTATAAACGAGTTTGAACACATCACCAGACTCAACTGCGAATATGTTGAAAACCTTATGACTCCGGAGCCTGAGGCTGAGATCACGGATGAGATGAGAGAGTTTTGGGTAAAGCTTGAAGTCGATGTGGCATTGGGACCAAGCTATGAAGACTTGGTATCAGCGTGTAGACGCTGTTCTCACTGGGATACGGAAGATCGCGTGAGGTTGAGCTATCTAGCCATCCTTGCCAGTTGCATTGATGCACACCCTCACCATCAGGGCATCAATGTAAACCTTGCTAGGTTGGTGATGGATCTGGACAAGTTTGCTACATACCCTTGGGGAAGAGTAGCTTTCAAGATTTTGATTTCGTCGGTGAAGGCTGCGGATATCACTAGGACTTATCACATCAGCGGGTTTGTCCAAGCGTTGCAGTCTTGGGTTTACCTTGCCCTACCAGACTTTGCAAGAGAGGTGGGAGATCCTCTCCCCGGTTAGCCAACGCCACCTCTTCTAGCTTACAAAGGATCAAGAAGGAGGAAAACCCTCAGAAATGGCATCCTCGAGCAGGTATATTATCAAAACTCTAATATGTGGTGTCATTAGAGACATCTTTCTAGAAATTTTTTTTAGATTATATTATCTGATCTCCAACTATTCATTTTTATGTTTGTAGACCCGAATTTGCAGCTTTGTTGAGAAAGCATTTGAGGAGATGTTCCCACGGTGGGATGATGATAAGAAGGATGAGAGAATTGTCAACATTGTGAAAGCAATGTTTGGACGATTGTCAATGAATCCTTGGCAGTGGCAAAATGGACACTGGCCATCTTTGAGTGTGTTGCCCTCAAACTTCAAGGAAAACAAGGTGAAGGTTCCTTTGAAGGTGAATGATGAGGTGAAGTATGAGTCGTATCATGGCATTAAGAGAGAGCTAGAAGCTCGTGAAGAGGGTAGTTTGAAGAAAGCTCGTCTATCCCCTGCTGCAGAATTTGAGAAGCGCATATGTGATGCGTTGTAGGATGTAGTTGACGCTCGACTCAACACGTTTGAGGCAGAGTTGAAAGGGCAATTAGTTGAACTTGGAACAAAGATTTTCTTACTTACTGAAAAAGTAGACGATCTGAGTTGTGCTTTTGATAAGTTCACCAGCGGAGCTATGAAGAAAGAACCTGAGGAAGTGAAAGAGAATCCTCAGGAAAAGCAGGCTCAATCTGATGCCAAATCAAATGCACTTGACGATGGGGTTAGTCTGTAAGCAAGGATGGGGAGATTGAAGCTGCAGTATATCATGTTTGCGATATAATGGCTTATTTTATGAACCTTCTTGCTCCTGCGGATCAAAAAGCTAAGCACCCTTATGTTCCCTACACATACGAGCGGGTTCCACAGACGAGAGTTCCTAAAAACGTTCAAAGTGGTGACTGTGGAGTGTATTGCCTGAAGTACATCGAGTGTCATGCGCTTGGCATACCATTTCCTCCAAACCTCTTGTCTCATAAAAACATCAAGTTCATAAGGGAGAAGCTAGCTATATAAATATATGATAAACTCGGCATAATGGGGACTGAGAAGCTCGGTTACGAAGGTTTGGATTTATACGACGACCGTTGAGCTTCTCTTTTAACCGTATATTTTGAAATCTTGTAAATAATTTAACCGTATAATTTGTATAAATTTTGTAAAAATCTTGTTAAATGAAATACAACCACAAAAATGTATATAATCTTGTATAAATCTTGTTAAATGAAATACAACCACAAAAATACAAAATCTTGTTAAATGAAATTATAGACTTTTCTAGGAGACTTTAAGTGCAGACTTCTACTAGAGACTTCATCTTCATACAGAACACCCAGTTAGAGACTTCTATAGGAAACTTCAAGCGCAGACTTCTATTGGAGACTTCATCTTCGTACAGAACACTCAGTTAGAGACTTCTGTAGGAGACTTCAATCGTTGACTTCAATCGTAGACATCTACTGGAGACTTCATCTTTGTACTGAACACCCAGTTAGAGACTTCTCATTTAGACTACAAGAGCAGACTTCTATTGGAGACTCCTCTATTCCCGATAAGAAGCACGCAAAACGAAGTGGACCTTCGTGAAACGTCACTTCTTATCATTATTACTCCTCTTCAAAACACGCAACCTACTTCTTTGAATCACTATTACTGAGTTGCAAAAAATTACAATTTCATCTATTGTTATCTAAGGAAATCTCTTAAAAAATGACGTACCCACCAGGAACCATCAAAAGAGGTTTGAAAAACCTCTTGAAGAATCTGCATCCGCACTTCACGGCAGGTCTCTATACAGTTTCACCAAAATGTAATTTCAATATTTTTCAGATATTAAAGTTCATGCAAGCTTCTAATTTCTTACAAAATTCTTTTAGGACATGTGGCCGATGACTTATTCCATTGGGAGGGGACGATATTTGGCCCTATTAGCACCCCTTATGAGGGAGGAGTTTTCAAAGTGAGTGTTCATTATCCGCTAAAGTACCCGCTGAAACGCCCACATGTAAGTTTTGATCATATTCCAGTTACACAAATGGAACTTAGGGAACGCACGCATGTTTAAACACATAGGGACAATTAGTAATAGAATAAGTCATTTTCATGTAATTAGAAATTCCTTAAATATCGTGACGGTTCATATGGTTAATGTAGGTTGGTTTCAACACCGCGATCTACCACCCTAATGTGGATCGCGGGAGTATTAACTTGAAGATGCTCCTACCTGAGGACTGAAGCCCCGCATACAACATAACCACAGTATTAAAGGCTATTATGAAGATTTTGAATGACCCAGAGTTGGGTGAAGGAGATATGGTTGTGGAATCCATTGCTCAAGTCTACATAACCGGTCGGGACCGCTTCAATGAGAAGGCACAAAAATGTCTGAAACTTTTGCCGGAGGATCAAAGAGCACCTGATCCTTTGGAATTCTACGAAACGGAGGGGGTTTATGTAAATTATATTTTCGAACCTTTAATTTATCTATTTTAATTTCTTTTGAAACGGATTGGAACTTTAATTTTACTACCTTAGTTTTATGTTAATTATCTTTAATTTCTTTTATTATGTTAATTATTTTTCGGAACCTTTATTTTCTTATTATGTTAATTATCTTTAATTTTTCTTATTATGTTAATTATTATTGGAACCTTGACTTTGTTAAATCAAATACAAAGTTCGAAAACTGCAAAAATACAAAAAGAACTGGTCATAACTATATAAGTCAAAAAGTTTGAAAAGAAGACTTTAAAAGTAGACTTCTCGTGGAGATTTCATATATGATAGTTTGAAAAGAAGACTTTAAAAGTAGAATTCTCAAAGACTTTTATCGGAGACTTCACGAGTAGACTTCTACAGGAGACTTCCGGCATAGACTTCTACTAGAGACTTCCGGCATAGACTTCTACTAGAGACTTCATCTGCGTACTGAACCCCTAATTTTAGACTTCTATGGAAGACTTCATCTACAGACTTCCACACGAGACTTCATCTGCGTCCTGAACATCAAGTTATAGACTTCTACGGGAGACTTCAAGAACAGACTTCTACTGGAGACTTCGTATGCGTCATGAACGCTTAGTTAAAGACTTCTGTGGGAGACTTCAATAGCAGACTTCTACTTTCCCTCAACCTTGAAACTCTACGTAACATAAAAAAACAGAGTCCCCTCAAAAACAGAGTCCCCTCAAAAACAGATTCCCCTAAAAAAATATTACTTCATGGAATCACAAACAAAGATTTTAACTTACGCAATTATCGTGAGTATGTCCAGAGTGCCTGCATTTTGAACAACTATATTGCTTGTGATCCTTCCGCGGTTTTGGCATAGTTTTTTTCTTGCGATTTCAAGCCACGTTTGCCACCTTGACTTATTCTGCCTTCTAGGAGGACGCCAGATGAGTGAAGGGAAAACTTTGACAAACTCGGGCTCTTTGATATCGACGTTTTTGGGGAAAATGTTGCTTGCATACGTTGAATACAAATATTCCTTTGTGTATGACGGGCATACGAGGATGACAACATCCATTTTAAGCTCAGGAGCAGCAACAATAACATGCGAGCAAGGTATTTTCTCAACATCATACACTTCACATCCACATGTTCGATGTTGGAAATCAACGATACAATCTCTATGTCCTCCCTTCACGTGAAATCGCCAACCGTCTATGCAATCGACAGTCATCTGGTCAGCATAATGCTGACGAATAGTTAACAAATATTCAACTCGCTTGCTATGTTTTGTTATGAGACTCATAGCGTATTCTCGCCTTTTAAAAAAATATCTTCTTAGCTTCTCTCATATGAATTCCAAAAGAAAGGATATGGGAAATCCTCGAGCTGGCTTAAGTGCGGAGTTTATCGATTCAGCAATGTTGCTCTTTTGTATGTTGAATCGTTCTCCTGTAAAGTGAACGCGGGCCCATAATTTCACATATGCGTTCTCCAAGTAAGCTGTAAGCTCGGGCTTTGTCTCACGTAAGGCATCCATGTATCTGTTAAAATCATAAGCATATACGCAGCGCCTATCACCAAGTACATAAGATGTTTTCCCTTGTACTTCGGGATTATGTTATTCTGTAGGTGATAATAACATATCCCTCTTGTTGCCCATGGCATAACAATTTCAATGGCATTATTAATCGAAGAATGCCTGTAAGACACTATGACCAAAAGAAATTGATCGGAGACACATCCACTCAACTTGGTGAAAAACCATTGCCGTGATTCATCATTTTCAGAGTCTACAATAGCAAAAACTAACAAGAATATTTGGAAATTCTCGTCCTGGCCGCAAGCCACTAGCATAACTCCGCCATACTTCCCCGGTAGATGACACCCATCCACCACCATAACTCTTCTCAGAAACTGAAAACCGGTAATAGAGGCTCCAAGAGCCATAAACAGATATTAGAATCTGTTTTGATCATCAACCACAAAATCAGTGACAGTTACGGGATTGGCTAGCCAAATGCGATAGAGATAAGACGGGAGCTGCTCATATCCATCTTCCGCTGTTCCCCTCACCAATTATTCTGCAGATATTAAAGCTCTATAGGAAGTTATATAATTCATCTGCATACCATATTTATTCTTCATTGCAAATCTAATCATCTTCGGCGTTAGTCCATCGATTGTTCCCCATTCATCATAAAACACTTTAGCAATATATCTCGAAGCATGATGTTTGCGCAGAGAAATTTGGTCCGCCACATTGCAAGTATGATTTTTTTGTACAAGGTAACCCAAAACCTTTTTGGTTCATTTTTCACAGCCGCTCTAATCCTCCAATTGCATTCTTTCACACCGCAAATGGCTACAAACAACTTTTGTGTAGAATTATGCACTTTGAATGTGAATTTCGACATTATCGCCGTCAACCGCAGCTCGGATACAAGCGCATCCTTTGTAGGAAAATTCCTAGTCGTATAGATACCGTCTGACCATGTCATGTTGGATCTTGGGCCTTCACCAACAAAGCCACCTTCCGCAACAAGACACGTATTATCATCATCATCATTTTCACTAACATCCTCATTCTTAACTTTCCCATACACAGTATAATCTTCAAGGTATTCGTCTTTAACCTCACCAGCATGAGATTCTTCCACATCATCATCATCATTGTCGTTGACATTAACCTCACCACCATCAAATATACAAATATCTATGTCTTCAAACTCTTCTACATCCTCAAGGTCTATGTCAACACTTTCACCAGCAACCTCATTGCCACTAGCCATACCAAAACGACTCGAGACGCAAAGGCGTACAGCATGCGATTTACATAACTCAAACAAGGACCGCACTTGTCTATCATTTGAGACATGCATAGGTGGTGTAGGACAATCCGTGGCCGTTAGTTGCAACATTGAATTCGGCAACGAGTAAGTTAACTCGACGAAGTCGTTCTTGTCCAGCTCATAGTCTCCTAATGCCATCTCAATGAGTTCACAGTGTGTACAAGAATCACTCAAGAATAACATTCTCCCTCCTTTGGGATTATCCACCTCAAAATGCCACTTACAGTCTCTCATCACCCATTCTCAATAAACACCAGGTACTTGAAGCATTTTCTGAAAAATATTTTCTGAAAAATATTTGAAACAACACAAATGCAAACTATTAGTTTGACAGTAGACTTCAAAGGTGAAGTCTGTTGAAAAATAATTATCAGAAATTCATAAAATCGATTTAAGATAGAATATAAGACATAGAGATGTGAAATTCATACATAAACAACAACAATAACTAAAACACATGTAAAAAATCAAAATCTCAAAAATGCAAATTATATATGATACAAATCTATTTTTTAAAAAGATAGTGCAAGAGACTTCTCGAACGAAGTCTATGCACAGACATCCTCTGTGAAGTCTAAAGTTTATAACCTAAACACCTAATAAGTTAAGAAAAAAGATATAAAAATAATTATGCGATTAAAATAGTTCAAATTTCTAAAACATCAAAATCCATATGTAACATACATGCTAGGACAAGAAAAAAAAAACTAATTACAAATAAGCTAAAATTGCATTTTTACAGAAATTATCATTAGAGACTTCACAGGCGAAGTCTCTTAGTAGACTTCTTTGATGAAGTCTGTTTTGCTATCTAAAGAAGACTTCGCCCGTGAAGTCTGAAGCACGGGTCTAATTTTGCAATTGACCAAAGTTTGACTTTTTGAGGAGACTTCACAGGCGAAGTCTCCTACACAAGGAGACTTCGTCAGAGAAGTCTATACCCGTTTGGGGTCTAGTTTTGCAATTGACCACAGTTTTGACTTTTTTAGTAGACTTCATCTAGGAAGTCTTTTTGGTAATGGATTGTGCCTGTGAAGTCTACTACGTATTTAGACTTCCACGATGAAGTCTTTTTGCCTTCAGAGACTTCTTCGGCGAAGTCTACCCATAAAGTAGGGTATAGTTTTGCAATTGACCAGATTTTGACTTTTACATAAGACTTCGTCTGAGAAATCTATGTAGAAAAAGGGTTACTTTTTGCAATTGACCAAAAAAAATTATTTTTTAAATTCCAGAGTTACCGATGGTTGTAGACTTCATACGAGAAGTCTACTAATAGTCAATGTTTCGGAATTTTGGTCAAATGCAAAACTAACCCCTTTTTCACACAGACTTCTCAGATGAAGTCTCGATAAAAAGTCTTTGTTCCAGTCAATTGCAAAACTAACCGCCTTTTTCGCAGACTTCACAGGAGAAATCTTTGTACAAAGTCAGACTTAACGGTCAATTGTAAAACTAGACCCCTTCTAAGCAGACTTCGACGGTGAAGTCTAAACACCATTTTTTTGTTTTCAAAAGAGAACTCCAGACTTCATCGTGGTTCTATCGTGAAATCTGAGACCTAAAAAGTCAATTGCAAAATTAACCCTCAGTTGACTATTGAGACTTCACCCATGAAGTCTGCCTTCTGGAAAATCGGAGAAAATGAAGCAAAAATTACCAAGATTCAGTTTGAGCTGGTGTTTAGCTTCTTAAACAGCCAAGAACTGATCACGCCACCAATACCCAAGCAACCCAAGCGTTATTATGCTCGAATCTTGGTAAATTGCAAGATATATGGATGGTAAATATTGAAAACGATATTATAGAGTTAAATGGTTGAAATGAGAGAGGAGATCGACAAAAATGGAGCTTTTAACTCAGTTTTAGAGCATTAACATCACTTAATTCGGTTGTTTGAAGCATTTAGAGCTCAATTTTGTTTGGTAATGGTGGTTGAGAACTATTGAAGACGATGACATTTTCGTTATTACGTGAGAATCTTTAGGTTATTGTTTTTCAAACCCAGCTACCTTACTTCACAGGAGAAGTTTGCGCTAGGTATTTTTGTGAAAAAAGAAGTTGGAAAGGGTATTTTAAGGCATTTTGAAAAAAAAAAGGAATTGGGGTCTAGTTTTGGAATTGACTTCAAATAGGGTCTGGTTTAGCAAGAAGCCCAAAAGAAAGCTACAAGATATATATATATATATATATATATATATATATATATATATATATATATACATATTAAATTACATTTGTCATTGGTCAATTATATTTTATTATTTATCAAATTTTTTTTATTTAGAATGGATATTAACCAATAAATAATAAGTATGAAAATTCAATCCGTTGATCATGGTGTGTCATATCCGTTGATCAAAACCGATCCGTCTTGGTGTGTCATTTCCAAGGGATCAAACCAGTTTATCAAGTGTTTTCCATCACACGTGTGTGGCTATTCCCTGACCGAAGAGTCTAAAAGCATGTTAAGTCGAGTATTGGGTATTTGCTTTAATATACCTCTGGTTTGTGCTCCGCGAGTTCTTCATTCAGACGTTTCAACCACCGTGTTTCTTTGGAGTGTGTTAAGTCGAGCATTAGATATTTGGTTTAATATACCTCTGGTTTGTACTCCGCGAGTTCTTCATTCGGACGTTTCCACCGCTTTGTTTCTTTGGAGCGTGTTAAGTCGAGTATTGGGTCTTTGGTTTAATGTACCTCTGATTCGTGCTCCGCTGGTCCTTTGAAGTCGAGGATTATCCCCTTACCACCTTAGAGTGTCGAATCTTTGGGAGATTCACATCATTTGGTATCATAGCACCACTCTAAGTCTGTTTTATCATTCTATCTTTCAATCATCTTCTCATCTTTTCATCTTCTTCCATTCATCTTATATCCATTCCTTCTTTTCTTCTATTTTATTTTATCTATTCATTTTAGTAAGGAAAAAAAAAAGAAAAAAAAAAGAAAAAAAATACGAAAATCAAAAAAGGAAGAAAAAAAAAAGGAAAAAAAAAAGAGAATTAAAAAGTCTGGTTATTTCTTTTTGATTTTCTTCATCTTGATCATTTGTGTTTTAAATTTTTTTTTCAAGTTGTTCTTTTTTTAAAGAGCAAGATTTGAGGATAAATCTTTTTCAAGAGGAGGGGAATGATACGATTCTGCTAAGCGGCAAAGACATGAAGATGAAGTGATTCACAAAGCAACTAAAACAAGGGGAAAATCACAACTTCAACAACTCAAAGATGGACTTATTGGGCTAATTTATGAAGTGTTAAACATGGAGAGCACTCAAAAATCCTTCTATGATGTTACCTATTAACCCCAGCCTATTTTGGTGATGTTCGAAGTCCAAGAAGAGTCTAGAATAATGACTTTATGTGCGGTCCAAAAAGAAGAGACAATAATTGAAGATGAAGAGTCATTTGAAGGTAATGAGTCATTTAACTATCTTTCATTTAATTTTAGTCTTTTCATATTTTCAAGACAATTTATTTATCTCGTTTCTACCACAAGTATTTTCTATAAATACTTATGTAAACACATATGAATAATGAAGCCCCTTCTGATATTTTTGGAACCTTTTGAGAGTGATTCTCATTTCCGATCATGGTGTGTCATATCCGTTGATCAAAACCGATCCGTCTTGGTGTGTCATATCCAAGGGATCAAACCGGTTTATCAAGTGTTTTCCTTCACACTTGTGTGGCCATTCCCTGATCGAAGAGTCTAAAAGCGTGTTAAGTCGAGTATTGGGTATTTGGTTTAATATACCTCTTGTTTGTGCTCCGCGAGTTCTTCATTCGGACGTTTCCACCTCCTTGTTTCTTTGGAGCGTGTTAAGTCGAGTATTGGATTTATGGTTTAATATACCTCTGGTTCGTGCTCTGCGGGTCTTTTGAAATCGAGGATTATCCCTTTACCACCTTAGAGTGCTGAATCCTTGGGAGATTCACATCAAGCACTGAGAAAAGGACTCTAAAAAATGTGTTGAATCCAACCCTAGTTGATTCCCCACACGATCTCTTCATTGTCACGGCCTCCGTTCACCATCACCACTCCATCGTTCCATCTCCTGTTTTGGCACTCACGAATCAAATTCTACCAATCCGCTTCTAGAGCTTCTGCTAACTCTATCAATTGGTATCAAATTTAACCGTTCATGTGAATTGCTTTCTCGCCAGTGATGGCTTATAAACCCAAAACAACGACGATGAGCCCAACAACAAACAGCCAAGATTTGTGCCTATTGTTGATCTAGCGTTGTTACAACAAAGCATCAAGGAGATGCACGTGGTTTTCAACAAACACTGCAAACGTCAATCCATGACATGGGTGTCATGTTGGGACAGCTTGTTACTTACCATCAACAAGCACCGATTCGTGAAGCGGTTAAGGTAGCACATGGAGAACAAAGAAAACAACCCGATAATCACCGGATGTTGGCTAATGGAGAAAGTCAACAATCAAGAATAGTTTACCTTAAGCTCTAAACGACCATCATCAATGCGAACTAGCACATTACCGTCAACAAGATCAATGTCTTCACAATACATGTGCGGTTTTTCGCGTTGACATTCTAGAGTTTCACGACGGCATTTGCAAGAATAACTTACTTGATTGGCTGGTAGCTGAAGAAGAGATACTTGAATTCAAAGGAGTTCCCAAAGATCGTCAAGTGGCTTTGGTAGCAAAAAATGTTTATGGACACGCCGCTGCTTGGTGGCAACAAACGTTAACCAACTCGTTCTCGTGCATGCAAGACACCAATACGCTCATGGGAGAAGTTGAAGCACAAGCTCAAAGATACGTTTCTTCCTCATAACCATGACCACCTACAATATACCAAATTACAGAATTTGAGACAAGGATCACGTTCAATTGTTGACTATGCGGAGGAGTTTTATTTGTTGTTTACTCGGAATGAGATTTTTAACACTCAAGTCCAACTGGTGTCAAGGTTCATTGGGGGATTACGTTTACAACTTCAGAACTCTTTAGCGCCATTTAATCCAACAAAAATTACTGAAGCTTATCGCAGCGTAGTATCCTTTGAACAACAAATGAAGAAGGCGCCTTGAAGCTTTTCTAATGCTCTAACACGACAACCAGAACAAGAATCATCGCAGTCGTCATGGAAAATATCTGAGCTACCAAAGGCAGATACGCCCCATCCAAACAAAGAAGAAGAACCAAGTCTTAGGAATTCAACTTGTAATGCGCTTTGTTTTTACACTTGTGGAGAGCCTGCATACTGTCATACGACGTGCCCCAACCAGTCCCGACGGGGTCGTCTCCCTGACGACAAGGATCACGCCTATGAGGTTCATGAGTCGGATGACGACAATGAGGATCGAGATGAACCTGTTCATCACACAGTTGGCGATGTAAACCCTGCACTTATACTTCATCACGTGTGTCTAACTCCACAACAAAAAGAGGAACACTGGCTACGTACCAATATTTTTTTCTCTACTTGCACAATTTAAATAAAAATATTCTCGTTCATCATTGATTTCGAGTCGTTACGTGATCGTCGCATCAGCTGTTCGCAAGCTTGACTTACCGGTGGTGTCTCACCCAATGCCCTACTTGCTTACTTGGTTTAAAGACGGCATGGTGACTTGTGTTTCAATGTGCGCTGGTTCCATCATCCATGGATATATGTCATCTTCTTTAAGATGGTTTTTGGAAGTTGATTGCAAGATGATACATGAGAAGAACACGTATCAATTATACTGGGAAATACATAATATTATCCTCCTACCATTAGTGAGCTGTAGTCTCTTCTGCCTTGTCTACCGCCATCCCGAGCCCTTCCTTTTCCTTTACCAGCTACCGCTAGTCATGTGTTGTGTTCACAAGCCGCGTTTGAAAGTGCATTACGCAAGAAAGATTTTGCTTTTGTCCTTTTTCCCGTGACAAATCAAGCGCCATCCGTCGCATCTTCTCCGTCCACACAACTTGACACAGTAATACGCGAGTTAAGTGACAGTTTTCCGGCCGATTGGTCGTTGGAGCTTCCGCCTCTACATTACATTCAACACCAAAATGATCATGTACTGGGAGTCGTCTTTTTAATCGACCACACCATCGGATGAGTCCACAAGACCATGATGAACTCCATCGCCAATTAGAAGACTTACTCCGCAAAGGGCATATCCACGAAAGCCTTAGTCCTTGTGTCGTGCCAGAATTGATAATTCCTAAGAAGAATGGGTCTTGGATCATGTTTTTCGATAGTTGCGTTATCAATAAAATTACGGTACGTTACCATTTTCCGATTCCAGTTTGGATGATCTCCCTGACCAAATTGGCAAAGCTACTGTTTTTTCTAAGATAGATCTCAAGAGAGGCTATCACCAAATCCGTATATGACTGGGTGATGAGTGGAAGACAACATTTAAAACACGAGAAGGTCTCTTTGAATGGCTTGTCATGCTGTTTGCGTTGTCTAATGCACCAAATACTTTATGATGATCATGAAGCAAGCCTTACGTCCTTTCATCAGAAAATTTATGGTCGTCTGTTTTGACGATATACTAATTTTTAGTTCCTGTCTAGCAGCCCATAAATCTCTCTTACGTGATGTCTTACTCGTATTACGAAAATATAAGCTTTTTGTGGCCAAAGACAAGTGTGAGTTTGGCACATCGGAACTTAAGGTTTTAGGATATGTGGTCTCCGACGAGGATCTTGCTGTGGATGGCGCCAAAGTGGAAGCTATCTAGTCTTGGGCAGAACGACGGACGGTTACATATGTCCGTAGCTTCCACGGTCTCGCATCTTTCTATCAAAGATTCGTCCAACATTTCAACACCATTGTTGCCCCCCTTTACCAATTACAGGAAATATGGTCGTTTTAAGTGGACACCGAAGGTAGCTATGGCTTTTGAGCTAATCAAACGTAAGCTTACTACAGCTCCTATCTTGGTATTCCCCGATTTCTCATTGACATTTGAGCTACATTGAGATGCGTCGAAACTTGGTAGTAGTGCCATTTTAAGTCAACACGAGCATTCCATTGTATACTTTAATGAGGAACTTTCTTGTTCATGTGTGAGCTACAATACTTATGACATCGAATTTTATGCTATAGTGCAAGCTATTAAACACTAGCGTCACTACTTGGTTCACCGCGACTTTGTTCTCATTAGGACCATGATGCTCTCCGCCACTTTGATAGTCACGCTAACGTCTCCTCACGACATGCTTCTTAGATCACCTTTCTTCAACAATTCACCTTCCCCATACGACATCAATCCGGCAAAACTAACTGTGTGGCAGATGCCCTTAGCCGGCGTCATTCCTTGATAGGCACATTTCATACAATGGTTCTCGGCTTTCCAACTTTTGCTGAACTTTATAAGACCGATCCTTTCTATGCTAGAATATTCTCGGATGCGGAGCAAGGCCTTACGATAGACTATACTATCCAAGCTGAGTTTTTTTTTTCAAAGATATTCGTGTTTGCATTCCAGAATGTAGTCTTTGGTCCCAAATTATTAGTGAGCTGTACAATGAGGGCCACATCGGTCGGGATTGCACCCTACATTTGGTCTCAGCCTCATATTTTTGGCCCTCTCTTCGTCGCGACGTCACATGGTTTGTGGAACGTTGTCGTAATTGTCAACAAGCCAAAGGTAAAGCCTCTAATGCCGCTTTATACCTTCCTCTGTTGATTCCAACTAAACTGTGGAGCGATCTCAGCATGAATTTCATTCTTGGTCTTCCGTGAACACAACACGACTTTGATTCTATGTTCATGGTGGTGGATCGTTTCTCTAAAATGGCATATTTTATCCCATGTAAGAAGACAACAGACATGAGCTATATCGTTTCGTTGTGGCGAAATTATTTTTCTGAGAGATATATCGCCTCCATGGTTAACTCCAACCTATTGTTTCTGATCGCGATACTCGGTTTCTAAGTCATTTTTGATGATCATTATGGAAGCTATTGTATACGAGCTTAGACATGAGCACCGTCTTCCACCCACAAACAGATGGCATACTGGGGTGACTAATCGATCTCTTGAAATTTCTTGCGTTTTCTTGTTGGTGACAATATTCAAACTTGGGATTCAAAGCTTTGTCAGGGCGAATTTGCCCATAAACACGCCTTGAATAGAATTCTTGGTTTCAGCCCATTTCATGGGGTTTATGGCATGGTTCCTCGCTGCCCACTTGATTAACGTCATTAGCAGATGCTACTCGTCTCCATGGCAAGCTATCTTCGTAGATGACCTTTAGTGAGTACATAAGCAGGCGATTGACAACTTGACGGCTTCATCGGCGAAGTACAAGTCATCCACAAACCTTAAGCGAAGAGCCTTAGAGTTTGTTTTAGGCGATTTGGTATGGATTTATTTCACTAAGGACCGTCTCTGTAACACCTTGTACCAAAATTAGCGGTACATACGAACGACGGTACATGGACCGCAAGAATTCGTACGACCTAAAATCAACCAAAGGCAAAAGTGGCTCGATGGAAGCTTCTAAAAGGATAAAAGAGGAGTAACTATCGAGAGAATATGAGAAACGAACGAAGATCTTTCGAAGAGTACGCCAAATCAACAAATTGACGCCCGAATGACCAAAAGAGAAGTGGAGTTGCGGACGTGGGATCATGGTTGGATTAGTGCCAAAGATTCGCAGAAAGATTTTAGAAGAGTCGCCTAAGTAATGCCAAGATAGTACCAAGATGATGCCGGAATAGTGTCTCGAAGTAGCCGGAGGAGCCGTCGGAATAGTGTACGAACAATCATACGGACATGTACGGATGATCGTACGGATGGTCATGAAGGGCCGTACGGATGGTGGTATGGTACAACCGTACGGACGCGATATGACCGTACGGATATGGTACGGCCGTACGGACATAAATGTTGGGGTCAATGCGGAAACATTCGTAAAACCCAAGGATCATTGTGAGATTAATGTCATGTCAAGGGGACACTAGGAAGACACAAAAATCTAGCCTAGGAGCGGAGATCGGACATGTCGGAAACATGTCCGAGATATGTCCGAAACATGTTGGAGACATGTCGGGCTGGATGGCGAGCTGTGAGTGGCTGCCTTGGTGCTCAAGGGAGATGCTTCTAGAAGCTAGACACTTGTTAGATGGAGAAGAAACTTGATCACTAAGTTTTGGAAAATGTGGACATGTGTCTAAGGTGAGGACACATGTAAGGAGCCATGCACCAAGACTTTGCTTATAAATAGAGGAGCTGGGAGCTCTCATTTTGCACACACCAAAGAGAACTTAGAGACAGAAAGAAGAGAAAAGGGAGAGCTTACTTTCTCCGTGGCCGTGTGGAGAGTTTACCGCGGACGGAAAGGGAGTGTTTGCCGAGAGGTTATTGCTGAGAGGTTATTACCGAGAGGTTATTGCCGAGAGGTTATTGCCGAGGATTGAGTCTCGCCGAGGCATTGTTGCAAAGAGGTCTGGAGTTGCCGTTCGAGAGTTGGTTCGTGAGGAGTGATCCGAAGAGTCGTCCGAAGGAATAGTCGAGGAGAGCGAGCCGCTAAGTACACAACCGCACAACCGTCCGGCAAACCAAGGTGAGTTCTCGAAGTGTGTGAAATACGGTGGCACATATTAGGATGGGTAGTTAGATTAATTGTATGATTAGTTAGGGTAATTAGGTTAATTAATTAGAAGAATTAATTAAATAATTACATGATTAGAATTTGGATTAGTATGCATGCTAGGATTAATTAGAAGTAATTAATTAGGTTGATTATGATTAATTAAAGGGTAATTAATCATGGTAATTAGGATTAATTAAGAATAATTAATCGAGGTTATAGGGATTAATTAAGATAATTAATCCAGGTAATTGAGATTAATTAAGGAGAATTAATCAAATGGATTAGGATTAATTAGGATAATTAATTAATTGGAGTTAGCATGCATGTTTAGGATTAGTTAGTGGTAATTAATCATTAGGTTGTTAGAATGCATGTGTTGATTGCATTAGGTTGTTAGAATGCATGTGTTGATTGCATTAGGTTGTTAGAATGCATGTGTTGATTGCATTAAGTTGTTAGTATGCATGTGTGATTGCATTAGTTGTTAGATTTGTTGATTGCATGTTTGATTGCAAGTAGTAGTAGTGGTTGTGTGTTGAATTCTATGATGATAGAATTATTTGTGTGTGAGGTTTAAGAGTAAACATAGTAGTCTAGTTGTGTCATCTAGTTATTAGAACTAGATTGTTTGTGTGTAACTCTATTCCGTTAGAGTTAGACTAGGTAGTTAGATTAGGGTAGACACTCAGTAGTTAGACCGAGTGGTAGTTCTTAGGGTAGAACTTGGTAGTTGTGTTCTCGACCGTATTGGAGACGGATCGGTGAGTCTAGACCCTCGGTAAGGAAACCGAGTGGTATCCTTAGGATAGGATTAGTGTAGTGTTCCCGACCGTATTGGAGACGGATCAGATGAGTTTAGACCCTCGAGAAGGAAACCGAGTGGTAGTCTTAGTACAGGAGTAAGTAGTTGAAGCCTTAGTGTAGGATTTAGTGTTGTGTCCCGACCGTATGAGACGGATCGGAGGAATGTGTGAACCCGCGGTAGTGTAATCGTGTGGTATCCCGACCGTGTGAGACGGATCGGAGGATCCCTCGGTAGTGTAACCGGGTGGTATCTGACTGGCTGTGTTGTGATCAGCCGTAGACCCGCGGTAGTGTAATCGTGTGGTGTCCCGACCGTATGAAACGGATCGGAGGTGACAGTGTAGTTACTGACCGGTTGTGTTGTGATCAGCCGTGTATTGTGAACCCTCGGTAGTGAGACAGTTTGGTAGTTGTGATGTCCTGACCGTATGAAACGGGTCGAGGAATGTGAACCCTCGGTAGTGAGACCGTGTGGTAGTTGTGGTGTGACTCATGGGGCGCTTTCCGTTATTACCTGCTGGCTGGATCCTTGGGTAGCTCCCGAGGGGCCGAACGTGGTACATCGTTCATGTAGACTGTGTGTCTATGAACGGACTGTCCATTTAGGGGAGGAAAGCGGTGAGATCACAATGTTTTTGGATCCAAATGCAAAAATCGGAGATGCGTTGAGGCATGCTCTGGGGGGAAATGCGGTGAGGCATGTTCCTGTCAAATAGTGAAAGTTGCGCAGCTTTCCTATTTAAATGGTGTGACCAAAAATGCATGGAGGCATGTTCTGAGGGGAACGCATTGAGGCTAGTACCTGTGGTGTTGTTGTCAGAAATGCATGGAGGCATGTTCTGAGGGGAACGCATTGAGGCTAGTACATGTTGTGGTGTGATCAGAAATGCATGGAGGCATGTTCTGAGGGGAACGTATTGAGGCTAGTACCTGTTGTGTTGTTATCAGAAATGCATGGAGGCATGTTCTGAAGCGAACGCGTTGAGGCTAGTACCTGTTGTGTTGTGTAGATTAGGTTAGGACTTAGTTGTAGAGTCTAGGTTAGTGATCAGAAATGCATGGAGACATGTTAAAAAGGGAACGCGTTGAGGCTAGTACATGTTGTGTCGAGTAGACTAGGTTAGAGTCCTAGGTTAGAGTCTTAGTCGAGTGTGAGTGTGTGCTAAGGCAAGTAGCCGAAGCAAGTATACCGAGGCATGTAGCTAAGGTAGAAAGGAATGCGTAGAGGCATATCCTCTGTGTGTGTGTGAGAGAAGAAATGGACGAAGCATGTAGCTAAGTCATTTCTGAACGAGCTAGTGGGTGAAGTAGTAGACTTCCCACTTAGCATGGCAGCAGTTTAATGCACCATTAGTAGAATAGATTGCATGAGTAGTTGCATGGGGTGGGGAACTTGGGGTAGACTAACGTTGTCTTATGCAGGGCCGGTTCCACTAAGTATCATTAGGTTTAGGATACTTATGATTCCACCATTTGTTTTTCAGGTAACCATAGTGGGAATTAGAGGGACGTTTGGACGTATCGGTACGCTGGTGTAGTTCCGTTGCTTATTGTATAAGAAGTATGTGTTAGTGAATTGTTTTGGCACTAGGCCGCGGACTCGAGTCGATAAAACATGTTTTGTAAGTTGTTGTTTTGGTTAAGTTAATAAAGAATTTTTTATTCAAAAATGTGGTGTTGATGATAAGCCTTGTCCGGGTCGACCCAACTTCCTCTCTCGGTAAAGGGTTGGCAAGCCTAATATCGAGTCAGGAAGGAACTATGCGGAGGTTGGTTTGACTAGGGACGCTGGCTTGGTGCTAGAACCTCTGTCAGATCAATCGAAGTATATAGGCTACTTGTGACGACCTTGTCCGTTCTAGTTCTAGAACGGGTCAAGGATGTTACAGTCTCCCTCTTTCGCGAATACAACAAGCAGAAAAAAATTGGCCATGTTTGAAGTTTTTAGAACGTATCATCACCAATGCTTACCGTGTAATGTCTTTCCTCCTGACACGAAGACCTCCAATGTGTTTAAATGTGAAGCAATTTGTCACCATATCACGGAGAGAATGCCGTCTGTTTCTGATCGCCGATACTCCGCTTCTAATCTTTTGCGTCATTATGGAAGCTATTGTATACGAGCTTAGACATGAGCACCGTCTTCCACCCACAAACAGATGGCATACTGGGGTGACTAATCGATCTCTTGAAATTTCTTGCGTTTTCTTGTTGGTGACAATATTCAAACTTGGGATTCAAAGCTTTGTCAGGGCGAATTTGCCCATAAACACGCCTTGAATAGAATTCTTGGTTTCAGCCCATTTCATGGGGTTTATGGCATGGTTCCTCGCTGCCCACTTGATTAACGTCATTAGCAGATGCTACTCGTCTCCATGGCAAGCTATCTTCGTAGATGACCTTTAGTGAGTACATAAGCAGGCGATTGACAACTTGACGGCTTCATCGGCGAAGTACAAGTCATCCACAAACCTTAAGCGAAGAGCCTTAGAGTTTGTTTTAGGCGATTTGGTATGGATTTATTTGACTAAGGACCGTCTCCCTCTTCGCGAATACAACAAGCAAAAAAAATTGGCCATGTTGAAGTTTTAGAACGTATCATCACCAATGCTTACCGTGTATGTCTTCCTCCTGACACGAAGACCTCCAATGTGTTTAATGTGAAGCATTTGTCACCATATCACGGAGAGAATGCCGTCTTGGATTCGTTGTCGAACCCTTCTTCACCCGGGGAGACTTGATGCAGCGCATCTTTAGCTCTTAACGGGCCTTATCGAGTGTTTCTTGTCCGTTAAGCTAAGTCTAGTTTAGAATTGGTTTTGAGTCGGTTTTCTTATTTACATAACAATTAGGATTAGGGTTTTTGGTTTTCTTTTCTTACGCTTTTATAAATAAAGATTGTAGTAGCATTATAAAAAAAGATCATCTTTGCATCTATGGAAAAGAAATAAAAAAAAGGTAACCCTAGTTATACAAAGAGCTTGTGTCCAGTCCCTGAGAGAAGAACTCTCAAAACTGTGTTGAATCCAACTCCTAGTTGATTCACCACACAATCTCTTCATCGTCACGGCCGCGGTTCACCATCACCACTCCATCGTTCCATTCCCTGTTTTGGCACTCACGAAACAGTCTACAAATCCCTTTCTAGAGTTTCTGCTAACTCTATCACCATCAATCATAAAAATTTGTATCTTCTTATGCTTCAAAGAATGCTTAGGTGTATACTTTTCTTTGCAGAAATATCACAGCCCCTTAGCTTTTCTTTTTGAGGTTTGTTGAGCTTTGATACCTTTGATACATTGAAACCGTAAATTTCTTGTTGAAATGAAATCAACACCAATGA
This sequence comes from Crucihimalaya himalaica, assembly GCA_004349715.1. Classification (NCBI taxonomy): domain Eukaryota; kingdom Viridiplantae; phylum Streptophyta; class Magnoliopsida; order Brassicales; family Brassicaceae; genus Crucihimalaya; species Crucihimalaya himalaica. The sequence goes on along the minus strand of SMJT01000058.1, from coordinate 179,168 downwards.
ACCTATGATATAAGCCGTAAAATAAGTAAAAACGACTTAAATGATTTAAACAAATGTTGCCATCGATTCTCAATCAATAGTATAGATTCATTACAATTTTTTAAACATGTACATAAAAGTTAATATTTTCAGAGATTGTAACATGTTGTATATATTCTGTTCTCTTAAACTAGTAAAGGCAAGAGTAAAATTAGAGGGGAGAGTGGAAAACACAAGTGGGGTTGTTGTTGAAGTTCAGTAGACAGAGCAATAAGGCAGACAAAAATAATGGCCCAATTGTAGCATAACTCTTTTAAGTTTTAATCATGAGAAACCAGCTCTAACTTTGATGCAGATTACTTTCATTTCTTTCTTTCTTTCTTTCTTTCTTTCTTTCAGGTTTACAAGCAAATAGTCTTCTTATGGTACGTTTTCTTTTTTGACAATCTACATTACATTTGTGAAATCGAAGCCCATGAAGATAATTTGGTTTATGTTTCTCGTATATAAGATATTCATATATTGTAAAAGCAAGTAAAACTCTAGATTTTCTAGTTGTGAGTTTTTTTTGTATGAACGTAAAACTAAAATTTACAAATAAAACTGTTTTACAATAAATGCGTCGTAGAGAGTTGAGATTTTGAAACAATATAGCAAAACTTACAAGATTAATAATGATAAAAGGTATATATTAATATAATATCTTGAATGTTCCATTTGTTGAAAAATGCATAAAACTCATTATGCGCAAAATTGAAAAAAGTAACTAATTGTATAAGTTGGCATTTACCATTGAGATGAAAAAGCAGAGAAAAGTCGAGATGTTAAATATATATGCTACGGGATATGGATAATGGAGAGAATGCCCACAAAAAGTGATAGAAGACCATGATAGGGTGGCTTTTGCATCGGTCAAAAGTATTAAGGGAGTCACACATAAGTAGAATTAATGATGTAAGTTCTAGATGGGATGTATGATGTTAAGGAAGCTCAAGACAGCTGAATCAAGAACCTAGCTCGAAGTGTGCTAAGAACTGGCAGATGATAGACAAACAAAGTATACCAAGGACATATAACGTGTGTGGTTAGCCAGAGACACGCTACGAGATAGCACGGCTCCATAGGCCTAGAAGAAGCATAGCACAAGTAAGCAAAACATATTTGGGTCATAAGAAACCCAAAAGAAAAAGTATGTCCAACGAGCCAAAATCAGTCAAACGTTATTAGTACAACAAAAACAATTAAGGCCGCTTGAGGGAGATTTAGTCAATAAAAAGTAGTAAAGAAAACTCACAATTGGTGAGATTTAAGTAATTATGTTTTTACACTATATAGTCTAGCTAGCACTCTAGCTATGTATCCAAGTATATATGTTGTTTGAGAACATAAAAATATGTTTTTGAGAACGACTCATAAAAGAAAAGAAGAGAACCTCAGTTTTTTTTTATAACCATAAAGTTTGGGTATAGACCCTCATCTCCGCAGGCCCGGAATGATCAGTTTTTAATATACTTCATTTGGGAATACTCGTGAACTTAAACTCATGACCTACTAATTCTCCTACAACAAAGTCACTACACAAAGAGCTACTTGGTAACCTCATATTTGGAAAGGTTTTAAAAAACTTGAGGTAAACTTTAAGTGTAATATCGAGATTGACTTTTTTGAGATCCATATATAATTTATACGTATTTAGACGGTTTTCTTTTCTCCAATAAACGTCAAAACTTATTGTTACTCTTCACCCATCACTACTGCATCAACTATTTTTTTTTTCTATCTCTCAAGGTAGTCGTCGTCGCAAAACTTAAGAAAAAAGAACATTTTACGACTTTACGAATTGAGTTGTAACTAAATCTTCAACGAAATATGCATTCTTCGCATTTGATGTGGCCCCAATATCAACAGTAGGCAAGCTTTCCACTAAATTAAGGTAAAAGTACGAAACATTTTAGACTTAACACACTCTTGATTTTTCGTTATACGTACGTATTTAAGCTTTTGGCGATAGGTCTCAAGTTCTTTATTCCATTTCTCATTCAAATAAATTCCAATTAATTTACATCTACAATATAAATAGTTAAATACACGTAGATGAGAAGATCTTTTATATGCATGTAAACTTGTTTTGGAGATGTCGTATCGAAATGAAATGAATATATGCTAATAATTACTTGAAATAATAATATTCTCTGGCGTGGGCCATTTCAAATGATTCCAAATAAGAAAGAGACACAAATCACCTCAAACGCTTATGATTATATCTTCATCGTGCCCTCAATATCTACCCAACTTGATCCCCCGACCATTTCTCATCATTGTTTTCTAAATGCATACACGTATCTATGTATGTATAAATTATTGAGTCTAAATCAATGCATTCTGAGATGTTATCTTCCTAATGAGAAGTTTTGATTCGTATCTTATTCAAACCTAACGTATTAGGACCGTCTTGCCTGGTCAATAATGAGATTTTACCCCTTTTCATTTTTCTTTACATAAATTTATAAAATCATTTTCACCTATTTAATCAGAAGAAATATTCAAACTTCAAATACTTTTCAGTTTAATGGGGTCATCGGGTATAGCCTCCTAAAAACTTTGCGTTAAGTCTGTAACCACCCGTTTTTAAAAAACAATGTTTAGCCCCATAAAAAGTTTCATTTCGAGTTGTAACCCCCTTTCGTTTACTTTTTGGTTGACGTTTTGGTTGACTTTGATGACTTTGCAGCTGACTAGACGCCACTGTGCGGCTGACGTGGCAAATAAAACAAAAAAATATAATTCAATAGGTCTGGACGTTCGGGTATTCGGGTCGGGTATGTTTGGGTTTGGGTTACGTGTTTAGAAATTTAGAACCCGTTCGAGTATTAAATTTTGGGTTCGGGTATTTTCAGGTTCGGGTTTACCCAAATATTCAAAACTCTGAAATTTTGTATCCAAATCTAACCAAACTATTTAAAAACAACTAAAAAAACTCGAGTATTTTTACGTAAATCTATCCAAAAATAATTAAAATACATGAATCTGAACCCGACCCAAAATATAAAAACATTCGAACGGATCTTAAATTTATTAGTATTGATAAAAAATTTCTAATAAAAAATAAATAGTTAAAAATAAATAAAAAAATACAGAAATAAACCATGGTACAAAATAATGATGTTATTTGATTTTGATAAAGCCATATGGGTAATTGTTAGTAGTTTTGTGATTCACAACGTAGTAACCATTATACTTTTTATGGTTATAATAAGAGTTGCTAATCAATGTCCATTGACCTTCATCAAAGAAACCAAAGTTTAGTGAACACTTTCTATGTCCACTCTTTCTTTTCAAAATAATTTATCATTACAAAATTTCCTTAATAACTAAATACAAAAGGGTTTAAGCAGGTTTACCTAACCTGCTACGCACATCATTTACAAGGAAAACAAACAAAGCAAATTCGAAAGACAATCAATTTTTAACAACATTTTCTTCATGAGAGGTTAGTAAAATATATGCAATAAACTTTTGTACCTTTAAATTTAATCAATGATCAGTGCTTTACATTTGAAACAGAATACCTAGTTACCCATAACCCAAACAAAATTGAGTTTCTAACTTTACGTAAAAGTTTTGCTCAATGCGATATAGGAAACTTAAACTAAACGTCTAGAATATGGATATTATGTACGTTTGAATGACAAACTTTCAACAGATTCTGGAGAGTAATACGCAGTCAATTTGGAATCCCTCATTGTAAGAAAAAAGAAGTACGGCAGATACTTAAGAAAGAGGTAATTTCTCATCTTTGCCACAAAACCTCAAAGACAACGTGTATCTGAGATACAAGCTTTATATACACTATGAGTGGACCATTCATATAAGCGTTATTATATACTATTAGTGGACCATTCATATAAGCGTTTAATTAGTTCTATATATAGAATTATGTATAGCGTTAGTCCAAATTGCAACAAAAAACAAAAAAGACAAAATTTGCAATAGAAAGAAACAAACAACTTAAGACGAGTTGATACACTATATATTTTTTTAACCTAAACACCACTTTAAAGTAGGTTTGACTTTTGATATGTGATAAAATGGGTGTTAAATTGAATCTAATATGTTAATATTAATTCTCTTACATGTCTAGAAAATATAAAATTTGGTGTTAGACCAAAATTTTGGGTTACTAGAGGGTGTAAAATTCAAACTTTCTATGGAAAGAGATGTGTTAAGTTGACTTATTCTGGCATGTCACTGATAAGAACACCTTTGTGTTTTTTTTTGAACTCGATAAGAACTTTTATCTTAAACTTTATTGAATTTCGGCAATTTAGAGAAATGTTACACATTAAAATTTTATGTAAATGATTTTCGATATGTATATATATTGTGAAGAAGCAGAAAATTAGTGTACTTTTCATTATAGATATGGCACGACTTCGTTCTGTCTACGGAAGCTACAGTAATGAAAAGAGTAGTAAGTTGATGCATGAGTGTATATAACCCGACAGTAAATAGTAAATAAAAAAATAAAGAAACCTGATCAGGCGAAATATATATTGAACACCTATTGTAATTATTGTGACTGTAATAATCTTTTATTAAGGCGAGACTGACTATGAGAAACTACTTTCAACGTTGAAATGAATCACATGAAGAAAGAAGATGATTTGATTATTGAATTCATTTCACGAAAACATCTCATTGCGGAGTTAGTTGGCCTATATGTAATATAGTATATGTACATGTGTAATTTGAATTTTAACTACGTTGAAAAGAAAAGGACATATACTAAGACCTAGTTTTTCTATTTTGTACAGACAATGATGGAGAGTGGTTAATAAAAGTTGCCGGAACATTAGTTAGACTATAAAACCTATAATACATATATATATATATATATATATATATATATATATATAGAGGGAAGAGATGTCAAAGTAACGATGGAACATAACACATTACACGTGTGAACTGTCCATGTAGACCAACGAAACAAATCCGAATTAGATTCTCTCTTCAAGACCTAAGAACCAATATTTTGTAACGTATAAAAATATACTTACATTATATTACATACAGTACTTACAACATGTGGAGAATCATATACCCCATTATGGGTCATCGTAACGTGTAGACAGAGTATAATCACTAGAAATAAGAATAAATATTTTGATGGAATATATCATCGTTAAAAAAAATCTTATAATTCAATCTCAGTGACTACAATCTGATTTTAAAATACTAAATTTAACATTATAAGATGGTTTTAATTATTAAAAAATAATGTGTATATGAAATTTAATTATTGGAATCTGTAGGGCAAATCCAGGGATCAGCTGTTGTTGTTGTTGTAGTAGTAGTAGTAGTACCTGAAGAGCCTTTCATCGGAGCTGAAGAAGAAGAGGAGATGTTATTATGAATCTCCGGTCCCTGGCGATCGAACTCCGAGAACTGCCTCATCATTAGCGGGTGGTTATCATCAGCCGTTGGATTGTGATTTTGTTGTAATGCTCCATGATTCATTGAGTCACGGTCGTCAAGAGAGGAAAGTGTTGTTTGATGGTTATGGTGATGATGTTGATAAGATAAAAGAGACTGAAATGTAGAAACTTGGTGAGTCTGAGGGAGAGGTAGATCTGAAAAGGTCATGGGAGTGGTGGTGTGATGATGGTTGAGAAAAGAAGATGAAGGATTCAAAGGTTGATGATGAGGTTTTTGAGGGGTTGAACGAAAAGGGTTGTAAGTAAGAGGATCTGAGGGAGATCGGAAAATATCGAAACGTCGAGTTGTGGAGGAGAAAGGGTGAGAGAAAGGAGAGGCAGGGACGCCGGTGAATTCTTGAACCATTGCTCTGAAGTTAGAAGTGTCGGTGGTGAGAACAGTGGTGGGTGCTCTTCTTGAAGCTCTTGTTCGTTTTCTAGGGTTTCGGGAAGATGAGGGAGGAGGAGGAGGAGGAGGCGGTGGAGGAGGAGGAGGAGGAAGGAGATGAGTTTGGTTGAGAATGTCATCGGAGATGAGATTGTTTACAAAGTTTAGATAAGTAGCAGAAGAGGAGGAGGAAGAGGAGAGGGTTGTTAGGTCGCCGTAGAAGGTGGAGGAAGAAGGTGGTGGTTGAAAAGGAGGGAGGAAGAAAGAGGAGTGATCTGGTGGAGCACAAGTTGATGAAGACTCGTGGTCGTCGCTTGAAGATTGCATGCTTCCACTGTTACAAGAATCCATATGGACATGGAAGAAACAAGAACATTAAAAGAGAACAAGATGAGAAGGTGAATCTAGCTAGGGTTTTGACAAATGATCCGTATTGGAGAGGAGGGATAGAAAGGGAAAGAGATAGCAGAAAGGGTTTTTACTTAAAGATGTTTAAGGGCAAGGTATGGTGTCTCCATTGATAGAGAGAGAGGAGGCGGTGGCTGGCGAAGAGTCAAACTCAATATGAAAGCGAGAACGAGAGAGGAGAGAGGAGAGAGGAGAGAGAGAGAGAAATGTCTCTTTTTAGTGGGGAAGTGATGAATGTGAAAGGATAGATAGTGTTGGATTTTTACAACAAAATATATATACACAAAATAAGCAAATAAAATATATAATAGTTTTGGTTCGGACTTCGGTCCACTTGTATCGAACGCCGTTGAGGCCATCCTCATTAGTTAGAATCAAAGTGAATCTCTTAAATATTATATTTTAATTATTTTAATGTTATTTAATTATTTATTTAAAATTTTAATAGCATAACAAGAATTCATCCATTCATATAATGCCACATATCTAATAGAATTTTTTATAAGATTCTTAAATAAGAAACACATCTAATATTTTCTCATACTTTTTATTATTTTTAAAGTTATTTAATTTTTAAGAAATTCACCAAAAAATCTCCGAAGTGACCTTATATTTATTTTGTGACCCACATGGACACAATTTGCATAATTGAATTTGAGATTAGTTCATTAGTTACTGCGAGAGTAAAATTATATAAATCATGCGACTGCGACTGCGATTGAGATTCTAATTTTTAAATCGTTGGGTGTTGTTCGTTTACCAATTGCATAATTGGTCATTTTGTTGTTTGTTTAGCAGTCTTGCGACTGGTCGCAGCGACCTCGCAAACTTGTTCGCTTTGTTATTGCTGTGATTGAGTTTTTAAATTCTGAAATTATTTTTCAACGAAGAAACGTTATTTGTTTATTAGTTATCAATATTTTTAATCATTTGCGATTACATATATACAAAAATAAATATACGATTTTTTGTACCAAATTTATAAGCCAAATGTGATATATAAAATCATAAGTTTATCAACGAAAGTGCAATAAAAATATAAACAAATCGTAAAAACAAAACCAAACACAAATAAATATATAAAAACTAATAAGGTAGTCGACGTCCTTGTGATGGTATCCTGCAAACCTTTCATGGCTTTATCACCGGTCGGCTCATATAGAAAATGTCCACTACCACCACAACTATCATCATCATCATCATCATCATCATCACCACCACCCCACCACCATCATATTTTGGATGCTTAAAGTTTAAAATTCTCCACTTTACCTTCCATACTCCAAATGTCCGCTCAAACACTATCCACAAGCCTGAATGGCTCCAGTTAAACAACTCTCGTATGTTTGTATGCGGTTTTCCTCTAACAAATTGATCAAGATGATATCGAACCCTACAATATAGACCAAGATATCATGTCCTGGTGGGATATCCGAAGTCAACTAAGTAATACTTTCTATTTGGCAGCTGTGGAAAAGAAGTTTCATTCTTCGCACAGTAAGTCAATACATTTGTATTGTGTGCTCTACCTGGTACACCAATATATGCATATATGAACTTCATATCAAAGTTACATATAACAAAGACATTCATCGTAGGTTCCATTTTCCTTTCTCTGTAAGCTTTTGCATTTGCAGTTAGAGGACGAACCGAGATATGGATTCCATCAATTTCTCTAATACATTCCTTAAAATATGGCCAATACCGGATCATAATCTCTCAAAACAGAGCTTACAGTTGGGAACTCTCCTTCTTCTGATTTTAGTGTATCCGCTAAAAATCTGAGGAGAACACTCAAAACATCAACAACCTTCCTTTTCACTATATCCAATAATCGTTGAAGTCTTTGTGCAATAACTCGTACGGTTTTATCTTGACCAACTACCTCAAGAAACATTGCAACACCTTCCTTAACATAGACATTGTCAGTCTACTGTAATCCATATAGCCTAGTTAATATCCTACACAAATCTTCAAAAGCTCTTTGATTCTTCCTTAGAATATCATAACATTAATGATTTGATCCATGCATAAGTTGTTGAACATGACGCTTTCGTGCACCTCAATATGTTATATGAGTCACTCTCGAATGTTTTATAGTCACTAGTTGGGAAAACGGTTTTTCATACCTCCACAATTGTAATATGTTAATTTCATACTCGAATTATATCATTATGTTAAAACATCTCAGAAAAATTTCATTTCTCCGTTTGGAGAAAAATTGGTTGCAGTAGGCAATTAAAAGGTGACTAGGGTTTTGAAGTCTCACGCAAGGAAAGTTTTCAATAGATGTCGGAGCCGGAGAAGGAGGAGCCTCCTCGTCTAGGGCATGATCTATCGGTGTAGAGCCCCACTCCAGCGCAGTCACAACCTAAATCATGGGTGGGAGTTGTCAAAAACAGGTACTCAGAGCCAAAGCATACTGCTCGTGTCGATGTGGTTGATGGAGATTCACGGGTGGAGATTCAGGATGACCTAATTCAAAACTTTGTTTCTATGGGATGATTTCCTAGAAGGCTGATTTTTGGACAATGCTTCTCGTGTAGCCAAAATCCATGTTATGGTTAATAAGATCTAGACGTTAGGGAAAAAGTCAATTTATATGGATGTATTTGAAGTGAATGACACTACAATGAAATATCAGATTAAAGACGATCAAACATGGGGGAGATTTTTGCGGAGAGGTATGTGAAATATAGCAGAAATCCTGATGGTGATTTCAAAGTAATCGAACAGTTCTGATGTGGATTACACTAAAAAAGTGCCACACCAGATGTATTCGAGATATGGGATTCACTTCATAGCCATTTTTGTTGGAAAACCAGTTAACAGAGTTGTGCTCAAAATTCAAGGAGGCTAACGTGTTTGTTGAGGCAGACATAACAAAGGAGTTTCCTAAAACATATCGTTTCAAATCAAAACGAGGGATCGATGCAGAACTTGAATTTGCTTACCCATGGTTTCCAACACGTTGTTATGATTGTTCAAAATGGCAGCATGATGATTCAAAATGTTCTAGGGTGATGCCTAATCCCGGTAAAGGAAAACGAGGAGAAACGATACTTGAAGAGGTAGATGAATCAAGCAGAGAAAGTGAGCTAAGGGTTGTGGAAGAGTCAACTTCGTATGTGCAGGCAAACTATGTCAATACAAGAGCTGTCCAACTGGATAGTAAATCTGGAAATCTTAAGACAAGGGAATGAAGTTGGTTGGTTGTTTCACCTAAAAAAACCTAGGCAAATTTGGGAATGTCAGAATAATAAACCGAAGTATGTTGTCTCTCCTACAAGATTTGGCGGCAAAATGTCAGGCTCGCTCTTTTTTAAAAAAAAAAAATGTACAAGTCGTAACATGCTCAGTGAGTCTAGAGAATGAAGACTTTTTTTGCTCGTTCATCTATGCATTTAAATTTGGAGAAGAGATTGCGGAAGGATTTGAGAGATCACCATGATTCTCCTATTTTTAAAAACAAACCATAGATGTTGATGGGAGGTTTTAATGAGATTTTAGACGTAGTAGAGCATTCAAGAGTGGATATACCAAACTATATTAATGGAATGAGAAACTTTCAGGAGCTGGTGAATTATTGCTCCCTCTCGAATATGGTTTATCTCTATACATGGTATAATAGACGAGACACCGACATGATTCTCAAGAAGCTAGATAGGCAACTGGTAACATATCAATGGCTCAATATTTTCCCCAATTTTATACGCTTTTTGAGGCTGGTGAATGTTCCAACCATTTAAGGGGTTGAATCAAAGTTACAAATCGAAGTGAAGGAGATCTTAAGCGCATGCCATTTAAATCTATTAATGTGGTGAAAGACTTGGAAGAATTTTGACCTTTGGTGAATGATTATTGGAAAGGAACATAGCCGATTTTTCAATCAACCTCCTTGCTGTTCAGATTCTCAAAGAAATTAAAAGCCTTGAAACTACTTGTAAGGAGCTTAGCCAAAACAAGAATGGAGAATCTTGTTAAAAAGGCAAAGGAAGGATATGAAGATCTTTGTGCAAAGCAGGAAGCGACCAGTAATGACCTTACGCGAAGCAAAATGCAAAAGGAGAGTTCAACTTTTAAAATATGGGATTGTGTGTCGAGACTTGAAGAAAAAAATCCTCAAACAACAATCAAAACTTCACTGGCTTTGTGTTGGAGACAAAAATAATAAAGCCTTTCATCGTGTTGTGGTTTCAAGAAAACAAATTGTTTACCCCTATTTTTATTGATTTTTAGAGTCCTTTTAATAATAAATCTTGCTTCTTTTCATTAAGGACAAGATAATTTTAGAGCTTTTTTGTTGTTTTGCAGCTGTCTGGGCTTGCTATGCAAAAGAAAAGATTTTGGAGAAAGAAATGGACTTAAAGAAGGTCGGAAGTGTAAAGCTCAAATACAAGAACCGATTTTGGGAAGACCATTAAAAACCGGTCACTTACATTATGAACCGATCGGTTGACACTTTAAGAAAATTTCTTCTTCTCAATTTTTAGGGCTTGCTTCTTATATTATAAATACTTGGTTTTGTCCAACAGTAGCCATGGAGAGATCTTAGAGTGAAAAAAACACCTTGGGAGAGTTACTTTTATGTTTTAGAGATTCTTAAACTTTTTGTAGTTAATTTTGAAATTTAATTATGATTTCTTCATCTTTGTGTTGCTTGTTTACCGTATCTATGCTTAAGTAATCTCATGTTGGGTTAGGGTGTTCTTCACCTGTTTATAATGCTTAATCGTAGAGCAAAAATCTAGATTATGTCATAAATTGTTTCTTTGGGGCAACAAAATGCTATTGAAATGATGGATCTACCCTAGGTGAGCAAGATGTCTTTAGCCAACGAGAGTTGATGCTAAAACTCTTGTGAACAAATCAAACCTTCACATAATGCTTGCTTATGATCTTAAAAACAAATGAGAGTTTAGTTGTTAGGATTTTTTGCATAGTAGTTGCTTCTAAGAGATTAGGGTAGCTAATATTTTGCATAGTAGTTGCTAAATCAAGGGGGTATAATGCTCTTAATATGTTTTTATGCTGGTAGAGCTACATCCGTCCTCCTATCCCTCAAAGGCAAGACTACTGAAAGTGAACCCTTTATGATCAGCTGGTGAAACAAAGTGTGTTCAATGGCCTTGCTTATGAGAATCTGATGTATCATGCGTAGAAGTTTCAGGACTTGTGTGGCACCACCAGAGAAAATGGAGTGCCACATGAATATCAGCTTTGGACCTTGTTCAAGTTATTTTTCGGTGACAAGGCTTTTTAGTTTCTATCACCACTTAGATGCAATGCAGAGATCAGTTTATTAATAAATTCTATCCAAAGTTGAAGACCACAACCTCAAGGAATAAGATCTCAACGTTCCAACAAGCTGGAAACGAGTGAGACTTGAGATTGGTTAAAAGTCTACGTGAAGGATTATCCTCACCACGGATACACTCCCAAGATCTTGCTGCATAACTTCTACTACGCTATCTCAGAGAAGTTCCAGATGGCCCTAGACACTACAAATCAGAGCAAAGTTTCTACCAACACATATTGTGCGAAGCTAATCTTTTGATCGAGAACTTGGCAACGAGCAACAGTTATCATTTTACTGATTATGATCGCTCTAAGAAGGTTGTTATCAGAAGTGTGGAGTTGAGTGAGTACCAAGAGCTTAAGGAGAAGCTTGATCTTTTGGTGAAACTTCAGAAAAAATAGTTAGGTGTGCCTGTGGATGGTAATGAACAAGATTCTGAGGTTGATGATGGGGTATACTACGAGGGTTATGAGAAGATCAACTACATTAGGTGGAGGGGTTTCAACAACAACTACAGAAACCACCATAATCTTTCGTATCGGAGTACGAATGTGGAAAACCCTCAAAACAAGTGTGCCTGCATAAGCCTCAGAGATTTCAGGGAAAAAAAGCTAGTTTTGGTGGCTATAACTTCCAGAAAAAACCTCAGTACAACAATGGGCAAGGTGGTTTCCAAGGAGCCATCATTCAACCAAATCCTGAGGAGGGTAACCTTGAGGTTTGATGTGTCAATTCTTGGAGATCCAAGAGAATAATGCCAAGGATATAAATGTGAAAGTGGACATCATGCATATAGATATAAACATGAGAATCAAATCTTTGGCGAATCACTTTAATTCCTTGGAAATACGGTTTACTGATTCACAAAAAGGACCCACAAAGTTTAAAGGAGAGGCACGGAGAGAGTATAACAGTGCAATCACGCTGAGAAGCGGAAATCAAATATAAAATGGGAAGCCAACCAATCAGTTATCATCAACAATCGAATGGTTTGTTGATGAGCTGAGAACTGATCGGTCGATGGACAAAAACAAAACCAACAAACACACAATCTACATAGATGATGATGCAGAGATGCCTAAGGGCAGAGAGAAAGAGTCAGAGGTTTTACAACGTGTGTAACCAGCCCAGAGAATTCTTTTTTCCTCCACAAGAAAAAATAAGTTTCGCTAAAAAAGGTTTGTTAAGATAAATACCATGGTCGGAGAGCTGCAGGTCCGATTACCTTTAGTGGAGGCATTGAAGATGATTTGTCAATGAGGAAGCTCATTAAGGAGACTATATCCAAAAAGATGGATTTGGAAAAAGGTGTTATGTATCTAACACCTGAGTGTAGTGCGGTTTTGCAAAACAAGATGGCTAAGAAGGTTGGAGATCCATGACGTTTCACCTTACCATTCTCAATAGGCAATTTGAAGTTCAAACATTGCCTATGTGATTTAGGAGCAAGTGTCAGCCTCATGCCTTTCTAAGCGATTGGATCTCACCATGTTTAAGTCTTCTAGGATCACTTTAGTGCTTGTTAATCGCTCGATTAGATGTCGCGAATCAGTGTTCGAGTTTATAGCTGAAGAAACAACCCGGATAGCTAGGACACTTAATTCCACCACTCTTGTGGCAAAGGAAGTCGATTTTCTTTCACTGGATGAGGAGAAGTAAGTTGGGAAGAACAAGTCAGATGGATTATAACCGATTGGTTCATGCTCTTCACCGATCAGTTCAGATGATTGTTCTTAACTGATCGGTTGGAACTCTCAACTAAACGGTTGTTGGTTACTTGCAAATGATGTTTCAGCCGATTAGAGTGAACTCAAGGCTCTAAAGATTGAAGTTAAGACAATCCTAGAAGGTTTGAAATATGATCTGAGTACCTTGTTCCAAACTCCATTAAACCCATCATCGTGAATGCTGACCTAAACCGTGGAGAGTTTGCCATCTTGCTAAGAGAATTGACAAAGTTTATGAAAGCATTGAGATATTATTAGGAAGGCATCACTGGAATCTCACAAGAATTATGCACTCACCGCATATACATGGAGGAAGAATTATGCACTCACCGCATACACATGGAGGAAACATCAAAAGCTTTTATCGAAAGCTAAAAGAGGCCTAATCTTAACCTTAAGAAAATAGTTAATAAGGAGATCCTCAAGCTCTTACTTGTTGGTGTAATTTACTCAATCTCTGATAGCTAGTGGGTAAATTCGGTGCACGTAGTACCCAAGAAAGGAGGAGTCACTTTCGTTTCGAACAAAAAGAACAAGCATATCCCTACTAGGACAGTGATTGGACATCATATTTGCATTGATTACTAGAAGCTGAATGCAACCACGAGGAAAGATCACTTCCCTTTACATTTTATTGACCAGATGTTCGAGCGTTTGTCTAACCATCCTTACTATTGCTTCTTGGATGATTATTTGGGTTTCTTCCAAATTCTAATTCACCCGGAGGATCAAGAGAATACTACATTCACTTTTCTCTACGGTACTTTTGCTTACCGCTAGATGTCACTTGGTTTATGCAATGCCCCAACTACTTTTCAACGTTGCAAGATGTCAATCTTTAATGATATAATGAAAGTCTTCATGAATGATTTTTCTGTATAGGTGTTCATTTGATTCTTGCGTAGCAAATCTGAGCAGAGTTTTGCAGCGTTGTGTTAATACCAAACTTGTGCTGAATTGGGATAAATGCCACTTCATGGTGACAAATGGTATAGTACTTAGCCATCAAATTTCAGAAAGAATGGATCAAACTCGATACAGCAAATTGGAAGTCATGATGAGTCTATAACCACCAAAATGGTGAAGCAATTCGAAGTTTTATGGGGGGGCATACATGCTTCTTCAGAAGATTCATAAAATATTTTTTTAAGATCGAGAAGTCCCTGGTACGGCTACTTTGCAAAGAAATTTGTAATGACCTGATTTCGGATTTAAATCGCGAGGCCCAAACCGAGTCCATTAGTGACTTAAGTCCGCGTGAACCCTTATTTTTTCCTCACGTATATAAGAAGACGACACTGATTTCGAGGCAAGACACAAGAAACCCTAGCCGTCTATCAGCGGGAGCCACCATCGCTGTCGTTCAACCTAGCTCACCGACACCGATCGTGTGTGACTCACGGTAAACCATAAATCTATTACTCAAGTTTTATGGTTTGTTTTTCCATAAATCAAAACCACTATTTTTGAACCTTCACATCACATCTCAAGCCACCGGAGATCCCTTGCGCAACCAGTCTTTCCCGCCGTGTGAAACATATTGATATGATCATGGACGCAAAGGCATTGGAGGATGCTCAAGAAGATGCTATACTCATTCCGGAAGGACCTATCACCCGATCTAAGGCAAGGAAGCTAGCTGGAGCTGTTCAACAAATACTTACGGACATTCGGATCAAGGAGGAACAACTCATGCACCCGATCCTCACCTCATTATCTTCGAATTCTTCTTGAGGTTTGATCGTTTGTGTAAGTTGCGTTGTACTCTTTTTCCTGTATACGGTTTTGTCCCAATGGGTTTTCCGTATAGAGGTTTTAACGAGGCAACCACGAGGGGCCAACCGGTTTACACCGTAAACAATCTGACCAAGAGAGAATTCCGTTGGAGTAAACACACTAAATTCAGTCTTTGGTCTTAATTGATTATTCCCTTGTAATTTGCTCTTGTCATTTTCGAGGAGTGTGTTTAAACTCTTCCTTCTCTTTATATGTCTTCTCTTCTCCCTTGTCAAAAACAGATTATTTATTATTCAAAACATATTCAGAGTTTTATGCTCTCATCTCTATTCTTTGAAGGTTATTCATAGAAATATTTATCGGTTTATCAAAGAGTCTTCCGCAACTCTTTGACGCATCCATCGATCCGATCGATTGTGAGTGTTCTTCTCGTAATAAGGGGCACAAAATCTTTCGTGTAACATCACGCTTGTCATCCTTCTCCTTGGATTCTCCAATCATCGTAGTACCACCTTGTTTCACATCATTCACTATCGTTTGGGCCTAAGGAACTTCGAGTGATTCTTGTGCCTTAGCATCTCTCGTGTGAATCCTTGAAGTCACAAGGATTTTATCAACCTCTATCTCATACAACCGATCTAAGAGCAAGCCTATCCTTGGGAGGATCGCAACAAGTGGTGATCATAGCTGACTTGCCTCAAAGAAAAATCGGTGAACCCATTCCTAAACTCTTTTCTTTTCCTTACCTTTCCTCTCCTCTATCTCATCTATATCATCTAAAACTGCGAATTGGACTGTTCAT
>SMJT01000058.1:96969-155240 GCA_004349715.1 Crucihimalaya himalaica | reverse complement strand
TTCGAACGTTTAATTCACTCTTTGTTAACAAATACTAACATTTGACATCAAAATAGTATAATATGTTCAAAATCTAACAACTATACGAAGGATTGCCATTTTATATCAAAAACATATCAATCTAAGTCTAAGCCTCGAGCCAGTGGAACGGTACGCGGAGTTTGGAGTCACCATGACCGATTGCCGGTGGGATTTAGCGTGACAACAGAAACTGAAGTTACCCGTCGTGTGAGTCGGAGTGAGAATCAGATCTTTCTAGTTTAATTGAGGTTTTCAGGTGAGTTTTCTCGTTCTTGATTTCAGATTACTCCCTTCACATTTGGGTCTTTTAATATACGCATTTGCGTATGATTTATGATTATGGGTGTGGCGACGAAGGAGAAATTGATTTTATGATTAATGCCCTGTTCGTTTGCTCATCTGACATTTCCATCCTGATGATTCATCTCAATGGTCCATCTAGATGCTCCATCTGAATGTTGTTCGTTTCAATTTTTGGACGTTCTATTGAATGGAACATCTAAATGAACTTTTGTTTGTTTGCTGAATTTTGGTAAATATTCATCTCCATCTAGATGAATTTAATAAGAAAAAAACTAAAATACTCATACTTTGATCTAATCATATTTTAATCTTAATTTTAAATATATTGATTTTAATTATTGATTAAAATATAATGAAAATCGCAAAATTACGTTTTCCCGGAAAACCGACAATCGCGGAATAACGTTTTCTCTTAAAACTACAAAATCGCGGAATTAGGATTCTCCGACAAAACCACAATATTGTAAAATTGTGTTTTCCCACCAAAACTGTAAAATCACGATTTTAGCAGAAAAATGGTGGAATTGAGGTTTCAAGAAAATACGATATACCACAATTTTCCCACCAAAATCGTGATTTTACGGGAAAAACGCAATTCTCTGATTTTTTGGTTTCTAGCAGAAAATTGTGTTTTACGATTTTGATTTATGCGGAAAAACACATTTCTCCAATTTTTTCGCCAAAACCGCAAACTCGCGGAATTAGGTTTTTGGCTAGAAAATTGCGTTTTCTGATTTCTCGGTATTGGCGGAAAAACACATTTCTCCAATTTTTTGGTTTTGGTGGGAAAAAATAATTTCGCGATTTTGAGGTTTTTTGCAGAAAAACATAATTCCGCAATTTTGTGAATTTGGCGGTAAACGTCATTACAAAATTTGCCCGCAATTTTTTCTACATTTGTGATATCAAGATTTCGACGCAAAAACATAATTATGTGATTTGACGATTTTGGTTACAAAATGGTATTCCACAAATTTTCGCCAAATTTGTGTATTTTGATGTTATAGTTGTAAAACGTTAATCATCAATTTTATGATTTCGACAATCAAATGCAATCTTGAATTCACAATTTAGTCGGAATTAAACGTAATTCTGTAATTTTTTGTTTTGGTGGATAATGGTGTGATGCAATCTTCTAGCCAAAAATGGTGTGATGCAATCTTCTTGCCAAAATAATTTGTTTCGATGGGATTACAATATTTTATGATTTTGGTAAAAAAACGTAATTCTGAGATTTTATGATTTTGATGGAAAATGATAATCCGTGATTTTACGGTTTTAGAAAAAAATATTTGGTGCAATATTGTGAATTTTTAAATAAAAACATGAAATCAATAAATAACTTACATTATTTGAGTTATAATTGTAAATAAGAATAGTTTAGTCATTTATAAATTTTATGCCTAAATTTTCCAAAGTCATCTAGATGAACCATTTGAATGGTTATCACTTTTATTACTAAACAAACACTAATTTGAGGAAATGAACAGGGCCTAAAAGCAGCAGTGAGATCTGCTTATATATATAATAAATATAAAATCATCTTGGAGATTCTGCAGAAAGGCATTAATCTGCTGTAACTTAAAAAGCAGCAGTGTCAAGCTGTCGTCTTCAAAACATATGTCTAGGAAAACATTATTTTTCTAACTCCTCCTTTTGTCTTGAAATTTCAGGTTTGTGATTTTGGTCTCTTACGATTAAAAGCCAGCATGTTTCTTTCATTAAAGTCAGCAGTTGGAACTGTAAGTTCAGTTTGTTTAAGGCTAAACAAGATGAATTACTTTAACTCTTATTTGGTCGGAAATACTTATTATGTGCTTGCTTACTAAATTTATATGTGCTTCCTTACTAAATTCTCTTCTAGAGTAAAGATAGGGGTTTCATTTCCTTGGTATATGTATTGTATGCCTATGATTTGGGTTTGGATAGGATACATAGTCATTCATTGTCTAACACATTATGTTCAATGAAGATACATTTCAATTTTCACATCATTATTTTATAAGATTGATGACTTATTAGCTTTTGGATTCTCTATTATCATCCTTCTTAACAATTTTCATTTAACTATATGCAGATGCGAAGAGTATTTCAACATTCAAGAATCATAAAGGCTTCATAAAACCATATTGTGTTGTAAACCTTCTAGAATGTCAACAATGGAGGCAAAAGAAATCAAAATAAATTCATAGAAGTGGAGTCCATGTCACTATGTGCACAGTGAAATCAACTTTCTCACATCTATAAATAGAGTTGATTTCGTTCATTTGTACACGATTGAGAAGAAACACTTAAGAGCATAATAAAATTCTTTCCCTCTCTCTTCATCTTATCGGTATCTAATTTCTCTGCGGGTATAATATTTCTTATCTATTCTCTCAAATTTCTTCACCATAAAAACAGGTAAATAAAGGTAACACTTTATAACACTTTACCAGCACGATAAGCGTTTATAATTTCAACTTTTATATGTATATTATAATACCTTATAATGGACGGCTTTGCCGTCTGATTATTTATTTTCTGTTCATGGTCGGCTCTGCCGCCTTACTGATTATTTACTGTTTTAATATGGATGACTCCGTCACCATAATTATTTCTCAATGGTCGGTTTTACCGCCTGAAAAATTATTTACTTGTTTAATTTATTCATTTATATTCATGGTCGGCTTGCCGCCTTAATAATTTATTGTTTTTAATATAGTTATTTCTGTCATCATAATTATGCTGTTAAATCTCTGTTTATTTTATGTTATGACTAATTATATCACCATATGTTAATAAAATTATATTTGAACTGATAAATATTATCTGATTAATAAATATTATCTGATTAATTTTCAAATATTTTCAGATTAATTATTTTAGTACCGTTATTTCCAACGGATATAATTATAAAATAACATAAAATTTTAATCATTTTTCAACTTTTCCAACGGTTATATAACGGCTAGTAAATAGTTTTTACAATCTATAAATACTCTTTTTCATTCATCCTTTCACACAAAATATCATCTTATCTCAAATTACTCTCAAAGATTTTTCAAGATTTCGAAAGAAGAATTTTCAAGATTTCAAGAAATATGCCTCGACTATTATTTCTTTTAAGTGTAATTTTTATTATTATTTCTATTTATGGAATTTCCGTTGGAGAATATACTCCCGGAGAATTTATCATAAATATTGTTTTAATATTTTATGTAATTATATTTCTTGTAATTGCGCTTTTTATATAAGGCGTTTTATGTGTGTTTTTAAATAAGTTAAATAAAATCCTAATGATGTTATGAATAATAATAATAATAATTGAAATTGCAATATCTTATTTAAATATTTTGATTAATAAATTTGTTAATTTATGTTTACAGTTATAATGTCAAACTTGGTAAAACTCGAGATGGCTGCCCTTGATATTTCCGGAAGAAATTATATGACATGGGCAGTAGCAGCAAAAAGACATCTTAAAGGAAAAAGACTCCTCGATACCATCGATGAATCGATAAAAACGACATCGGAGGAGGAAAAGGCACAAGCCATGATATTTTTATGCCACCACATTCATGATGGTTTAAAAGATGAATACATCACAAAAGAAGATCCTGCAGATCTTTGGAAATCGCTCAAAGAGAGGTTTGATCACCAAAAATATGTGATCTTACCTAAAGCCAAACATGAATGGCCTAAAATTTGCGGTTCAGGATTAACAAAAGTGTAAGCCAATATAATTCCGCTTTGTTCGGAATCACTTCCAGGATGGCGTTGCTGTGGAGGAAAAATAGAAAGAATATGATATGATCGAGAAAACTCTCCAAACGTTCCATCCAAGAAACGTAATCCTGCAACAACAATACCGGGCAAAAGGGTACACTCTTTACTCGGGAGCTGATGCAAACCTTGCTAGTTTGGAGAGCAAAATAATGAGCTTGTGGCTAAACCATCAGACTCGTCAACTGGATCTGCTCCATTCCCGAAGTGAATGTTGCAACAAACCAACTACAATAATTTGCAAAGACATGGCGTACGGTAGAGGCCGTGGTCGTGTCGTGGACGAGGACGAGGTACGAGGTACGTGGACAAGGCCAAGGAAGAGGATTCCGTCCAAATGATATTAATTCCGGAAGAATTAATAAAAATTCTCAGAAAACAAAGTTGGCGTATAAACAAACCAAACATTTATGAGAAATGTTTGTCACATATGTGGAATATGAAGGACATTGGTCCCGTACCTGTCTACGCCGAAACATTTGGCTGATTTATATCAGCAATCTCAAAGAGAAAAGAAAGAGATGGTGAAACCAACTTTGTCTCTGATGAGCCGGACCTCTTTCCATGGATTAAATGATGATGCACATCTCGATATTCTGATTTTCTCGGTTGTTCCTGAAGATATCAACGCACAAGATATAAGATTAAGATGATTTTAAAACTATTATCGTTTATTATATAAAATAAATGTTATATGTATTTTTTTTATTTATAAAAGTGTGTTGTAAAATATTTAAATATTTCTTATAAATCAGTGTTTGCTTTGTTTGAGTGTTTATTATAATATATCCTTATGAATATCCCAAATACAGATATGTCAAGATCTGAAATTCGGGATGGAGATTTATGTTCTGGGCAGACAGTGCTACAACACACACTATAGCTTAAAGATAAAAAAAATACTTCTATCCCTCAAAATAAATAATTCCGCCGGAGCGTGTAATACAATATCTGGAAATGCAAGATTGTTATAGGCTCTGGAAGAGGTCAGTTTTCCAAATGCCAAGGGGAACAAATTTGAAATAAATGATGCATTAATATCCCCAAAATCTCAGAGAAACTTAATAAGTTTTTAGGAGATATCCGCAAAAAATGGATATCATTTAGAAACTAATGAACAAAAATGGCATTTGGAATATCTTTTACAATCACAACAACAATTTCTGGAAGAAAAGTTGTATTAGAGGGAATTACGAGCATTATCCTCTGGATTATATTCCACAAAAATAAATATGATTGAATCATATGTTTACCGTTAAACCCGCAGTTTACTAGTACCTTTAAAATTTGGCATAACGACTTGGACATCCAGGTTCAGTCATGATGGCGGAAAATTGTGGAAAATTCTAATGGCCATTCATTGAAAAACCAGAAGATTTTTTCAATCGGGTGTGAATTTTCATGTAATGCTTGTTCTCAAGGAAATTAATAACTCGGGCCATCGCCAGCCAAAATTAAAAATGAATCTCCTGAATTCTTAGAAAGAATTACATGGAGATATATGTGGACCTATCCATCCACCATGCGGGGCCATTTCGATATTTAATGGTATTTGATTGACGCATCCAGCAGATGGTCACATGTGTATCTATTGACAACACGAAATACGGCTTTCGCAAAATTATTGCTCAAATAATCAGATTGAAAGCACAATTCCCTGATTACGCCATAAAGAAAGTTAGGGCTTGATAATGCTGTGTGAATTCACTTCACAAGCTTTTATGACTATTGTATGTCAATGGGATTGATGTGGAACATCCGGTCCCCCATGTTTCATACACAAAATGGCATGGCTGAGTCTTTGATAAAACGGCTGCAATTAATTGCAAGGCCATTGATAATGAGAACAAAAAACTCCCAATTTCTATATGGGGTCATGCTATTTTGCATGCTGCAAACTTGATCCAAATAAGACCAAGTGCATATAATAAATATTCTCCTTTGCAATTAACATATGTGTCAGCAGCCAAATGTATCACATCTCCGTATTTTTGGTTGTGCGGTCTATGTTCCTATAGCGCACCACAAAGAACAAAAATGGGCCACAAAGGAGATTAGGTATATATGTTGGGTATACATCACCAAGTATAATTCGAATATTCTTGACCGAAACTGGTGATATGTTTACGGCTCGTTTTTGCCGATTGTCACTTCAATGAAGATGAATTCCCAGCATTAGGGGGAGAATTAAAGAGGTTCTAAAAGATATTACATGGTGGCACACAATCTTTGTTGCATCTAGATCCCCCTACAAACCTACGTGAACTCGAAGTTCAGAAAATTGTTGCACTTCACAAAAGTGCAAATCAGTTACCAGATGCTTCACAGGTACAAAAAGGGTAACAAAATCATATATACCTGCTAGCAAATGCTCCATCAAGAATTAATGTTCCTGAGAACAAATTGATGAGAATAAAGCTAATGAACCCAAAATGCAGTTGAAAAGGGGGAGACCAATGGGTGTTCGAAAGATAAAAATCCCCGAAAGAAAAAGAAGTTTGGAGAACAAAATGAAAAGGTTCCAGAAGAACCACTTACAGAAAAAATGTCAAGAAGACATTTATGAAAAGGTTCAAGAAGAACCAGAGAAGAGAAAAGTCTTGACGTCGAGCTGTGATACAGAAAGATGTGGAAATTTCTATTAATTATGCTCAAGATGGAAAGTATGGGTTAGAATGAAATTGATGATGAGGATGAAACATTCTCCTTTTCTGTATCCAAGAAATTGATAATGAAAATGAGGATCCAGACCCAAGGTTCCGTATCGAATGCCAGAAAAGGCCCGATTGGGAGAAATGGCAGAAAGCCATGAGAAATTAATTACTCTCCCTTAATAAGAGAAATGTATTTGGACCTATTGTTATTACACCTAAAGATGTAATACCGGTGGATGCAAATGGATCTTTGTGAGAAAAAGAAATGAGAATAATGAAGTCACCGATATAAGGCTCGACTTGTGGCACAAGGATTTTCTCAAAGACCGGGAATTGATTATGAAGAAACATATTCCCCGGTTTATGGATGCAATCACATTCAGGTACTTGATGAGCCTAACATCATCGAAAAATCTAGATATGTACCTTATGGATGTTGTGACTGCATACCTATATGGATCACTAGATAGTGACATTTATATGAAAAATCCCAGAAGGATTCAAAATCCCGGAAGGATCAAAAATCCAGAAGAATCCAAGAATATTTGTTCAGTCAAATTTACAGCGATCACTATACGGATTAAAACAATCCGGACGCATGTGGTATAATCGCTTAAGTGAATATTTGATGAAAAAGGGATATACCAATAATGCGATATGCCCTTGTGTATTCATTAAGAAATCTCAAACCGGATTCGTGATCATAGCTGTCTATGTTGATGATTTGAACATAATAGGAACTCAAAAGGAAGTTGATGATGCAAGAACTCATATGAAAGAAGAGTTCGAAATGAAAGATCTTGGAAAGACAAAATTTTGTCTCGGACTTCAAATAGAGAATTTCCAAGATGGAATATTTGTGCATCAATCAAATTACACTAAAAGAGTGTTAAAACGCTTTAATATGGATAAAGCGAATCCTTTGAGTACTCCGATGGTCAATAGATCACTAAATGTTGATAAAGACCCGTTTAGACCTTGTGAAGATAACGAAGAAGTATTAGGTCCTAAAGCACCTTATATGAGTGCTATAGGTGCACTTATGTATCTTGCAAATTGTACTCGACCAGATATAGCATTTGCTACTAATCTGCTTGCAAGATATAGTTCATGTCCAACGCGAAGACATTGGAACGGAATTAAACATATTTTCCGTTATCTTCAAGGAACAATTGATTTAGGGTTATTCTATTCTAAAAACACTGATTTTGGTCTAGTTGGATTTGCAGATGCAGGTTATTTATCAGATCCACATAAAGCTCGATCACAAACTGGTTATGTTTTCACAATGGGAGGTACTGCGATCTCGTGGCGTTCTCAGAAGCAGACATTGGTTGCTACTTCTTCAAATCATGCAGAAATTATTGCGCTTCATGAAGCATGTAGAGAATGTGTATGGCTGAGGTCCATGACACATCATATACAAGAATCCGCCGGAATCATCGGCAACAAAAAGCCAACAATCTTATATGAAGATAACGCTGCATGTGTTGCCCAGATAAAAGAAGGTTATATTAAGAGCGACAGAACAAAACACATCCCTCCAAGATTTTTCTCCTATACTCAAGAACTCAAGAAAAATCAAGAAGTGGATATCCGATATGTTCGCTCAAGTGACAACGCTGCAGATCTCTTCACAAAATCACTACCCACCTCGGTGTTCAAGAAGCATGTTTACAACATTGGAATGCGCCATCAAAGAGATTTATAAGTCTGGTTACTCGAGGGGGAGCTTGCGCGGTTGCACTCTTTTTATCCTACTAGGTTTTTCCCATTGGGTTTTCCTAGAAAGGTTTTTAACGAGGCAACATAAGACATAATGCAAGAAACATAGTGACGATGGTCTCCAAGGGGGAGTGTTGTAAACCTTCTAGAAAGTCAACAATGGAGGCAAAAGAAATCAAAATAAATTCATAGAAGTGGAGTCCATGTCACTATGTGCACAGTGAAATCAACTTTCTCACATCTATAAATAGAGTTGATTTCGTTCATTTGTACACGATTGAGAAGAAACACTTAAGAGCATAATAAAATTCGTTCCCTCTCTCTTCATCTTATCGGTATCTAATTTCTCTGTGGGTATAATATTTCTTATCTATTCTCTCAAATTTCTTCACCATAAAAACAGGTAAATAAAGGTAACACTTTATAACATATTGGATTTTTTTAGTGTTAACATGTAATCCAGATATAAGAAGTCGCAGTTTACTGTTGCTTTATTTTTTTTTTTCAGGTTCAATACACTTTACATATATACATCAACCTTTTTTAAAATTTGGTTTAGTCATATGCTTTGTTTGTTTCTCTTTTGTTATAAAGGCTTCATAAGTCTTATATATCCTAAATGGTGTGTTCTGCATTCATCTATTTACTAGAAAAGCCGTTGAAGAGAGTGTTACCGGGTTTTATCGCTAAGAATCAATCAGCATTCGTTAAAAATAGGCTATTGATGGAAAATCTACTCTTAGCCACCGAACTCGTAAAGGATTACCATAAAGTGGGGATCTCCCCTAGGTGTGCTATGAAGATCGATATCTCTAAGGCTTTCGACTCGGTGCAATGGTCTTTCTTGCTGAATATCTTCGTCGCTTTGAATTTTCCCGAAACGTTTATCAAATGGATAACGTTGTGCATCACTACAGCTTCATTCTCGGTTCAAATAAATGGTGAGCTTGCGGGTTTTTTCAAAAGTGAAAAGGGACTACGCCAAGGATGCTCACTCTCACCTTACTTATTTGTCATGTGCATGAATGTTCTGTCCTTCATGTTAGATAAGGCTGCAGCTCAACGAAAGTTTGGTTTTCACCCTCAATGTAAAACCATGAATCTCACCCATTTATGTTTTGCTGATGACATTATGGTCTTCTCAAATGGGAAGCCTCGCTCTTTGGAGGGTATCCTAAACGTTTTTAAGGAATTTGCTGAAGCTTCGGGCTTACAAATAAGTTTGGAGAAGTCAACACTTTTTACAGCGGGTATCTCATCAACCACTCTCGCAACGATTATGGACAGATTCCCTTTCACCTCGGGCGAGCTGCCTGTTCGCTACTTAGGACTGCCTCTAATGACAAAACGGATGTCCCTTTCAGATTGTATGCCACTCCTTGAAAACATCCGAGGAAAGATAAGTTCATGGAAAAACAGATTCTTGTCATATGCAGGAAGACTCCAATTGTTAAGCTCGGTAATCTCTAGTCTCACAAACTTTTGGATTTCGGCTTTTAGGCTTCCTCAAGCTTGCATTAGAGAGATTGAGAAACTATGTTCAGTTTACCTTTTGTCTGGCCCGGATTTGAATCCACGGAAGGCAAAACTTGCATGGACTGCTGTGTGTAAGCCCAAGAATGAAGGGGGGTTGGGATTGAAGTCGATTTCAGATGCTAACAAAGTAAGCTGCTTCAAACTAATTTGGCGGATCGTCTCAGCTAAGTCCTCACTCTGGGTTAATTGGATAGAGAGGCAGTTGATAAGAACGGGGACCTTCTGGTCAGTTAAAGCTAACATGAGCATTGGCTCATGGATGTGGAAAAAACTGCTCAAGTATAGATCGCAAGCCAAAAACTTTTGTCAAGTGGAAGTGAAGAACGGACAGCAAACCTCCTTTTGGCATGACCATTGGAGCAGCCTTGGACCTCTATATGACCTGCTTAGTCATCGTGGAGTTATAGAAACAGGGATTCATTCAAATGCTACGGTTGCAGAAGCATTAAGAGTTCAAAGGCAACGTCGGTATCGTACAGATGTTCTTATTCAGATTGAAGTGGAACTGAATAAGCTACGGTGCTCTCCCAGCTCAGGAATTGATGTGGTAAAATGGCGTGATTTCAATGTAAAATTCAAGCCTTACTTCAGCACGAAAGGCACTTGGAATCAGATCAGAGAATCGGCTCCAACTAGGGACTGGTGTGCTGCTGTCTGGTTCACCAACGCCACTCCAAAATACTCTTTTCTAGCTTGGTTAGCTAATCATAATCGCTTGTCAACGGTTGATCGAATGTGTGAATGGAATATTGGTGTGAATCCTACATGCAAGTTCTGTAATGCTAGACTAGAAACAAGAAACCACTTGTACTATGAATGCAACTTCACCTCCCAGGTATGGCGAAACTTGACGTTGGGGATTCTACAAACTCAGTACACAAGAAACTTTGATAACATACTCTCTCTTATTTCTGGTGTTGCTTATAATTCAGTAACTAGATTTATTTTGAGGTATGTTTTTCAATGCGCCATACATGTTCTTTGGCGGGAGAGAAATAATCGAAAGCATGGAGGTGACCTTAGCTCCATCGACAATCTCACTAAAGAAATAGACAAGGTTGTCCGAAACCGGCTCAGTTCACTCCGACGAACTGGTTCTAACAAGTATGAAAACGCCGTACAGACTTGGTTTGCTACACGCCAATGACAAGTCAAATGACGAGCTCTATTTCTACAAAGTTTAATATGTAAAAGTCTTTTATTCCACAAACTCAAGTTAAGGTTGCATACATATGTAAAAAGGGTATTTCGGTTTGAATAAAAATTTAACAATTATTCAAAAAAAAAAAAAAAAAGAAAAGCCTGCTACGATCATATAAAAGTTTCTTAAATTGTTTATCACATATTCCAACAAGTTTATCTAATTATATGCACAGTGTCGCAAGACCTTTTATACTTAATCATGTATAAAAGTATGTTGCTTCCACATGTGAAGGCTGTTGAGAATTGATTCCTTGATTAAACTTGAAAAGGACAAAGATGAAATCAATGAGAGGAAGAAGAAGAGCAAGAGAATAAGAACTGAAGAAGAACTGAAATCATTGTGGACACATGGAGGAGCTAGAATTAGCCCCTTTTATTAGTTATAGATGTGTATGTGAAAGTGTAAAAGTATCCAAGTGAATGTTAACAATGTAGACATTAAGTTTTTCTCTCTTCCCATTGGTGTCTTGTGTTAGAACAAGAGATAAACAAAGACAAGGGAGCAAGATAGAACAAGGCAAAAAATGAAAGTGGAAGCGGAAACAGAGAAAAATAATTATTTTTGTCCATATTAGGTACTTTCAAGTTGATCAAGATATATATATATATATATAGACATACATAACTTGTGTCATTTTGTGTATTAATATTCGTAAATAATTAGCTCCATCAATGATTTTGTTTTGACTTATATATTAGTATTTTTTGTTTTTCCGTAGACACACTACAGATTCAGATTGTAAGATTGTAAAAGTTTGCTGATAAATATTAGTATTTAATATTTTCAAGAATTATATTTACTCTAAAATTTTTTTTGTTCTTTTTTGACATGCATTCCAAAATTAATATGTCAAAATTTAATTATAATCAAAATAAACATTTTCTCTCAAGTTACCACAACAAGTTTCTCACAATTTTACAACGATTGAGATCCATGTGAGACTCAGTCTCTCATACACATGTCACTCTGATATTACTGCAACAATTTATTTATAAATTAAATACTCCATGATTTAAAATATATTAATTAAAGAGTTTATAAGTTATTATTACTATTATTATTATTATTATTATTATTATTATTATTATTATTATTATTATTATTATTATTATTATTATTATTATTATTATTTCTAACAGTTCATAAAATAAAATTATATATATACCAAAGCTCCATTATGTATATGTTTACATTATATTAATATTATTTTTATTTGATATTAGTTAAGGTTAATATAAAATATTAGATTAATATTATTTTAGTTAATACGATAATATGATATTAGAAAAAACTGAGATTATAAATTTTAAAAAGTAAACCTTTTTTTTGTCAAAATTTTGATTAAAAAATATTTCTATTTTTCTCATCTTTTTTACAAATTTCAAATTTCAAATAGAGAATATTGTTTTTGTTATAATTTAGTTAAATTATTTTGTGATATTTTGTGAAGAGTTTGGCTATTTTTTGTAGTATAATTTATTAGTGATTGCATTAATAATTATTACTATTAAAATTATTAATATTTATGATTTTTTGTTAGAAGTTTTGTAAATAAACATAATTAGAAATATTTAAAATGTAATTTGGTATGCTTCAAAATAAATGAAAATATAAATGATTGATGTTGTATAGGAACGCGAATAAGTAAAAAATAAATGAAAAAGAGAGACTGCAAGAGCTGCAAAAAATTACGAGTAAAGACAACTTATAATAAATTACAAGATGAATATAGATTAAAAGTACTATAATCAATGATATTTAATAAAAGCAAAATTTTAACGTGTAAATATAAATTACAAAAAACTATAAATATAGAAAAACTTTTAATAGTACTATACATGTATTTTTGTTTTAATATTAGATATCAAAACACATAATTTTTCCATATACTAGCAAAACTAAATCAAAAAAAAAATCAAAAAAAAAAATCAAATATATTCTATCAAAAATAATTAATTTAGTCGTCAAATAATATACCTGGGCATAGCATACTAAAAACACTATAAATTATGTAAATTATGTTTATTCCACACATTGTTGAAACCATATACTTGATATCACTTCATTAAAGAAAATGCATTAGATAGAGGAAGAGGTACTCATATCTTTTGAGTATGAAGGACTAGAAAAACACTGTTTCAAGTGCATTAGCCTATTACATGAAGAGACAAACTGTCCTTGTTTTCTTCTAATGGAAGGTAAAATGCCTTTCCCTAAACCGGATTATGTGAATCAGGTAAATACTCGCTAGCATGTGGAATCAAATAGGCAACATAGAGATCATCGAAAGAGTTCCTCTGAGCAAGATAGGAGCATATTAGAGCATCTCCACTGGGGGTTTCTCAGTGAGAACTCTCCATTGGGGGTTTCTAAGTGAGAAACCCTCTATAATATTAAAAAGAATTCAAATAGTGATAGAAAAGTGAAGGTGAGTCTCTCATTTGAGAAACTCATGAGAGACTGGTTCTCCATGTGTCACTCTTTGATTGGATGAAACATAAAAATAATAATTAATAATTAATAAATAATTAAATAACAATATTTTTTTTTCAGAGACCCAGATGGGTTTCTACCAATGCAGATGCTCTTAATTCCTTCACGACTTCATGAGCCGAAAAGACATACCCGTGGTGTCAACTCTGGCCAGCTTTTAGACTCAGTGATAATTCTCATCTGAAACATAACTTTAAGGAGAATATCCAGGGCCATCTAAAATCATATAATAAGCCTAAGTCCTCTCACCCTCGAGATAAGCTTCATTTCATGAGAAGAGAACAAGATCATCGTCCATATCAGAGAGTGGAAAGAGATCTTGATGACCGGAAATATCATCACATACCTAATGGTGATTACAAAATTCAAATGTCTCATCGCTGAGAGTATGCTCCCCGATACCGATATGATTCACCCAATGAAAACAGAAACAATCATCCAGCATTGGAGAGGATATCTGACCATAGAGAGGACCTAAACTCAAGCCAAGCTTCAAAAGAACGAGATAAGAACTCGTTACCTAATGTCACAGAAGCACCAACGGAAGAACCATTAGCAGCTTCAAAACAAGTCGAACAAATATCCTTGATGGAGCGCAAGGTAAAAGAAATAGCTAAACGTCTAGCTCTTGAGAGAGTAGAATCACCTCCTAGTGGCTCTAGTCACGCTATTAAAGGAAAGAAGACATAAATTATAGAGGCTGGAACAAGCTATTGTGCCACTTTGTTCAGTTTTTCATACACTTTGTTCTTCAGAAGGATTCACGGACATTACGATTACTCTGAATGCCATTCTTTCAAGGGTAGAGCACAAAAATATCTAGCCAAAAGCTACAAGAGATTCACGCTTGGACCTGGAAGCTGCCGGTATGGATATCATTTCCTCGGGTAATGTTGACATTGGTGCTTTCAAGAGACTGATCCAATAACAAATACCAAAGAGAGGTGCGAGACTATTTTGAGAGCTGAGGAGGAGGAGGAGCAGCCAGAAGAATGGCCAAGGAAGTTGCTAAACCGCTTAGAAGAAGCGCAAGCCCATCCTCTACATCTCGGAAGCGATCAGTAGCACCGCAAGGAGATCCCCTCGTAAGAAGCCTACTATCACTAATACGACGTTCGAGACATCTCATGGAGCCTCACAGCACTCTAGTGTTCCTCGTTCTAAAATTTTTTTTTCTAGTATTTTGATTGATAAGGCTATTGTGCGTCCTTTTTGTAAGGGTTTGGCGGGTTCCCGAAAACCTCTGAATTTTAAATGATTACAGCCACTTGGAATTGTCAAGGGCTTGGAAACTCCCGGACAGGTCGACGTCTAAGGAAAAGAAAACTCAATTTTTCTCTAGCCATAATGTTTCTCATGGAAACAAATTTACAGTCCCTCCTGTAGGTTTAGGTGGCGGACTTGCTCTATTTTATAAGAATGATGTTCACTTTGAAATTCCTTCGTCATGTGTAAACTTCATAGATACACAAAGCAAATGATTTTTACTTCAAATTTTTGTGTATGGACACCTAGTGACACGATCCTTCCAAGGATTCGTCACCTTCAAATTTGGTATATGGATATTCCTTAAGACGATGGACGATGAAGTCTCAACGAACAAGGATGGTGGAGCGAATGGTCGCACAAGAGTTGCAGAAAGCTCTTGATTTACATGTCCATTAGATATGACACACCAAGTCGGACTAATCCCCTGGATATGACTCACCAAGACGGATCGATATTGTGATTGTTAGATATTACACACCAAGCAATCGGTTGTGTTCACAAGGAACAAAAGAGAATCACTCTTAAAAAAAAAAGTTTTATGAAAAGGTTGTGTGTTTTCTCTAATGGAGATTACATTAATATAAAGGGAAAGAAAATTTGAAAGAAAAGAGAGAAATTTAATTGTCTTGAAAACTAAAAGAAATAAAGATAGATAGTTGAATGAAAATTCAACTCTTGATGTTTCCACTCCCTCAAAAGTGACTTTTGGCCTCTGTTTTCGTGATCCTCTTTAGCCACAAAAATGAGACATTTAATTTGGGCTTTCTTGGATTTGAATTAGGCTCTAAAGGGGCTAGACTTGAGAGACTTACTCCACCAAAAATTTTTTAATGCTCTCCTTGTCCAAATGCTCTTGAATCAGCCCGTTAAGCACCTTCTTAATCTTCTTGGCCTTAACTCTAGTTACTGGTCCAACAGGTACAAGCAATGCATCATCTTGGTCGTTCTTGCTTCTCATGATATTCGTATCACCCAATGATGGCGAAGAGAAACGGAGTTTGGGATAAGCTTTCCCATTTAAACACGAAAAGGACTGGAGCTTGGCTCCTTACATGAGACTTTAACGACATTTTTGACCATAGTAAAAAGAAAGGTGGGTCTGCTCGCTGGGAAGGATCTTTCATCAGTTTTAGATCATATTATTCACAAAATGGTTTATGGGTGATGTATCATGGTTTTTACCCGTTTTTGACCATGATATAAGTCCTTTTTATTGAGTCTTTCTAGTATTTTTGGAGTCTTTTAGAGTCTTTTCAAGATTTAGGTACGTTTGGAGCTGAGTTGGATTTATTGAAGCTTTCTGGAGCATTTTGGAGCTGAACATGGATCAAGCAGCTCGGGAACGCGACTCTCTACAAGTTTGAAAAATCTGCTCTTTGGTCCAGAAGACTTTATTATTTACAATAAAGCCCAAAACGTGTTTTAGGATATAATTAGGTTTTTCAGCCACTTTTGAGCGATAACTCATACTCGGAGATAGAGATTTGTAGCAGAGCTTTGAGAGCAGATTTGGGAGCCCTCTTGTTACTCTCTACTCTATTCCTTAATGCAATCTACTTCATTCATGATGTTTGCTTCATTCACCATGTCTGACTAGATTCCTTGTTAGGTTTAGAGTTATTCAAAGGTGTTTGATGAATTGTTAGGTTGAACTTAATTGTTAGGGGAAAATCCATAAAGTTCTTCATCTAGACTTGTGATTATTGCTTATTTTAGCTTGGCGACCTAGAATCTGATATTAGTTTGATTAATTGACACAAAAGTGTGATAGATTTCCCGAACTAGTGTTGGATGAGCAAAAGATCTATTCGCAAAGAAATTTGGTTTAGGATTTTGTGAGCAATTGAACCTGATCAATAATGCTTGTTTGAATTCATAGGATTTGCAGCGAAATTTGGTTGGTTTTATATTCGTGTTTCAAGTTCAAGAACGGTGCTGAGCATATTCTTGACAATCTGTTTGATCATGCAATTCTGATTTACCGGCAAATTTCCCTAGGCTTAGCGTTTTCCTCCATTGATCTTACAAACTACTTTTAATCGTTTGCTGTTTTTAATTACATTGATTTTGATTAGCTTAATTCAAATTCTGAAATCTATTGAGTGATATCTTGAGTCTTTGTGGTTCGACCTCTAATATACTGCAGCTACTGCTTTAGTACTTTTACGGTTTTATATTTGAGCATATCAAATTTTGGCGCCGTTTCCGAGGATTCTTATTTCGCCAATAGATTTTAGCTTAGAATTTCGACTAAGTTTGTCGAGAATCGATCGATACCAGATGGGTGTCTTTTGTAATTCTTTTTAAATTTCGTTACTTACGTGCTTTGACTTTTGTGTTTCAGGTGTATGCCTAATCTTGAAACCAGAAGGAGCAAGAACAAGCAGTTGACTAATCTATCCATAAAGAAACTAGCTAAATTAGAGCGCGCAAACAAGAAGCAAAAGAAGCAAGCAGAGATGAACAATCCAATTTTGCTCGCTCGCGATGAGGCGGGAGTTTTGAGAGACCAGGAAGGTCATTTGTGTAATGAGCAAGGACAGCGGCTTGATACGAAGGGGAACGTCGTTATCCCTGCACCAGTAGCCAACGAGGTTGTCCCACCTACTGTGCGCGGGAACGCTGGGAATGCTCTGGTTAATCGCGCCAGGATGCTTGGAGAGTACAACAGACCCGATCAGTTTTATGCCAATCGGTCTGCAATTCGTATTCCCACCTTTCAGAGGAATGACTTTGAGCTGAAGCCTGCATACTACACTCTTGTGGGTCAGCACCCTTTTCACGGTCTTTCTCACGAGCATCCCATGGATCACATCGAGAGATTCGAGAATTTGGTAAATAGTATCAAGTACAATAGAGTGCCCAATGAGTTCCTTTTTTGTAAGCTTTTCCCATACTCTCTTGGTGGAGATGCAGCTTACTGGCTGAAGCAGTTGCCTCCTGGATCTTTGAGCCCCTGGAAGAGACGAAGAACGCATTTCTGAACAACTTCTACGATGATGCGAGATCCGTGAAGTTGACGAACAAGATTTCCCAATTTTTTCAGGGAGCAACAGAGGCGTTTAAGGCTGCTTGGGTGAGATTCAGATCTTATCAGAGAGATTGTCCGCATCACGGGTTC
Source organism: Crucihimalaya himalaica (assembly GCA_004349715.1). Classification (NCBI taxonomy): domain Eukaryota; kingdom Viridiplantae; phylum Streptophyta; class Magnoliopsida; order Brassicales; family Brassicaceae; genus Crucihimalaya; species Crucihimalaya himalaica. Next base: position 137,149 of record SMJT01000058.1, on the reverse strand, counting down.
ACACAGGTTCAGTTGCTGGGTATTTTATTCCTAAGGATCGATTAGAGATATCAGATGGCTCTGGATGCTGCGAGCAATGGTAATTTCAATACAAGATATCCCGAGGATGCTTATGTGCTGATCGAGAACTTGGCGTCTAGCAATAGCACCAAGAATGCAGATTACAAGCAGAAGAAGCAGAATGGGAACATTGATGGATTCAGTGCACAACTTGTTGATGGGCAAGCAGCAGAAGGCTGTACATTTTGCTGATGAGGTCGAGAATATAGATGAGGGTGAAGCAGAGGACGTTAACTACATTGGTGGTAATGGTTTTCAGAATCAACCGTATCAGTTCAATAACAACCAAGGTTTCACCACTAATGCTCAGCGAGGAGGATTCAAATCTGATTTCAAGCCCTCATGTTTTGGAGCAAACTCCTTTTGCCCAGAAACCGATGCAAAACATCGGATACACTCGCATTTACGGGATTTCATCTTACCAAACCCTGCCACCCAAGACTCAGGAGAGCAAGGTTGAATCCATGCTTGAACAGATTTTTGAGGTACAACAAAAGATGACTGTCGATTTCAACGGGAAGATAGATGCCATGTACACCGATCTGAATGGAAAGATTGAAGCCCTTAACATTCATCATAAGAAGCTGGAAACTCAAGTTGCTCAGACCGCGGAAGCAGTTAAAAGACAGGATGGTTTTCTTCCAGGGAAAACAGTGAATCTGAGGGAACATGTTCATGCTATCACCTTGAGGAATGGAAAAGAAGTCAGCCTAGGAGTGAAGAAGGCCTATACTGCAAAGAATTTTGTCGATCTTGCTGCAGGTGACGACAATGAGACTCCCGAAATCACCCCAGTGTCGACTGATACCAGACAACATCGATCGATACATGTCTGAGGATCTGCCAAAGACGTTTCAGAGCCACCTGCACCGATCGAGGCTAGCCTAGAAGTCGAGAAGAAACATACCGCGTTGAGTACAGGAAAAATCTACGTGCCCAAGATACCTTTCCCTCGACCTCCTACCAAGACCAAGAAGGAAGTGGAAAACAGCAGATGTAAGGCAATGATAGAGAAGTTGATTGTTGAGCTTCCTTTTGTTGATGCTATCATGACTTCACCAGCTTTTAGGAGATATATCAAGCGGATGGTATCAAGCAATGTGAACCTTGAGGAGGGAGTGATGAGGATTACTCATGAGTGCAGTTCGATCCTGCTCAACAAGATTCCAGAGAAGCTGCCAGACCCAGGAAGTTTTGTGTTGGACTGTACGATTTTTAAGGACCGAGGAATCAGGACCGAAGTGAGCACTACAAAGTCAAGATAGAAATTTAAAACAAGTGCTTAATGGGAGGAAATCCATTAGCTTTTACTGTTTCCTTTCACTTGTCGTTTTTAATGGTAAGTTTGTATTATTCAGAACATTTTAAATCTGAAAATCATAGGTTTCAAGCGTTAGAAACGGGTGCAAAATCACAGACGCGAGATTTCAGATTGCCAACAGATCGGTGAGCTGCCAACACCAATCAGTACATATAGCTTTGTCAACCGATCAGTTGCACACCATGAACGATCAGTTGGCGTTCATGTAAATTCGAAAAAACCAGTTAATTCACTTAAATTGAACCAGATTAAACGGCCACCTCCCTTCTTCTTTTTCTTCCCCGAATATCACTCTTCATTTTCCCAATAACTCCATTTTAAAAACCTTCATAACTCTCTCAAAAATTTTCAATATCCATAACTTCCTCACTTTTAACCCGTTTTCAACGATTTTTGGGTGCTTTCCACTCAATTTTTCAAGCTCTATCCATTTATCCTACTATCATTCCCAATCTGGAGGTAAGCCACTCAATTTTCATGTTTAAAGTCCGATTTTCGCACGAACACTTGTGACTTCTTAGGTTTTTGATTTCTTGCATGGTTTGCTTGATTATTCAGTGCAAATTGATGCTTCGAAGGTTAGGAAATGGATTAGGTGGTTAGATTTGAGAAATTTTGACTTTTGAGAGGGAATTTTGGATTTTTAAAAATGGTGTGGGGTGGATTATGGATTTTTGTGTTTAAATTGTGTTTAGGAAGATTTAGGAGGAAAATTGGTTGAATTAAGATTTTTGTTTGCAATATGTTTGAATTTATTTTGAATTTTAGGGATTAATTTTCCTAAAAATTTGAATTTGTTCATTTTTATTGTCTTTAAATCCATTTGGGGTGTTTTAGAAGTTAATATGCTGCAATAATTATTTTAGGAATTTTTGCAGATGTTTTCTGAAGGTTTTCTGTTTCTAAAATTTTTCCTCCAAAAGTTCCAGCAAATCCTGAAAAGATTTATGCTTTTTCACTGATTTTGCAGGTATGGCTCCTAGGACTCGAGGGGAGAGTTCGAGACATGCTAGGGTACAACGCCTTAGAAGTCTGGGAGCTCATCAGCAAGAGAGATGACAGAATCTGACAGAGCTTCCAGAGAAAGGATGGAGAGCTGCACACTCCATCCCACCAGGTTCCTGCAGAACGAGATACTTGAGGAGTTGAGCCTCAAAGAGGAGGTCCATCGGAATCTGGACCTGATTGGATTTTGTATGTTTTCTACCAACTCTCTGGACCTGTACGAGGCACCTGCCAGAGACTTCCTCGCTTCTGTAGAGGTGCACTACCCTACAACGCTCGAGGATGCAGGCTAAGGGTTGATCAATTTTTTCATCACAGAGTAGCTTTACAAGATCTCCCTCCACCAGCTCTGTGACATCTACGGTTTCCCGAGGCGTAGGGAAACACCTGCTATACCAGTTTACGATGCTGACACGTTCTGGGCTCTCTTTGGTTAGGGCACATATGTTTCCTCTGCCTGGAAACAAGCTCGGATTAGGAGTCCCGTGCTCTGTTTGGTTGCTAAGTTCATCAGCAACGCCTTCTACATTTGGCACGAGTTTGGGACTCTCGAGGTTGCTGAGCTTTGGATGCTAAGAGAGGGAGTTCGCCAGTACAATAAGCATCCAGATGAGGACTGCTATGGAGTCGAGCATGAGGTAAATTCCGGTGCCCTATTAGTAGATGAGCTTGCTGGAGCCAGGACTTCCATTAGGAAGAGGGGCGATATCTACTGTGGGAACCTCGTCATGCCTATCCTTGAGGCGATCGGACTTCAACTTCCTCCTCCCACATTCAAGTGCAGCTGGAGGTTCATTGACAGACACTACCTCTACCACGCCTCCATTCCGATAATAGGTAGTTCCGTGTTAGAATTTCAGGACCGCAAGGGTCATTACAGATACCTGCAACTTCCTACGTGACATCTTATAAACATCGCTACACATGCTCAGGTAGACTTTAAGCCTCATACTGCTGCACTTTGTGAGTGCGCTACCAGCCTCACTCGTGCCCCTCATTGCCGTCAGACACGTGCAGCTGCTTAGGCACCACATCGTGCGTCCACTTCATCTCAAGGACCATTGCTTGACGTCGACGCGGCATAGTTCACCTACAGTGCTCTCTAAGACACTGCCAATGACCAGGAGATGATCAGACATGTTGTGGCAGTCTTAGTGAAGAACAACAGGATGCGCCATCTGCTTTTGGGAGTATTCAGGAATATAAAGCTGTGTTGTGTCTCTGCACCATACGATGTTGCTGCGTCTACTAGTCGAGCCAACCATTTCTAGCACACTCCCCCATATGCTTCTTTGACTCCAGGCGATGCATCTTGCCCTGATGGCTACGGAGATGGCAGTGTTCCACAAGAGAGGACCATGCACCGACTAGGCCAAGACGGATCAAACGAGTGAGCCTTGATTACGACAAGCAATCGGTTTATGGGATTGATCGATCGGTTCTGGATAGGTTAGTAACTGATCAGTTGTAGCTGTTACACCGCTCAGTTTGCGATTAATTTGAAAACCCTTTATCCTATGTATTTTTCTTTTTTCTAGGATCTTTTTTCTTGAAAATTTTCACCCGCCTTCCTTCATTCTATTTTACACCGAGACGGTTTAATTCAAGTCAGGGGGAGGGTATGGATGTACCATTTATCTGATATATTTGGTGAAATTTTTTATTTTTAATCGAGTCAATATCAGTAATTTTAGGGGACAATGAGCTTTTCAGGAACTTACTTGGGGACGACTTTTCAAAGACTTATTTAGGATTACGTTAGAAGCAGAGCTGGAGTTTGTAACGATCATGAGCATACACAATATTCAGGAAAGTCACTATCCCTTTGAAACTTGAACGATTTGAGCTTAGCCTTATCTAGTGAACATTGAACATGCATTTAGTATATCTCACGTATGGGCTTGGTAATCATGTTATTGATAGATATTTGGAGCTGCCTTGCTTTTACCACTCTTTTTGACCTCTGATTAATTAGGATCATACCATACCTTATACCCTAAAAACCCCTTTTTGTTCAAACCCATGCAGTCTTCTGATCATCGCCATATGTGCATTCATGTGCACTAACTATGGAGTATACAGACTGACGTAGCTAACCCTTCACTAGGATTAGGGATGTTAGACGTAAGATTTTGGGGTGATTAGAAAAGTCTCCGTAGGATTAAGTCTTGTTAGAGAATGCTTGAAAATGATTTGAATTTTTTTTTGATGCTTAAGTTTGAATGATGGAACCGGTTCCACCATTCCCTTAGTGAAAGAGAGAAAGAAAATAAGAAGATAAAGGGAAGTGGAAACCGGAAAAAGTCAGATTTTTATTGTCAAAACATCAAAATAATTTTGTAGTGTTTTCTCTAGGATTTTGTTAGGTTTTGAGGAAAATGAGGTAGTCTTAGTGAAAGGAAGGCTATGTATGTATCAACATGTCTGTGTTTACTGTGATTATGCATAATGATTTGCATCCTAGATTTTTAGGATAAAACCATAAACACTTAAGTCACCCTACATGCTTCCTTTACCAATACCCTAGCATGTTTGATATCCCCTCTATGAAATGTGGGCATGTTACAAAGCCATGTTCATTGACTTCAAGAGTTCTTTGAGATCTCTAGATTCAGAGTATGGGATATTGACAAGTTCATGATAAAGTATATAAAGTAGGTTTTGCTCTAACAGGTTTTGATGCAGTTCGCGGAAAGAAGACCCTCTGTAAGTATTTCTAGCTCCTATCCTTCTAACCATTTCTCCGGGCTCAAGTTTTTATTGTTCTTTACTTGAGGATAAACAAAGATTCAAGTCAGGGAAATTTGTTAACCCCTATTTTTACTGATTTATTTGTGTTCTTTTGTGTCTATTCTTGTGTCTTTTAACCACAAACAAGATAGTTTTGAGTTCTTTTATGTATTTTATTTGGAAATGGGATTGAAGACCAAAGAGAAGGGATTTAGAGCTAAAATGGGCTTCCAGAAGATTAAGTGGACTTCCAGAGGAACAAACGGGCTTCCAAAAGATCAAACAGGCTTCCAAAAGATCAAACGAGCTTCAAGATAGACCAAGAGGAAGAAGAGCTCGTAGCCGCATACCGATCGGTTAAGAACATAACTGATCGGTTGGAAAAGCTTCAAGGACCGATCGGTTATGCCCTTGCACCGATCAGTTGGTGGGGATTTGTCAAGTTTCCATTTTCTTGCTTTTGGAAGTTTTACATTTTTCTCTACTCTCTAAACACTATATAAAGGGGGCTTGACACTCAGTTGTAAACACACCAAGCCATTAAGAAATAAACTCATTGTAAATAATCTTCTTCTAGTTTTATGTTTCTTTTAAGTGTTTTGTTTTTAGTTTAGTTGAAGATCTATTCATGCTACTCTATCTCTACCTAACTATATATAATTCTCTATTGGGTTTTAAAGTTCCTGTTAGGGTGTTTTAAATATGTAACTATGCATGATATGAGAATGATGTTTAGATCATTTGCCTAGGTTAATTTTAATGCTTACTCTAGACAGACCACTGAGTATGTCATTAGACGTTTCTCGACACGTGACTGTGCAATGGAACGTTAGATTGTATCCTAAGTGAGCAAAGTATTCCTAGACAAGTGACATTGCTAGGGAGTTTTGTGAACCTATCAATCCCGTACGTAATGCTTGCTTTGATTCTGATAGTAAAGTGACATATCTATTAGAATTGTTTGCATAGTAGTTATCACTAATGAATTAGGGTAGCTAATGATAATGATTGAGTTCTGGAATGATTTATAATGCTTTCTGCTATGCATGTATATTACTTGTTAGAATTGCTTTAGGATTCTCTGTGCCTAATTTATCTATTTCTTCATATTAGTTGTAAGAAAACATACAAAATCCTACTTAATTTTCCTAGCCAAATTTTAGTTATTATAATCCATATTGTAATCGTTTTGGTCTCTGTGGATCGATCTCTAAGTACTATAGAAGTGTATCGTACACTCGCGATATTATTTGGGGTAAAACTTTATGCACAACAATGAAGAACTCCAAGAAGCTGAGATTAACAACGAAATGCAAGAAGATTCTCAAGTGCAAATATGTCCAGAAACAGTTTCCTACAACACCAACTTGACCAAAGCAAGTTTGTGAATCTGTCTATGCGATCCTCTAGGAGCATTTTTCAGGAAACTCCATTATTTACCATTTCAAGAGCAGATCACTTTGCTTAAATCATCCACTTATATATTTAAGGTATGCATTTAAATTTGAATAAAATAACGAGCTCTTTTCTCGTTTTTTCAGGAATATGGCTGTTGTTTTTTGTAAGTTTAGTCCTTTCTATATGTAATAATTTTGACCCTAGAAGGTCCTTAACTACTGGACTAGTATGTAAAGTCCCTTCTCAGCTATGTAACCCTTTCAAGTTGAATGAAATAAAATGAGTGTTTTCTTAGGTTTATTTATGAGATAGAAGCATCCACCCTGTCCTTCTTCTTGTCTGTGATTCCTTGAAGATTGAGTGTTACAGAATTATCACATAACTTTCACCTTCTATGTGGCGTCTCTCAATCCGCCCTCTATCTATCTCATTCTCTAGATTCTTCAAAGAGTGCCCATCGGCCAATTGAAGAGTCAACACCACGAAATCCACTTCACTTCATCAGTTCAACCACTTGGATCTATAGAGAGTGTCCTTCGGCCAGCTACATATCTAAAGATCTCCATGATCCACCACTGTTCTAGATCCTTTCCTTTGGTTCCTCTATCATCTGGTCTCAGAGCTTAAACGCTCCAAATAAGGTTTTATCTATCATTTTGTTTCAGTTCTTCATTTCTCTTTGTTTTCTTAGTTGTGTCTATTGTCGTTTTTTTCTGTTTCTATTCGTTTTGTTCTATTTTGCTTGTTTGATCAGTTTGTTGATGTTCAATTTTGTCTGTCCATCATCTAGAAAGAAAACCCCTTAAAAAATTCGTCTAGATATGTTCATTTGTGTGAGTTTGAGACCTTTCAACTTTTTGTGCACTTGATTTGCTTGTTCTGTGAGAGACATGACGTTTTCAAAATAGGAAATCAGAAGGATGTGAATGTGGTACAATTGCTTGCTACTATTCAAAACCAACTCTAGACTCTTGTAGATCGAATGACAAGGATTGAACAGCCAGCACCAGTTCGCAGAGAACTTATCGGAAACATGAATGCTAGAGGAGTGAATCAAATAGAAGATGAGTTGTCTGATGTGGATGGGATCCACCAGATTATTAACGGGACCACAGACCAAGGAGACAACCGAGCTGGAGGTAGAGAAGATGATGCATGACAATGAAATAGAGACGTGAAGCTCACGACACCAACTTTTGCAGGCAAGATTAATCCAGTTGCTTACCTTGAAGGCGTATGGAGTACATCTTTTAGTACTACCACTATTCAGATCAAAGGAAACTTTCTTTAGCTACTGCACACAACTCAGTGAAATTGCTTTAGCTTGGTGGGACATAAATGTGTCTGAATGGAGAAGGCATGGACATGGTCAGATCAATACTTGGGAAGACATGAGGTTTCAACTAAGGAAGAAATATGTCCCTGCTTATTATTACAGAGATTTGTAGAAGAAGTTTAGGAAACTTACCCAAGGTCTAAATTTGTTGAAGAATACTTAGATGATTTTGAAATGCTTAAAAACAGATTGGTGACTGAAAATTTTGAGGAAACTTTGATGGCACAGTTTTAAGATTGTTTGCAAGATAAAATTGTCAGGAAAGTGGAGAGGCAAACTTATCATGATATAGACGAGTTGCTTCATCTTTCAATTTAAGATGAGAAGCATATCAAAAGGAAAACTCTCACAAGAAACTACAGCAAATCTACTTTGAATCAACAGCCTTAGAAAACTCTAGACAAAGGAAAGTCTATGGAGACAGAAACCATATTGAAAAAGCTTCTACCTGAAACATCTAAAAACTCCAAATAACAACCATGTAAGACTCCAATTCAAAGATCTCATGACATAAGTTTTTTTAATTGTCAGGGAAAAGGACATTATGCTAGAGAGTGTCCAAAACAGAGAGTCATGATTCTAAAAGCCAATGGAGAATATATTTATGAAAATGAAGAGGAGTATGAGCTTGAAAGTTCAGAAGAAGATGTTGTATTTTGTGCACAACAACAAAAAGCATTCGCTTGCACCATTAACTCCAGAAGAAATGCATGAGATGCAAACAGCTATGTCCAAAGGAATCAAGCTAAGTAAAACTCATCTTTATGTAATACATTCTACTGTTTTGAAATCTCTTGGATCTCAAACACAGGTGCTACTAATGATTTTCAAGGAAGCTTTGTTTTCAGGTTTAGATATGCAATATCTCCCTGCTGCTTTTCTAGAACTTCTTGACAAATTCAATGAAGTTTTTCCAGAAGAAATTCACTACCTGGATTGCCTCCTATAAGAGGTGTTAAGTCCTATTTTTACTTATTTTCTGGGTCCTTTTTATAGCTAATCTTCTGTCTTTTTACAGAGAACAAGTTATTTTTGAGTCCTTTTGTGTTTTTGTGAGAAAATGGGTCTGAAGACGAAAAATATAGATTTAGAGCTAAATTGGACTTCAAATGGATCAAAAGGTCTCCAAGTGGAACAAGAGGAAGAAACACTCGGAGGCGCACACCGATCAGTTGCACCACTGCACCGATCGGTTGACGATTCCAGAAAACTTCCATTTTGGCGATTTTGGAAGATATCCATTTCTCTCTTTTTGCCTTGGTTGTTACTAATGCTTGTCTTAGACGGAGTTCTAGATATTGTCCTTAAATGCTTGTGCGCAACAGAAGTTGGTAGAAACATTGTAATCCAGCCTAGGTTAGCGAGGTAATCGTTAACCCCTTTTTTACTAGTTTGTAGAGTCTTTTTAATAAAGAATCTTGTGTCTTTTCGTCAAGAACAATATGGTTTTATGGTGATTCAGTGTTTTGCATGATTATGGACTTGATCCATGAAATAAATAGATATGGGCTTCAAATGGGATTTAAATGTTCTAGAAGAGGAAGACTCCCGGATATACCAACCAATCAGTTGCAGTTTGCACCAATCGGTTTAGAAGAGCTCAAGAACCGATAGGGTTTAACTTTGCACGGATCGGTTGACACCTTTAGAATATTCTTATTCTCGATTCTTAGGATTTTTGAGCACTCTAAATAGGGAGCCTCGACCACATTCTCAAATCATTCAGATCTGAACGCAAAAACACTAAGAAGAGATCATTGTAATACTTTAGAGTTTTATTTTAGTTTTTGTAGTTTATTTTGCAATACAATTGTTTTTTCATTTGTCTTACTTATTTTTTGCAATTATGCTTGAGTAATTCTCTGTTAGACTTTTAGGGTTTCTAATAGGATGTTCTAGATAATGTTTGAACATGCATGATTAGTTAGAGAAGTGATGTTAGGGTTCTTCGCCTAGGTTGTTAGTAATGCTTATCTGAGACGGAAGTTGATATATCATGGTTTTTACCCGTTTTTAGCCATGATATAAGTCCTTTTGTTGAGTCTTTTCTTTAGTTTTAGAGTCTTTCAGGTTCTTTTCAAGTTAAAGGCGCATATGGAGCTAATTGGAGAATTTGGAAGTTTTTGAAGCAATCTGGAGTTGAAGCCGTTCGGGAAGAAGCTCAGCTTTGATCGACACTGAGGAGCATCGATCGACACCATTCATTTGGGAGAAACACGACCAAAGAACCTAGCATCGATCGATACCACTTACAATATCGATCGATGCCAGTGACCAGAACGCGAAACAAACCCGAAGATTATTCAGAAGTTTTCCTTATTTTTCGAGATAACTCCAAAACGTTTTGATTAGCTATTTAATTAGGTTTTGCAGCCTCCAGAAAGATACCTTGTGATTTCTGGAGATAGAGTTTTTCTACAATTGAGTCTTTGGAGAAGAATTCTTGAACCTCTTTGTATTCTTACTCTATTTCAATTTTATATGATATATATTCTATTCATGATGTTTATTGCATTCACCATGTCTGAATAGATTCCCTCTTAGGATTAGGGTTGCTTAAAGGTATTTGATGAATTATTAGATCTGAATTAATTGTTAGGGAATAATCTATAGAGCTCTTGACCTAGACTTGAGATTAATGCTTATTCTAGCCTCGCGAACTAGAATCTGATGTTAGGTTGCTTGATTGGCACGAAAGTGTGATTGATTGCCTGATCTAGTGTTTGGTGAGCAAAAGCCCTATTCGCAAAGAAATTTGGTTTAGGGATTTTGTGAACAATTGAACTTGACCGTTAATGCTTGTTTAAATTCATAGAATTTGCAAAGAAATTTGGAATTCTAGGTTTAGGCATAGATAGTTTTCGCAACGACAGTTGGTTTACTTTACATCTGTGTTTCAAGTTTGAGAGCGGAGCTTAATTTATTCCTGACAATTGATTTGATTTGATAATTCTGATTTGCCTGCAAGTTTCCCTAAGCCTAGCGTTTTCCTCCACTGAATTACTACCTGTTTTAATTGTTTTGCTATTCTTAATTTCATCTATTTGGCTTAGCTTAATTCATATTCTAGAATCTATTGAGTGTTATCTTGAGTCCTTGTGGATTGACCCCTAGAATACTACAGCGTCTGCTTAGATACTTTAGGGTATTAGATTTGAGCATATCAAATTTTGGCGCCGTTGTCGGGGACTCTAATTTCACCATTAGATTACGGTTTAAGAATTTCGACTAAGTGTTGAGCATCGATCGATACCCTCTTAGTATCGATCGATACTCGTTGTTACTTCCGTCACTTACGCGTTTTAACTTCTGTCTTTCAGGTGTATGCAGCATCGAGAGACCAGAGGAAGCAAGAACAAGCAGTTGATCAACCTATCTAACGAAGAGCTAGCTGAATTAGAGCGTACAATCAGAAAGCAAAAGAAACAAGCAGAGATGAACAATCCGATTGTGCTTGCTCGTGATGAGGCTGGGGTTTTGAGAGATCAGGAAGGTCACCTGTGTGACGCGCAGGGACAGAGAATTGATGCAGAAGGTAACATTATTGCCCCTGCACCGGTTGCTAATGCGGTTATCCCACCAGCTGTGCGTGGGAATGTTGGGAATGCTCAGGGTAATCGCGCCAGAACGCTTGGAGAATACAACAGACCAGATCAGTTCTATGCAAACCGATCTGCTATTCGTATTCCGACTTTTCAGAGGAACGACTTTGAGCTGAAGCCTGCCTACTACACTCTTGTAGGCCAGCATCCATTTCATGGTCTTTCTCATGAGCATCCCATGGATCATATCGAGAGGTTTGAGGATTTGGTCACCAGTATCAAATACAACGGAGTATCCAATGATTTCCTCTTCTGTAAGCTCTTCCCCTACTCTCTTAGTGGAGATGCAGCTTACTGGTTGAAGCAGTTGCCTCCAGGTTCTCTGACCACTTGGGAGGAAACCAAGACTGCTTTTCTGAATAACTTCTATGATGATGCGAGATCAGAGGAACTCAGGAACAAGATCTCCCAGTTTTCTCAGGGAGCGACTGAGGCATTCAAGGCCGCCTGGGTTCGATTTCGATCTTATCAGAGGGACTGCCCTCACCATGGTTTCTCGCAGGTTCAGTTGTTGGGTATCTTCTTCAGAGGGATCGATTGGAGGTATCAGATAGCTTTGGACGATGCAAGCAACGGTAACTTCAACACCAGGTATCCCGAGGACGCTTATGTGTTGATTGAGAATCTAGCATCTAGCAACAACACTAAGAATGCTGATTTTGAGAGAAAGAAGCAGAATGGTAATGATGATGGATTACAGATAACTGAGGTACATGCAAAGCTGGATTCAGTTCACAGTCTGTTATTGGGTAAGCAGCAGAAGGCAGTGCACTTTACTGAGGAAGTCGAGAACATCGAAGAAGGTGAAGCGGAGGATGTCAACTACATAGGTAGTAATGCGTTTCAGAATTCATACAACCGCATCTTCACTAACAGTGGGTACAGAGAGGAGGATTCAAATCTGATTTCAAGACTGCGAATTTCAGAGCTCAAAAGCCATTTCAGAACAGTGGGTACACTCGCACTTATGGGAATTCGTCCTATCAGACGCCACCTCCCAAGACTCAGGAAAGCAAGGTTGAGACCATGCTTGAACAGATTCTTGAGGGGCAGCAGAAGATGACCGTTGAATTCAACGAGAAGATGGACGCCTTATACACTGATCTGAATGGGAAAATTGAGGCTTTGAACATCCATCATAAGAAGTTGGAAACCCAGATTGCTCAGACTGCAGAAACTGTAAAGAGACAGGATGGTTTCCTACCGAGAAAGACGGTGAATCCGAGGGAACATGTTCATGCTATCACGTTGAGAAGTGGAAGAGAGGTTGCTCCAAGGTTGAAGAAGGCTTACTCACCTCAGCAACTCGTCGATCTTGCTGGAGACGACGATGACGACGACCAGTTTCCTGCAAATTCCCAGTATCAATCGATACTCATCCAGTATCGATCGATACCCCCCTTTCTCGATCGTTGCCTGTTCAGACTTCTATAGAACCAGTTGAAAAATCGAAGGCATCGATCGATACCCCCCCTACATCGATCGATACTCCTCCTAAGGCCGACCAGAAAAAGCAGACAACATGTCATGTCGGCAGAGTTTATGTACCGAAGGTTCTTTTCCCTCGACCCCCTGCTAAGTCTAAGAAGGAAATAGAAGAGGCCAGATGCAAAACGATGTTAGAAAAGATAGTGGTCGAACTCACGTTAGTCGATGCTATAAAGACTGCACCAGCTTTCAGAAGGTACATCAAGAGGATGGTTTCGAGCAATGTGAACCTTGAGGAGGGAGTACTGAGAATCACCCATGAGTACAGTGCGATTCTTCTCAACAAGATTCCAGAGAAATTACCAGACCCTGGTAGTTTTGTCTTGGACTGCACAATCTTCACGGAGAGGTTTGAACGTTCTCTTTACGATCTTGGTTCGAGTGTGAACCTAATGCCATATTCGGTAGCTAAGAGAATGGGAATGACAAACTTCACACCAACAAGGATATCCATGATCCTTGCTAATCGATCAATCCGATTCCCTGAAGGTTTACTCGAGGACATTCCGATCACCATTGGGAACTGCTTAGTTCCAACCGATTTCATCGTCCTTGAGTATGATGCTGAACCACGAGATCCAATGATATTGGGCAGACCGTTCTTAGCTACAGCTGGAGCCCTAATAGATTGCAAGAATGGGCGGATATCTCTCAACATTGGTGATCTGGTCATGACATTCAACATGGAGAAGATGATGAAGAAACCAACCATCGATGGTCAGACTTTCTTCATTGATACATTCAGTGAGCTATCAGATTAGTATTTCTTAGGAGAATCCCTTAGAGAGAGCTTTGCTTTGCTCGGCTGAGACAGAGACAGTTCCCACAGAAGTTGCTGTTGCCTATGCGACGATTCTTGACAACCAAGCAGAGGCATCGATCGATACCACATGAGGTATCGATCGATACCAACCCCTTCGTCCGGAAGAGCTGCAAATCTCTCGCACCAGGCCTGATTCTTTGCCTGATTGGAGTGAAGCGAAAGCTCCTAAGCTTGATCTAAAGCCACTCCCAGCTAGCCTGAGGTACGTTTTCCTTGGCCCTAACTCTTTTTATCCTGTGATTGTCAATTCTTCTTTGAACAACGCAGAAGTCGCCTTAATGCTGAGCAAGCTGAGCAAGTATCGCAAAGCTCTAGGCTATTATCTTAATGAAATTACAGATATATAACCAGATCTGTGCATGCATCAGATTCATCTGGAGGACGAGTCGAAGGCTTCAATAGAGCATCAGAGGAGACTTAACCCGAATCTGAAGGAAGTGGTTAAGAAAGAGATTTTGAAACTTATAGAAGCAAGAGTCATCTACGCCATTTCTGACAGCAGTTGGGTCAGTCCGGTTCATGTTGTTCCTAAGAAAGGAGGATTCACAGTGGTTAAGAATGAGAAAGATGAGCTGGTTCCAACAAGAACAATCACCGGGCATCGCATGTGCATCGATTACAGAAAGTTGCGACAAGGAAAGATCACATCCCATTGCCTTTCATTGATCAGATGCTGGAAAGACTGGCTAGTCATCTTTACTATTGCTTCCTGGATGGCTACTCAGGCTTCTTCCAGATCCTGATACATCCAGATGATCAGGAGAAGACGATTTTCACTTGTCCCTACGGCACATTTGCCTATAGGAGGATGCCATTTGGGTTGTGTAATGCTCCAGCTACATTTCAGAGCTGCATGATGTCCATTTTCTCAGATATGATCGAGGAATTCATGGAGGTATTTATGGATGACTTTTCTGTCAATGGGTCTTCGTTTAAGGGATATCTGGACAATTTGTGCAAGGTACTTCAGCGCTGTGAGGAGAAGCATCTAGTTCTGAACTGGGAGAAGTGCCACTTTATGGTTCAAGACGGCATCGTTCTGGGACACAAGGTCTCTAAGGCTGGGATCGAGGTCGATAAGGCTAAGATTCAGGTCATGACAAGCCTCCTGCCACCTACATCAGTGAAGGATATTTGGAGTTTCCTTGGTCATGACGGTTTCTATCGCAGGTTCATTCAGAATTTTTCCAAGCTCGCCCGCCCGCTTACTGCTCTGCTGTGTAAAGATGTCGCCTTTGATTTTACACCAGAGTGTCTTGCTGCGTTTGAGATGATCAAGAAAGCGTTGGTTTCTGCTCCTATTGTGCAACCACCAGATTGGAGCCTTCCTTTAGAGATCATGTGTAAAGCAAGTGAATATACAGTTGGATCTATTATAGGACAAAGGAAAGACAAAAAACTACATGTGATCTATTATGCCAGCAGAACGCTGGATGACGCCCAAAGGAACTACAGCACCACTGAGAAGGAATTGCTTGCTGTTGTGTTCCCTTTGAGAAATTTTGCTCCTATCTGATAAGGAAAAGGGCCCATAATATCGATGCCCCAACAGTCAAAAACTTTGACCTCGAGGATGAAGTTCTGTGGCATCTCATGTCGCTTACTGATCTTCCCTCTATTTGGCAGACATTGCATTGCGAGATAAAGGTGTGAGCGTCCTTGAACATTGTAGGCCACCAAAAGCCTGCTTGAAGAACCTTGGAAACTGTCTTGTAAGTAACAAAGTGGCCAGCATACTCAGACCCAAGGCAATGATGCAGCACCTCTGGTACCTTAGACTCGGCGAGACATCTTGTGAACATCCCATCGGAAGAGTGCTTGTACAAGTAAGGTTCATCCCAGAAGAAACTCTTTACATCGCGCATAAATTTCTTACTGTCATACTTCTTGAGGTGCAAAAAAGTAATTGGCTATGTGAGCATACCACGATCGAGCAGGAGTGGTCACAGCAGCGATGAGCTCCTCAGCATCAAAGTCACCTGTAGTCGAAATAGCTTCTACAGGTGGTGGGTATCGACCGATACCGGGTGGGTATCCTAGTCTCGATGAAATAAATCTTCTCCTCAGGTAGGGAGTCATCAATGGGTACGGCTTCATCGATCCGCATCCTCGAGAGATGGTCTACAACTCTATTCTCAACACCCTTCTTGTCTTTAACTTCAATGTCGCTTAGAGCAAAAGAACCCAACGGCATAGGCAAGGCTTGAGATCGTTGTTCTGCAGCAGATATTTGAGAGCAGCATGATCAGTGTGAACGATCATCTTGCTCCCTATAAGATAAGAGCAAAATTTCTTAAAAGAGAAAACAACGGCAAGTAACTCCTTCTCTGTAGTGTTGTAATTCCTCTGAGCATCATCCAACGTTCTGCTCGCATAGTAAATAACATGGAGTTTCTTGTCCTTTCTCTGACCCAGAACTGATCCAACTGCAAAGTCGCTCGCATCGCACATACTCTCGAAAGGGAGGTTCCAATCTAGCGGTTGAAAAACAGGTGCACTAACCAATGCCTTCTTAATCTGCTCGAATGCGACAAGACACTCTGGTGTGAAATCGAAGGTGATATCCTTGCATAAAAGGGCGGTTCGTGGACGGGCTAGCTTGGAGAAGTCCTTGATGAATAGTCGATAAATTGTGGCGGTTGAAGGCTCGTCATAAATTGAATCTTAGCTTTGTCAACTTTGATCCCAGCCTTAGAAACCTTGTGTCCCAGAACAATGCTCTCTTGAACCATAAAATAACACTTCTCCTAGTTAAGGACCAAATGCTTCTCCTCACACCTCTGTAGTACTTTGCACAAGTTATCTAGACAACCTTTGAATGAAGATCCGTAAACTGAAAAAATCATCCATGAACACCTCCATGAACTCCTCAATCATGTCTGAAAAGATTGACATCATACACCTCTGGAAAGTAGCTAGAGCGTTACATAATCCAAATGGCATTCATCTGTAAGCGAATGTGCCTTAAGGACATGTAAATGTCGTCTTCTCTGATCATACGGATGTATCGGGATCTGGAAGAAACCTGAGTACCCATCGAGAAAGCAGTAGTATGGGTGACTTGCTAACTTCTCCAGCATCTGATCAATGAATGGCAGTGGGAAGTGATCCTTCCTTGTTGCAGCATTCAGCTTCTTGTATTCAATACACATCCGGTGTCCAGTGATCGTTCTTATTGGGATCAGCTCATCCTTCTCGTTTTTCACCACAGTGATCCCTCCTTTCTTAGGTACCACATGAACTAGATTGACCTAAGAACTGTCTGAGATGGCGTAGATGATCCCTGCTTCCATAAGTTTCATAATCTCCTTTTTCACCACTTCTTTCAGATTCGGGTTAAGCCTCCTCTGATGCTCAATCAAAGCTTTCGACTCGTCCTTTAGATGAATCTGATGCATGCACAGGTCCGGTGATATACTTAAAATTTCATCAAGAGAATAGCCGAGAGCTTTGCGATACTTGCGCAGCTTGCTCAGCAGTAAAGCGACCTCTGCGTTGTTCAAAGAAGAATTGACAATTACAGGATATGTGGAATTAGGACTAAGAAAGACATACCTTAGATTAGCTTGGAGTGGTTTAAGTTCGATCTTAGGAGCTCTCTCCTCACTCCAGTCACCAAATGAATCGGGTTGTGTAGAGGTGACGACCAATTCCTCAGGTGGAGGTGAATGGTGTCGATCGATACTCTCAGTGGTGTCGATCGATACTCCTTGGCTGTTGTCAAGCATCTTGGCGTATCCAGCAACATCGTCACTTGAGTATACCTCTAAGTCAGCTGAACAGACCAGTGCTCTCTCTAGCGGGTTCTCAGGATGTTACTTCATGAAGTACTCGTCAGATATGTCGCTGAAAGTGTCGACGAAGAATGTTTGCCCATCAATAGTCGGTTTTTTCTTCATCTTCTCCATGTTGAAAGTCATGATCAAATCACTGATGTTAAGAGATATCCTCCCATTCTTACAATCGATTAGAGCTCCGGCTATTGCTAGGAAAGGCCTTCCAAGAATGAGTGGATCTTTTGGCTCTGTGTCATACTTGTTGAGCAAGATCGCACTGCACTCATGAGTAATCCTCATCACTCCCTCCTCAAGGTTCACATTGCTTGATACCATCCGCTTGATATATCTCCTGAAAGTTGGCGAAGTCATGATAGCATCGACAAAAGCAAGCTCAACAATCAACTTCTCTATCATTGCTCTACATTTGGCTTCTTCCACTTCCTTCTTAGTCTTGGTAGGAGATCGAGGGAAGTGTATTTTGGGCACGTAGATTCTTCCTATACTCAATGCGGTCTGTTTCCTCTCGACTTATGGGCAAGTGTCGATCAATGCAGTAGGCTTTGAAACGTCCTTGTCAGATCCTTGAACAGGCATTGATCAATGTTGTCTAGTCTCGGTCGATACTGGATGGGTATCAGTCGATACTGGTGTGATTTTGGGAGTGCCATCGTCGTCATCTTCAGCAAGATCGACGAGCTGCTTTGCAGTATAAACTTTCTTCCCTCCTGGACTGACTTTTTTTCACTCCTCAAGGTGATAGTATGAACATGTTCCCTCAGATTCATTGTTTTCCCTGGAAGAAAATCATCTTGTCTCTTAACTGCTTTTGCGGTCTGGCAACCTGAGTTTCCAGCTTCTTCTGATGAATGTTAAGGGCTTCAATCTTTCCATTCAGATCAGTGTACAAGGCGTTCATCTTCCCATTGAAATCAACAGTCCTCTTCTGCTGTCCCTCAAGAATCTGTTCAAGCATGGATTCAACCTTACTATCCTGAGTCTTGGGTGGTGGAGCTTGGTAAGATGAACTCCCGTAAGTGCGAGTGTATCCACTGTTCTGCACCAGTTTCTGGGCAAAGGAGTTTGCTCTGAAACTCGAGGGCTTGAAAACAGATTTGAATCCTCCTCGCTGGGAATTGTTGGTGAAACCTCGGTTGTTGTTGAATTGATACGATTGATTCTGAAAACCATTACCACCAATGTATTTAACGTCCTCTGCTTCAACCTCATCTATATTCTCGACCTCTTCAGCAAAGTGTACAGCCTTCTACTGCTTGCCTATCAACAAGTTGTGCACTGAATCCAGCTTCGCGTGCACCTCAGCAATCTGCGATCCATCAATATTTCCATTCTGCTTCTTCCTCTCGAAATTTGCATTCTTGGTACTATTGCTAGACGCCAAGTTCTCAATCAGCACATAAGCATCCTCGAAATATCTCGTTTTGAAATTACCATTGCTAGCAGCATCCAAAGCCATCTGATATCTCCAATCAATCCCTCGGAAGAAAATACCCAGCAACTGAACCTATGTGAACCCGTGATGCGGACAATCCCTCTAATAGGATCTAAATCTCACCCAAGCAGCCTTAAATGCCTCTGTTGCTCCCTGAGAAAATTAGGAGATCTTGTTCCTTAACTCCTCGGATCTCGCATCGTCGTAGAAGTTGTTTAGAAACGTGTTCTTCGTCTCTTCCCAGGTGCTCAAAGATCCAGGAGGCAACTGCTTCAGCCAGTAAGCTGCATCCCCACCAAGAGAGTATGGGAAAACCTTACAGAAAAGGAACTCATTGGGCAGTCCATTGTACTTGATACTAGTGACCAAATCCTCGAACCTCTCAATGTGATCCATAGGATGCTAGTGAGAAAGACCATGAAAAGGATGCTGAACCACAAGAGTGTAGTATGCAGGCTTCAGCTCAAAGTCATTCCTCTGAAAGGTGGGAATACGAATTGCAGACCGATTGGCATAGAACTGATCGGGTCTATTGTACTCTCCAAGCGTCTTGGCACGACTAACCAAAGCGTTCCCAACGTTCCCGCGCACAGCAGGTAGGACAACCTCGTTGGCTGGTGGTGCAGGGACAACAATGTTCCCCTCTGCATCAAGCCTCTGTCCTTGCTCATTACACAGATGACCTTCCTGATCTCTCAAAACCCCAGCCTCATAGCAAGCGAGCACAATTGGATTGTTCATCTCTATTTGCTTCTTTTGCTTCCTACCTCTGCGCTCCAATTCAGCTAGTTCCTTGTTGGACAGATTACTCAACTGCATTTTCTTGTTCCTCCTGGTTTCACGATTAGGCATACACCTGAAACACAAAAGTTAAGCACATAAGTAACATAAATTATGACGAGTATTCTAAGCTAAAATCTCATGGCGAAATTAGAGTCCCCGGCAACGGCGCTAAAATTTGATATGCTCAAATATAATACCCTAAAAGTACTAAAGCAGTAGCTGCATTATATTAGAGGTCGAACCACAAAGACTCAAGATATAAATCAATAGATTTCAGAATATGAATTAAGCTAAGCAAAATCAATGTAATTAATTAAAAATAGCAAACGATTAAAAACGGGTTGTAAGATCAATGGAGGAAAACGCTAAGCCTAGGAAAATTCGCCGGTGAATCAGAATTGCAGATCAAACAGATTGTCAGGAATATAATAAGCACTGTTCCTGAACTTGAAACACGAATATAAAACCAACCAACTTTCGCTGCAAAGATTATCTATGTCTAAACCTAGAATTCCAAATTTCTTTGCAAATCCTATGAATTCAAACAAGCATTAATGATCAGGTTCAATTGTTCACAAAATCCTAAACCAAATTTCTTTGCGAATAGATCTTTTGCTCACCCAACACTAGTTCAGGAAATCAATCACACTTTCGTGCCAAATAATCAACACTAGATGAAGAACTCTATGGAAATTCCCTAACAATTTAATTTAACCTAACAATTCATCAAATACCTTTGGATAATCCTAAACCTAACAAGGAATCTACTCGGACATGGTGAATGAAACAAACATCATGAGTAAAATAGATTGCATTAAAGAAATAGAGTAAAGAGTACAAAGAGGGTTCCAAATCTTCTCCCAAAACACTGCTACAAAATCTCTATCTTCGGGTATCAGTTCTCTCCCAAAAGTGGTTGGAAAACCATATTATATCCTAAAACACGTTTTGGGCTTAATTGTAAATAATAAAGTCTTATGGGCTAAAGAGCAGATTCTTCAAACTTGTAGAGAGTTGCGTGCCCTTCCTTGGATGTCGGTATCGACCGATACCATAAGTGGTATCGATCGACAAAGAGGCAGCGAGTCACGTTCCTTCCAAGTGTCAGTATCGATCGACACCAGGTGGTGTCAGTCGATACTGAGGCTTCATATCAGTTCCTGAACTGCTTGATCCATGTTCAGCTCCAAAATGCTCCAGAAAGCTTCAATAAGTCCAATTCAGCTTTAAACGTACCTAAATCCTGAAAAGACTCTAAAAGACTCCAAAAGTACTAGAAAGACTGAACAAAAAGGACTTATATCATGGTTAAAAGCGGGTTAAAGATATATCAGACGCCAACCGATCGGTGCAGCTGTTACACCGATCGGTTCTGAAGTTCTCGCTTACCGATTGGTTGGAGCCAAGGTAAACTTTCGAAAACCAGTTTAATCCGGTCAATTCACTCGAATTGGACCGATTAATCCAGTCAACCTCATCACTTCTTATTCTTCCCCGATTACTTCCTCCATTTTTCCAAAATTTCCAAAAACTTTCAAACTTTTTAAAACCTCACAACCCTCTCATTTTTCAAACCAATTTCAACAATTTTTAGCTGCTTTCAACTCAATATTATTTGTTATATCCGTTTCTAACCGATCTGTTGATAAGGGTTTCAATTTTCACCCTTTTGGTCGGATTTTCGTGTTTAAGCATGTGAGGGTTTTAATATTCAGTTCCTTGCATGTTTAGCTTGATTAATGGGTGAATAATATTGTTTTAAAAGGTTCTAGAGCGGTTTATGTTGTTAGATTTGAGCAGTTTTTTCTGTGAATTTTTGAATTTTTAGATAATGGAGGATGGTGATTTAAGGATTCTCGAGCTTGCATGTTGTTTAGGATATTTAATCTTGAATTATCCATAATATTAGAAGAATATTTAATGGGTTTGATGTTTGATTTTGATTAATTTGGATTCATTTTGAATTTAAGGCATTATTTTGTCTAAATTTTGAATTTTTACATTTTAACATTTGGATTCATTTAAAGAATTTAAGAAGTTGCATAATTTGTTATAACTATTTTAAGATCGGAACTTTTTCGAAGGTTTTCTGTTTGCGCAATTTTCTATCAAATTTATGAAATACCAAAAAGTTTTCATACTAGGCGAAAGTTTGAGACAGGCTAGAGCAACCAGCACAAGGATCATGGACACTCATTACCAGGAGATGAGCGATTATGACATTGCCGCTTGAGAATGGTTGTTGAGCTTCAAACTCCATCCCACGAGATTTCATCAAGATCAGATCCTCAAAGAGCTGGGCCTCAAGGAAGAGGTACACAAAATGCTGGACATGATCGAGTTTGGTACTTTCCCTACAAAAATACTGGGTTTTGCACGAGAAGCCGGTACAAGGATTTTTGGCTTCTGTAGATGTGCATTAGCCTATAGGACTTGATGTGGCCTCCAAAGGATGGATCAGTTTCTTCATCGACGGGCATCATTACAAGCTATCCGTCCACAATATTTCATCAGGGTCAGATCCTCGAAGAGCTGGGCCTCAAGGAAGAGGTACACAAAATGCTGGACATGATCGGGTTTGGTACATTCCCTAAAAACATACTGCGTTTTGCGGCTTCTGTAGAGGTGCAATTACCCTATAGGACTTGATGTGGCCTCTAGAGGATGGATCAGTTTCTTCATCGACGGGCATCATTACAAGCTATCCGTCCACCAGCTCTGCGATATCTTGGGTTCTCACAGTGTATGGGTACACGTGCTGGCATTGTCTTCGATCCTAAAGAGTTATGGACCATTATCGGTTCAGGTACCTATGTTTCTAGGGCCTGGAAGAAGACTCAGATTAGGAACCCCGTGCTGCGCAGTGTTGCTAAATTCATCAGCAACATTATCTTCAACAGACAAGAGGTTGGGACCTTAGGACCTATGAGCTTTGGATGCTTAGGGAGGCAGTTCGCGAGTACATAGAGGACCTTGATGATGACATTTATGGAGAGCCACATGATGAGGACTTCCACGCAGAAGCGGAGTTATATTTACTCAGGGAGTTTTGTCACGCCTATTCTTGATGTTATCGGGATCTCGCTCCCTCATCGTACACTCGAGAGAAGATCCATGTTCATTGATCGATAGCATCTCTACCACACTGCCATCCAAGTCAGAGACACTTTCATTCTGTAGTTCCAAAAACGCATGGGTCTCTACATATACCTGCAGCCCCTTGCATGAAAGCTTACTGATGATACTTCACATACTCGGCTGGATTTCATGCCTTTCACTGCTGCTCTCTGTGCTTGTCCTTCTAGGAATACCTGTACCACATGCCGTCGACAGGCCCGACAACTACTAAGTGCTATCTCGTGCATCCACTTCTTCTCAAGACCCGCTGCTCGATTTTGACGAGACGGAGTTCACTTATAGTGATCTGCCAGAGACTGTCAGCGACCAGGAGAGGATTTGACATGTGCAGGGGTGTCGTAGAAGAACAACAGGATGCTCCTTCTACTTTTAGGAGTCTTCTGGAAGATCGACCATGCTCCGTTTCAGGTCTAGACGAAGTCGCTTTGTCTGTTCCGAGAGCCAACCCCTTCCACGACAATGTGCCTTCTACCACAAGTACGACTCAGAGGACACATCTAGCTCAAATGGCTACAGAGGAGGACACATTCCACGAGAGAGGGCTAGACACCAGAAAGGCTATGAAAAATAAGATTTAGGTTTGCAAATCGATCGGTTCATAGGTTTTACCGATGAGTTGTGGGTAAGTTAGAAACTGATCAAATGCACCTGTTCATTGATTAGTTGGAGGATAATTTTGAAACCTCCTGTCTCTGTATTTTTTAATGGGACTAATATTTTTCTAGTTTTCTTTTGTCTTTTTAAAATTTTCACCAGCCCTTCTTCCTTCTTTATACACCGGGACTGTGTAGTTCAGGTCTCGTGAAAATTTTCAAAATTTTATCGAGTCATTTCAGTAAATCTAGGGAACAAGGAGCTTTTACCGGGGCTTGCTTTGAGACAACCTTCCAACAGCCTATTCAGAATGATTTTAGAAGCTGAGCTGAAGTTTGGAAAGACCAAGAGTAGACACAATATTCAAGAAAGTCCCTATCGCTTTGAAACTTGAATGATTTGAACTTAGCCTTAACTTATGGAACATCGAAGTTGGACTTAATTTATCTCACTTAGGTGCTTGGTAATCATTCTATGGATTAGATATTCGGACTTATACCATGTTTTACCACTCTTTTTATCTCCGAATAGCTAGGCTCATCTTTAGCGTAGTACCACACCTTGCATCCTAATCTTTTATTCAAACCCCATGCATTTCTCTTGATCATCGCCACTATGTGCATAAAATACGGAATATACGGACCGACATAGCTAACCTTTCATTATGATTAGAGTTGTTAAACGTACGATTTTGGGATGGTTATTAAGCTTATGTACGTTAAGTCTTGTTGACAGAATTTTTAAAGCTTTCTTAGAGAATGTAAAAAAAATTATAAAATTCGTGATGCTTGATTTTGTAAGACAAGAACCGGTTTCATCTTTCCTTGTAAATAAAAAACGAGAGTTTTAGGAAAAGAGAAGAAAAGTACCAGAAAAGTTTAAGTTTCAGTAAAAGAATGCATCAAGGGAATTTCAGGACATTTTTGGGTTTATATCGGGTTTTGAGATACTTTAGATAATCTAAAGTGAAAAGACGGTTATGTATGCATCAATTGGTTCATGTGTCATTGTGATTATGCATAATGATTTGCATCTTAAATTTTTAAGATAAGCCATAAACACTTGAATCACTTTAAATATCTCTTTACCGAGACAATATTATGTTCGATATCCCCTTTATGAGAGTGCACGCAAAATTTAGTCGAATGTCAAAAGATTAAGTTCATTGATTTCGAGAGTTTCGTGTGATTCTTGGATGGCTTTAGCTAGTCTTTATTGATTATTCTTCCTCCAAACTGTTGGCTCTAAATCTTTCTTTCTCCTTCCTCGTTTCTTCATAATCTAAATATAGCACCAAAATCCATGATATTTTACAGAAGTCCATAAAATTAGAGAAGACTCCAAAAAATATGCAAATGCTTAAAAGACTGGAGACTAAATAGTTTAAAAAAAAACCATGTCATCAACATGCTATGATCGCATCATCCCAGCATTGTCAAATGTCCAATGAAGAGAAAAATCGATATAAATAAACACATTAATTGATTGAGATCTTTCTGACGATCAAACAAGAGTTGTTCCTAGCAATAGTTCATCCCCTCAATGTTGTAACTACTTCCTATGTTTTATGGGTGAATTGCTAAAATTAGACCCAAAATTGAGTTTCAATGCAAAACTAGAACTCAAATTGAAACAAATGCAAAACTTGACTTTAAGGGTATGGAAATTACATTAACCCCCTTATTTGCATAAAAAAAAAACAGAAACCGCAATTACAGTTCTAACCTCCGCGCAGCGTAGACTTCTTGAACGAAGTCTCACAGTAAACTTTGTTCATGACATCCAAGAAGTCTGAACCGTATTAAACCTTAGATTTAAATTAGGAAAATAATAAAAAATAATTTCAATGCAATTTCTTCTAAAGAAAATAAGATTATCTAAAATATGAACTTTATAAATTAAAATTTTCGAAACTTCCATAAAATTTAAATATGTAAGGTTGATTGTGTTTTAAAATACCATAAACAGTCGCAGTCTTCGACCATGAAGTCTGGAACCGTAATTAAATGTGAAATTTAATTTAAAAAATGATTAAAAAATATTTTGATCAAACTTTTTGAAAAAATAATTATTTTAAATCAAAAGAAATAGGTTTTAAAATAAAATTTCATAAAACTAAGTCATTTGATGTAAAGCATGTGAGGCATATAGGTTAGAGGTTGCCAATGGCTAAGAATCCATGCATATATGTTTAGGGTTAGACTTAGTTTAATATGTCTTTGATATAAAATGGCTATCCTTCGTATAGTTGTTAGATTTTGGATATATTATATTATTTTGATGTCAAATGTTAGTATTTGTTAACAAAAAGTGAGAAAAACATTCGAATTTTAGAGTTTAGGGCTTACAGACTTCTCGAGTCTCGGGTGAAGTCTCACAGTAGACTTCGTGTGTGAAGTCTGTAAAATTTTGTTAGCGTAAACATCTTTGTAGAAGCCTGAAATTCAAATAAATCCAAAATTTCGAAAATTTTCGCGAAAAATTGGAAAATTTCAAAAAATAATAGACTTCGCTAGAGAAGTCTGCGAATGTTAATGGTTTTCTAGAACATAATCAACCTTACATTCTTTAATTTTATGAAAGTTTCTGAAATTTTAATTTATAAGTTCATATTTGGATAATCTTATTTTCTTTAGAAGAAATTGCATTGAATTTATTTTTTATTATTTTCTTAATTTAAATCTAAGGTTTAATTACGGTTCAGACTTCGATCATGAAGTCTGGAACCGTAATTAAATGTGAATAACACACTTACACGCGAACGGATTAATCCTGCATAATTTAAGCACCATGGTCACCGCTTCACCCCTCCTGGTCATAAAGTCATTCCAGAAGTTATAAGCGTGTTCGCTGGTTGCCACACACTTTAACATATTGTCCCAATTATGATAAATAAAAGGTGGTTGTAAATTACAATAATGTGAGTTTCTTCATGGTATTATTATTGTTTGGTTTTAACTTACATGGCATCTTTGATATGAAACACACTCTTTGTATGTGCACGGCCATGTGGACTCTCTTGAAGGAGGCATGTCTTGCAGAGCATACCTATAGTATTTACATCATAAGTGTTCTCTTTCAGCTATATCCATATAAATTATGGTTTAACAAATTTGCATGCATACTTATAACAACGTTTGTTTTGGTTTTGATGTCACGGATTTGGGTCAAAACTTAAAAAATCCAAGTAGTGCTTGTCATTCAAAGGAACAATTTTTATGATTCCAGTCTTTGTAGACAGAATTGTTAAGTACGAAGCGAGATTTTGTTGCACGGAACCCTGCAAATCCTGGCCGTACTGCTACTTTCTGTATTTCAATCAAGTGCCCTTCATACTTCACCAATCCAGAGAAAGTTGGCACATGTACTGAAGTAATCATAAACTCCATCTTAGTTCCCTGCATAAGAAAAAGCATCACCAAAGTATTGTATTGTCAGATCCATGTGACTGCATGTCTGCATGTAAAAACATAAAACCTAAGTGAATCTCTCTTACTACTTCATCTACTAATACGTAGGACCAGTAGGGACCTTTTTTGAAAACAGAGTAAGAGTAGGCGTGGAGAATCTTGACTTTAAAACACCAATATGTTTTGCTTCCATTGGCTCTTTCATTTGCTTCGGCTAGAAAGTTGTAAGCATCCATCGGGATTTTTTAAAATTGTTGTGAGTTTTGTGTTGCTGAGATAAAAGCAGTGAAGAAACAACTTCGTCTATGGAGGTAGAATGATTAATAGATGGGAAACTGAAAAGACGGACGTATCTTAAGGACGTGACTTTATTAAAAAAATGCAGCATTTTTAGTTCTTTAATGTTTTGTTTTAAGGGTTACAGACTTCTTCAGTGATGTATGTATGTATGTGAAGTCTGTAAGCGAAGTCTCCAAATGAAGTCTGAAATGATAGATTATAGACTTCATGCGCAGATATCACGCGCAGATTTCTCCGAGAGACTTTATTGTCATGCTCAATCAGTATGGGTGTTCAATAATGGCTTTGGGACATCGGAAAGGGAAAAGACAAAGTCATTATGAATGGACTCAAGACCAAAAGTTCGTTAATCATTAGAATAAATTTAGAGTTTACAAACTTCTTTGGCGAAGTCTGCTAATAGACTTCGTCTGTGAAGTAACCGATTTATCAGACTTCGTTGTAGAAGTCTAATTTCGAAAACTTTCAAAAAGTTTCAAAACTGAAAAGACAAACGTATCTTAAGGACGTGACTTTAGAAAAAAAAATACAGCGTTTCTGGTTCTTTAATGTTTTGTTTTAAGGGTTACAGACTTCTTCAGTGATGTCTATATGCAAAGATCTCCAAATGAAGTATGAAAATGACAGACTATAGACTTAATGCGCAGACTTCACACGCAGACTTCCCCGAGAGACTTCATGCTCATGCTCAATCATTATGTATGTTCAATAATGGCTTTGGGACATCGGAAAGGGCAAAGACGAAGTCATTATGAATGGACTCAAGACCCAAGGTTCGTTAATCATTAGAATAAATTTAGAGTTTACAAACTTCTTTGGCGAAGTCTGCTAATAGACTTCGTCTGTGAAGTAACCAATTCATCAGACTTCGTTGTAGAAGTCTAATTTCGAAAACTCTCAAAAAATTTTGAAAACTTTCAAGATTTTTGGGGTCAAAATTTTGGACGGCAAAAAAATCAAATTTACATTTACTAAACAAGATAAAACTCAAATTGCAATAGTTAATCTAGGTTAAAAATTTAAAAATCTCTATCGCTCTCTTTCTCCTCCGAATCACCAAACGTCGCCGGAAATCTCTAAACGTCGACACTCTATCAAGTCTCCTACGATCGTCGCCATCGTAAGTTATAGATATTCTTCATCCCTGCGGGAAAACACCAAACTCTATCTTTCAGGGTTTGCTCGCAGTCGCCGTCGACAAAACGCCGAATCCTCACTTTTTCACTGAACTGTTGTCGTGGACTAGGAATTCTCGCCAGAAAATCACCATACGACGACACCCTCTCTGCGACGACACCCTCTCTCTACTCTTTTCTTAGAACTGTTTCATCTTTTTTTTTCTGTATCTAATCCCATATTTTATTTGATTCGCAGATCTGGGAATCGCAACCGTCTATTCACATCTTCAATCTTTATTCATCTACAAATTCCATTTCAGTTTTTCGTCTGTCCCTTTTCTTATCTCGGATTTGTAGTTACTAGAGTGTTGGAGACTTCATAAGGAAAGTCTACTACATAGACTTCATAAAGGAAGTCTATAAGAAGACTTCACCGGCGAAGTCTCATACACTTCACAGTTATCTAACTTCCCATTTTTTTCCTTTTGTTACATAGGTTTGTAATATGAATTAAGCTAAGTAAAATCAATATAATTAAAAACAACAAACGATTAAAAACTGGTTGTAAGATCAATGGAGGAAAAACGCTAAGCCTAGGGAAATTCTCCGATAGAATTGCAGATCCAATAGAATGTCCTGAAGATATTAAGCATCGTTCTTGAACTTTAAACACAAATGTAAAATCAACCAATCGTCGCTGCGAAGATTATCTATGTTTAAACCTAGAATTCCAAATTTCTTTGCAAATCCTATGAATTCAAACAAGCATTAATGATCAGGTTCAATTGTTCACAAAATCCTAAACCAAATTTCTTTGCGAATAGGTCTTTTGCTCATCTAACTCTAGTTCAGGCAATCAATCACACTTTCGTGCCAATCAAACAACCTAAGATCAGATTCTAGGTCATGAAGCTAGAATAAGCAGTAATCACAAGTCTAGATGAAGAACTCTATTGAATTTCTCCTATCAATTCAGATCAACCTAACAATTCATGAAACACCTTTGAATAACCCTAAACCTAACAAGGAATCTACTCAGACATGGTGAATGAAGCAAACATCATGAATAAAATAGATTGCAAAAAAAGAGTAGAGTAAAGAGTAACAAGGGTTCGAAATCTTCTCTCTCAGGACCAGATTTTCTGACTTCTCTCCCTCTCTCCAAACCCGAATAATGAATAAAATCAAATCTTCTCCCTAAAATTGGCTAAAAACCCTAAATATAATGCTAAAACCCGTTCAAGGCTTAATTGTAAATAATAGAATCTTCTGGGCCAAATTGCAGAATCTTCAAACTTGTAAAATCACGTGTTTTCTTTTCCTGCAGTCACTGTCGATCGATACTGGGTTGGTGTCGATCGATACTGGGTTGGTGTCGATCGACACCAAGACTTTGTGCTCGCCAGACTGGACTGTCTTCACGAAAACTGGCATAACTTTTGATCGCACCGTTAAACCACTTCCAAATGAAAGCTAATCCATTGATCTGTCTTGTATCCAAATTTGTGCTCAATCCAACGGTGGAAAATTATTCAACGGACGCCAAAAAGCTCCACAATACTCCAAAAGCTCCAATTAAGCTCCAAACATGCTAAAACTTGAAAAGACTCAAAAAGACTACAAAAACACTATAAGGACTCTAAAAACAAAACCTATATCATGGCTAAAAATGGGTAAAAACAATGATATATTAGTCTGCAGCTTTGTCGAGATAGCATTTGAGGAGATGTTCCCATGGTGGGATGATAATGAGGAGGATCAAAGAATTGTCAACATTGTGAAAAAATATTTGGAAGATTGTCAATATGAATCCTTGGTAGTGGCAAAAAAAAACATTGGCCATCTTTTGGTGTGTTGCCCAAGGAAAACAAGGTGAAGGTGAAGGTGAAGGATGAGGTGAAGGATGAGCCGTACGAGGGCACGTATCATGGCATTAAGTGAGAGTTATAAGCTCTTGAAGAGGGTAGTTTAAAGAAAGCTCGTCTATCCTCTGATGTATAATTTGAGAAGCGCTTATGTGATGCGTTGAAGGATGCAGTTGACGCTCGACTCAACACGTTTGAGGCAGAGTTGAGGGGCAGTTGGTTGAATTTGGAGAGAAGATTGTCTTACTCACTAACAAAGTAGATGATCTGAGTTGTGCTTTTGATAAGTTCACCAACGGAGTTATGAAGAAAGAACCCGAGGAAGTGAAAGAGAATCCTTTGGAAAATCAGGCTCAATTTGATGCCAAATCAAATGCTTATGAAGATGGGGTTAATCTTCCTCCTCTTAACCCAAAGATTCCCAAAAAGAACATAAACCAGCTTAGTAAGAAGGAGGATATTGAGGAGTCTAAGAAGGAGAGGAAAAGTATAAGAGTAGCTGCCAGGAGTAGTTAGTCACACAAATGATGTGAATTATGAACCTTGTTGGATTGTTGTTGGCATGTTTAACTCTTATTTTAGAAACTTGTAAATTTTATATTTGAATGATGTTTGTTAGTGTGCCTTATCCATGTGAAATTGCAATAAAACAATGTTAGATTCCAACTATGCAAAGTAGTGTTAACCAAGGAAGTGAATCAAATGTTGTGATGGTGGATAAACCCAAAGAAGTAGATATGGAGTTTGATAAAGCAAAAAGAGCAAAACAGAGCTTGAAGGAGAAAACAACATCGCTCATGGCTAAGAAAATAAGTGATCAGCTAAAGATGAAAGAGAGGCAGGTTGTTCGCCCTGGTACAGAGACTATACTTCCGGCTAAGCCAGTTGCATGCGGAAATGGCTATAAACGTTTTCGTTTTATCGACAAGGACCAAAAAAACAAGCTGATTGTCTTCTTGGAGACTTGCCCGTAACTCGCACTATTTTAGAGTCTTAAACCTAGTTTATGTGACGTGATTTTGAATGTGTGTGTGACAACATACTTTAGAGAGACGAAGAAGAGGAACCTTGAGAAAGACTCAAGCACATTCTGGTACCGCACGCTGCGGTCTCCCACAAAATGGCTTCGGGACCTGGTGAGACTTCGTATAATAAGTCTGATAATGAAGTCTCATAGTGAAGTCTGAAAGTGAAGTTTTAGAGTGAAGTCTGAGAGTGAAGTCTCAGACTGAAGTCTAACAGTGAAGTATACACTTCATTCTGAATTGTAATTCGATAGTTCATTCTCACACTTCACTCTGAGACTTCACTTTCAGAGTTCATATGGAGACTTCTGTTTTTTTTATATCGTTAATTGTAAGGTTCCTTTACCATAACTAATTATTTTCTTACTGCAGCACATTGATGCTGGAATCAATCTATTAAAACAACGGTTCACGAATCATCCAGAATGGTTTAGGAGCGACATAATCTGCTTCATTGATTCGATCTTCACCACGTTGTGGAAGTCTAAGTACCAAGAATTTCAAATGACTGCTGATGAAAAGGGGTTAGGCAGATTGCTACCTCTTGGGGTGTTGATCTCTACACAGGAGAGCAACCAGAGTTCTGCAGATCTAACAAGATGTGGGGTGTAGATGTGGATGAAATCTAAACCTCCCTTAACATCAAGGATATGCATTGGGTTGCGTTAATGATTCAGGTTCATAAGAGACACATCGTTATTTGGGATATCAATCTAACAGTAAGCAAAGATAAGGAGATTGACGCTGCAGTATATATCATATTTGCGATATAATGGCTTATCTTATGAACCTTCTTGCTCCTACGGATCAAAAAGCTAAGCACCCTTATGTTCCCTACACATACGAGCGGGTTCCACAAACAACAGTTCCTAAAAACTTTCAGAGCGGTGACTGTGAAGTGTATTGCCTGAAGTACATCGAGTGTCATGCGCTTGGCATACCATTTCCTCCAAACCTCTTGTGTGATAAGAACATCAAGTTCATAAGGGAGAAGCTGGCAATAGAAATATTGATATGCTCAAATATAATACCCTAAAGTATCTTAGCAGTAGCTGTAGTATTCTAGGGGTCGAACCACAAAGACTCAAGAATTCACTCAATAGATAATAAGACTCGAATTAAGCTAAGCGAACAAAGTAATGCAGGAAATAAGCAGCAGAATAATAAAAGTTGTAAAATTCAATGGAGGAAAGACGCTAGGCTTAGGGAAATTCGCCGGTGAATCAGAATTGCAGATCAAATACAATGTCAGGAGGATATTAAGCACTGTTCTTGAACTTGAAACACAAATGTAAAATCAACCAACTGTCGCTGCGAAGATTATCTATGTCTAAACCTAGAATTCCAAATTTCTTTGCAAATCCTATGAATTCAAACAAGCATTAATGATCAGGTTCAATTGTTCACAAAATCCTAAACCAAATTTCTTTGCGAATAGGTCTTTTGCTCATCTAACACTAGTTCAGGCAATCAATCACACTTTCGTGCCAATCAAACAACCTAAGATCAGATTCTAGGTTTGATATATCTATGTTTTTGCCCCGTTTTTAGTCATGATATAAGTCCTTTTTGTTGAGTCATGTGGTATCGATCGATACCAGCCCCTTTTCCAGAGGAGCTGCAAGTCTCCCGCCCAGGCCCGATTTTTCACCTAATTAGAGTGAAGCGAAAGCTCTAAGCTTGATCTAAAGCCACTCTCAGATAGCCTGAGGTACGTTTTCCTTGGCCTAACTCTACTTATCCTGTGATTGTCAATTCTTCTTTGAACAACGCAGAGGTCGCCTTCCTGCTGAGCAAGCTGCGCAAGTATCACAAAGCTCTCGGCTATTTCTCTTGATGATATTTCAGGTATATCACCAGATCTGTGCATGCATCGGATTCATCTGGAGGACGAGTCGAAGGCTTCAATAGAGCATCAGAGGCGACTTAACCCGAATCTGAAGGAAGTGGTTAAGAAAGAGATCTTGAAACTGCTGGAAGCAGGAGTCATCTATGCCATTTCTGACAGCATTAGTGGTCAGTCCGGTTCACGTTGTTCCTAAGAAGGGAGGATTCACAGTGGTTAAGAATGAGAACGATGAGCTGGTTCCGACGAGAACAATCACTGGGCATCGGATGTGTATAGATTACAGAAAGCTAAATGCTGCAACAAGAAGGATCCACTTCCCATTGCCCTTCATTGATCAGATGCTGGAAAGACTGGCTAGTCATCCTTACTATTGCTTCTTGGAGTGCTATTCAGGCTTCTTCCAGATCCCGATACATCCGGATGATCAGGAGAAGACGACTTTCACTTGTCCCTACGGCACATTTTCCTACAGGAGAATGCCATTTGGTTGTGCAATGCTTCAGCTACATTTCAGAGATGCATGATGTCCATTTTCTCAGATATGATCGAGGAGTTCATGGAGGTATTTATGGATGACTTTTCTGTCTATGGTCTTCGTTTAAGGGATGTCTGGATAATTTGTGCAAGGTACTTCAGCGTTGTGAGGAGAAGCACCTAGTTCTGAACTGGGAAAGTGCCACTTTATGGTCCAAGACGGCATCTTTCTGGGTCATAAGGTCTCTAAAGCTGGGATTGAGGTTGATAAGGCGAAGATTCAGGTCATGACAAGCCTCCTGGCCTACATCAGTGAAAGATATTCGGAGTTTCCTTGGCCATCCCGGTTCTATCGCAGGTTCATTCAGGATTTCTCCAAGCTAGCCCGCCCGCTTACTGCTCTGCTGTGCAAGGATGTCACGTTTGATTTTACACCAGAGTGTCTTGCTGCGTTCGAATTGATTAAGAAGGCGTTGGTTTCTGCTCTTATTGTGCAACCACCAGATTGGCGCCTTCTTTTGAGGTCATGTGTGATGTGAGTGACTATGTAGTTGGATCTGTTTTGGGACAAAGGAAGGACAAGAAGCTGCATGTGATCTATTATGCCAGTAGAACACTGGATGACGCTCAAAGGAACTACAGCACCACTGAGAAGGAATTGCTTGCTGTCGTGTTCTCCTTTGAGAAATTTCGTTCCTATCTGATAGGAAGTATGGTGATTGTGCACACTGACCATGCTGCTCTTCGATATCTGCTGCAGAATAAGGATATGAAGCCTCGATTATGTCGATGGTTTTGCTGCTCCAAGGTTTTGACATGAAATCAAGGACAAGAAAGGAGAAGAGAATGGCGTTGCAGATCATCTCTCGTGTATGAGGATCATTGAAGAGGTTCCCATTGATGATTCTTTGCCCGAGGAGAAAATATACTTCATTGAGACTGGTTCTGCTTCGGTTCTGTCGATGAAGAATTCCGGCATCGATCGACACCCTTGTAATATCGAGATGATGCCCTCGAGCGCTATTGCCTTCAGTCTACAATCCCAGCAATCAATCGATACCCTCACTGTATCGATCGATACCAGAGACCTTCCATCGCCGATTCTCTACAAATCACTCTGAATTTGAGAATCTTTGGCGATCACTTCCCTGCTGTACCTTGGTATGCCGATCGCCAATTACCTTGCTACTGATCTAGAACCAAAGCACCTAAAGAAGTATGTGAAGAAGAAGTTCATGAGAGATGTCAGACGCTACTTTCTGGGATGAGCCATATTTGTACAAGCATTGTTCTGATGGGATTACAGAAGGTGTATAGCTGAGTCTGAGGTGCCGGAAATCCTGTTTCACTGCCATGGTTCTGAAATATGTTGGGCACTTTGCTACATTCAAGACGGTCTCTAAGGTTCTTCAAGCCGGTTTCTGGTGGCCTACGATGTTTAAGGATGCTCACACTTTCATTTCCGCTGTGATGTATGTCAGAGACGAGGGAAGATCAGCAAGCGTCATGAGATGCAACAGAACTTCATCCGGGAGGTTGAGGCTTTGATTGCTGGGGTATTGACTTCATGGGACCATTTCCCCATCGCGACAGAACCGCTACATTTTAGTCGCGCGTCGCTATGTCTCTAAGTGGGTAGAAGCAATTGCTAGTCCTACCAACGATTTGCCGTGGTCTGAAGCTTTAAGACTATCATCTTCCACGATTTGGAGTACCCAGAGTTGTCATCAATGATGGGATACTCACTCATCAACAACATCTTCGAGAAGCTGCTGAGGAAGTATGGTGTACACCACGCGTTGCCACGCATATCACCCTCAAACCAGTGGACAAGTAGAGGTCTCCAACAGATAGATCAAAGAGATCCTGGAGAAGACAGTTGGTGCTACACGGAAGGATTGGGCGCTGAAACTAGACGACGCTCTTTGGGCCTACAGAACGGCGTTCAAGACGCCACTCGGTACAACACCATTCCATTTGCTGTATGGAAAGGCATGCCATCTTCCTGTTGAGATGAGCACAAAGCAGCTTGGGCTAACAAACTGTTGAATTTCGACATCAAGTCTGCTGCACAAGGCGACTGGTTCAGTTGAATGAGTTGGATGAGATCAGACACTCCGCCTATGAGAAGTCCAATCTGTACAAGGAAAGGACCAAAGCCTATCATGACAAGAAGATTCTTTCCGACACTTTTGAACCAAATGACCAGGTTACTTCTGTACAACTCTCGTTCGCAATTGTTTCCTGGGAAATTGCGTTCTCTGTTGGTCTGGTCCCTTCACGATCAAAGAAGTCTGCCCTCATGGTGCTGTAGTGTTGCTGAGTGCTGAAGGGAAGAAGTTTCACTATCAATGGACAGAGAAGTGAAACACTATTGGGCGAAAGCCACCATTCCAGATGGGCACATTGTCCCTCTGGTTGAACCACCCGCTGCCTGACTGACCTCATGTCAAGCTAATGACATTAAACAAGCGCTTGGTGGGAGGCAACCCATTGGTGAGTCTGTACATAGTCTTTATTTTGATTTGTTAGTTTTGTTTTTTGTGTTGTGTTTTCACGTGGAACCAGGTTCTAACAACAAGCATCGCATCGATACCCCTTGGTATCGACGATACCATTAGCCTAAAGGGAGTTGTGCTAAACGCTGGGCATCGATCGATGCCACTTACGGTATCGATCGATACCCAGCACCCAAGTAAGTTTTTCTATAAAACCCTCGGGTCTTTTGCTAAGTCTCTCCTTCTCTTCTATCGCTCGACGCCGCCCTTGTCCCTCTCACCCTCTCACATTTTTTTTCGGTTCTTCATCATTTTCTTTGATTTCAAATCCTATTCCACTCAGATTTTTGAGTGCATTGTCATTCTTTCATTCACTCCTTCGATCTACCAGGTATTGTACTCGATTTCATCCTTTTAGATGTGTTGGCAGATTCGATTTGGGGTTTCCTTTGTTGTGAAGCTTTGGCTCTGTTTCTTGTCATCATTAGCTATAGGTGAATGAAATTGTCACATTAGGATGAGAATAGATATGATAGGGGCGGAGTAGATTTTGGGATTCGAATTTAGGATGATAGATTGGAAATTGGGTGATATATGTGCTGAACTTTGCGATTTTGTCTCAAGCATCGATCGATACCCCTTGGTATCGATCGATACCCGACCTATAACAGAATGAATTTCGCAATGCAATATGTCGGGACTTTGTGCCTCATTTTCGAGACGTAGGAGCTATTCTAACTTCTGTTTTTGTTTTGAATTGTCTCAGATGGCTCCCTGCAAGAGGACACGACAGGATGACGCTTCCAGTTCCAACCCCCCACGCCACAATTATGATCTCCAAGACGAGGTGGAGGCATTTTATGACTCACATTGGCACGCCGGAGTCATCACCGCCATTCTTACCGGCGATCGCTACAGGGTCATGAAGGGAGGTTTCACAGAGGACACTGGCCGTCAGAGGGGAGGTTTCATTGACGCTCACATCAGTAATCTGAGGCCTGCGCCGCGACGTTCACCATCTCCTTTTACCCCTGTACCTGTTGCTAGGCCTCCCTGGCCTAAGTTGGAGGAGAAGAGGATCATTCCGTGACGCGATTGGGCAGGATTGCCTAAGGAGGAGACAAAAAGTGAGGCCTGCATCTATAGGCCAATAGTTGAGGAGTGGGAAGACTAAGACACTCTGTTCTACAACGAGTGGCTGCGAGTTGTCATCCTGCCTACGCGCTTCATCGATCCTCTCACCATGCGTCGTCTAGGCATCGACTTGGATCTTTCTACCATGCTCGAGAAGATTGGACTGGGCACTCTCTACTCACGGCAGTATGATCTGTACCCAGACCTTGTTTGTCAGTTCCTCGCCACAGCTCGAGTGTACTATAGATATGAGGTCCACCGCACTTATTCTGAGGGGACCTTGACTTTCCTGATCAGAGGGATTCGCTACAGATTACCCATTCCTGATCTCTGCGTCATCTATGAGTTTGATCCTTTCCCTCAGCAGATAGATCTACCTTCCCAGTTTCAGGATCTGCAGAACTTTTGGCGACACATCGGTCTTGGCGCCTATAGCTCCAAGACCTCTACCCAGATTGATATCCGCCACCCGACTCTGCGTTGCATTGCCCGCATTCTGAGCTCCACCTTACTCTGCAAGATGGAGCCGAACAAGCTGAGGATTTCAGAGCTGATGTTATTGTACAAGGCAGTTGGTGACCTAATTCCTGAGGATAGGTTTGAGTGGCCCGAGTTGAACCTCGAGGTCAACATTGGGGCTATCTTTGCGCACCATCTGGTCTCTCTGAAGACCAAGCCTTTCTCTGGTCGCAACTACGCCACAGCACGGAAGACTGAGTCCGTCGGCAGCCTCCTTACTCCTATCTTTGAGCACTTCGGCATCTCCACTGCAGCATGCTCGATCGTCACTACTCGCTCACTCATGGATGAGCAGCACATGCAGCATATGCGTTGGTTGAAGGCCACTCGCCGCTGGTGCCTGCCTACGACAGATGGAGAGCTCTTTGTGCAGCTCCCCAACCGCGCTCTCACCTCCATTGGCACTCACCCTTTTCGGCTGCACTTCGATCTAGACCCGAGTCTGCTTTCGGTCGCCCCTTCCGCTCGTGTCCACGCACCACGCCAGCTTTTGTCCACTCCTGTAGCTGCTGCTGAGACACCAGCCGCTGACTCTGCTGGGAGTCAGCCTCGCCGTTCACAGTGTCGCTAGACGTCTGCTCCCGCTCCTTCATTTCCTCCGCCACCAGAGCTACCGATGGAGACAGCTACCTTTCAGAGGTACGTCGTGGAGAGTCTTCAGAGCATCTGGTCCGCTGTCTCTCGCTGCCACTGCATGTCGTCCACTGACGCTGACCACTCCACTCCTGGCCCTTTGACCCGCTACCCCGTCTCTGAGTCCGATTCTGATGAGGATTCAGACTAGTTTATGTTCCTGGGTTTCACATTTTCCTTTCCCTTCTTTTCTTTTGTTTTGCTTTCTTTTCTGAACTTGTCTAATCTCATTGTCAGTACTTATTGGAACTTATGGCTATCTATTGTTACTGTTGCTTCTAACTGTGCTCTCTGATCTGACAGTTACTTCACCTAACTATTGACTTTAGTAGGACACGGTTTCGAGTTTCAGAATCGCAACAAAGGACCTCAGTATCAATCGATACTAGGCTAGCATCGGTCGATACTCCATCAGTATCGATCGATACCGGTCTTTAGTATCGATTGATACCCACCATTTCCCACGGTACCTTTGACCCTTTTTAAGCCATCTTGTTCCTGTGCTTTCTTTTGCTTCCTCTAGGCTACATAACACTGGGGACAGTGTTGTTTAAGTCTGGGGGAGGTGATTACTGACATTGTGTTTGTTTTTCTTAGAGTCAGTCCCTTTTTGAGTCTTTTTGAGTCAAATTTTTGTTTTATTGAGTCAAACTTGTTGGAGATTATGAACCTTTGCTTGATTTCATTGTCCTGACTTTGTTTTTGAGTAACCATTGTCACAGAACCAGCCCTAAGATCGACTAATGAAAAATCCAAAGGCTAACCAGTTGACCAAGAAATACCCATGTCTCCAGCAAATTTCTTCTAAATCCTGAGCCAATTTTGCACTTCATTCCTGAGGTTGGTATTCACTGAACTTGATTCATCATTCATATCTGGCATAGGAACCCTTGCGTTTGATAAATATGGTAGACCTTTCCCCTAACACGTAATGATACATAAAATTCATAAAAGATGAGATAATTTCCGCCGAGTAGAGGGCTAGGAATATTTCTTGTGATCCCATTGTTCTACTTGGATAAGGAATGATCACACAAAAGTCTGAAGCAAGGGGTAGGAACATTTCCTGAGACCCCATTATTCGCCTAAGACTTTTGACACTCTGAGAGGAGAGAACCGGGGATTAGGTGGCCATAACCATCAATACTCGCGTCTCAAACCTTGATTTGTGTATGCGAAGCATAAAAAGAGATAAGTCTGGGGCAGAGGAAATCAATACCAAAGTATAAAATTTGGGTGGTTCCTTAGTCATGATATCGCATGAGAAAGAATCTAGAAGGTTCCTGAATTTCAACATCAGTGATGAAATGGCAATGAAGGATTTAGTATGATTGATGCTGTGAGATAATGAGTG
Source organism: Crucihimalaya himalaica (assembly GCA_004349715.1). Lineage (NCBI taxonomy): Eukaryota > Viridiplantae > Streptophyta > Magnoliopsida > Brassicales > Brassicaceae > Crucihimalaya > Crucihimalaya himalaica. The sequence continues at coordinate 97,463 of SMJT01000058.1, read as the reverse complement.
GATTATGGGAAACTGCAACGGTCTAAGGAGAAGTACATGGTGGTCCGATCTGAAACTGTTTAGGTGACAACTGGGAGCTTGGAAAAAGGGTCATTACTATGTCTCAAGAAAAAGGTGAGTCTCCATGTTTTCAAACCTCTTTCTCTGTTTGGTTTTCTGTTTGCTTGAGGGCAAGCAAAGACTAAGTCTGGAGGAGTTGATATATCATGGTTTTTACCCGTTTTTAGCCATGAAATAAGTCCTTTTTGTTGAGTCTTCTCTTTAGTTTTAGAGTCTTTCAGGTTCTTTTCAAGTTATAGGCGCGTATGGAGCCAATTGGAGGATTTGGGAAGCTTTTGAAGCAATCTAGAGTTGAAGCCGTTCGGGAACAAGCTCAGCATCGATCGACACTGAGGAGCATCAATCGACACCATTCGTTTGGGAGAACCACGACCAAAGAACCTGGCATCGATCGATACCACTTACAGCATCGGTCGATGCCAGTGACCAGAACG